>JAQLOL010000010.1:14618036-14639203 GCA_029783665.1 Naso thynnoides
GTCTAGTCAGTGCGTTGCTTGAAGGAAATGGGCGCCCCTGCGACTACAGGAATCTGTCAGGTTTGGAAAGAAAATGTTAAGCAGCAACGCAAAAGTGTGTTTATGTGTGTGATTATGCATGCAGGGTGCCCATTCTTGCTATTTCACACACATAACAGCTCAACATCCAGTGAGTCAATATTTCCGTTTTCATTAAGTGAAATTACATAACGCTATAGGCGCTAACCGCCGGTTGCATTATGTGACAGCTCACTATAACTGAAGGGAGTTTGTAGGATGTTGGACTGACAAGTGTTAACAACAAGCAGACAGAAGTGTCAAGCACCGCTGTCCCTCATAACTTCGGCTACATATCTCATATGTTCGCTCACTTGAGGCTTGTGGCTTCTAAAGGACCACGTGAAAAAAAAAACCCTACATGTTTTCAGCACCATGGAGAGCAATCTGCAACAGTTTTCACTGCGCCATCTAGCGTTTGGTTCAAGGTCATTGACGTTTTCTTCAGTCAGATGGTCGGCTGAGCCAGCTTCAGCCGCTCTTTAAGCTTTAGTCACCCTACAGACACACACAAACAAACAAACATTTACTATAGTAGTTCTCAAACTTTGTTGGGATGTACCCTCTTTGAAATATTTTTTTTCTGCCATGTACCCCCTGACCAGTGCAAAACATTTTTGGTCGAAAAAAATTGCCTTGAGGAACAGTAGCTACAGCCCCATCAGTGTCTGATTTAATCACAACCTTGTCACTGACAAACACTTGAATGCCACATTTTTGTTTTTAATCAATCACTAAATTCATGGCGAACCAATTTTTGTCATCATCATGCAATAGTAATTATTTTATGACTGATTTTTTTCTTCTCTGATTTTTATTTTTTATTTTTCTAACATTAAGAAAACCTCAAGTACCCTCTGCAGTACTCCAAAGTACCTCTAGGGGTACAAGTACCCCTTTTTGAGAACCACTGTACTATGCCATAAAGTCCAGCTCTGCGTTATAACAGGCCAGGCCTATTCTAAGTGCTTGGGTGATGTAGTTTACATTTAAAAATTAAATAGGCCTAACATAAAACCTTTATGTTTCTATCAGCGGTAATGGATCACTCACTCCATCACCACTGGTTAGAATTTTTAACTCCGCCCCTCAGTGGTGAAGCCTGAGGCTCTACAGCCTCATTTTGCGGTATCCCACGCAAAGACCTTATAAACTCGGGTTGTGTGACTCGTGACTCACCACAGGTGGTAAAAATCGCACATAAACTCAGGAAAAAGTCGCCATGACTCTGCCACCACCGGTACCCGGGCGAGCATCTGATAAACCTGAATAAAAGTGACATGTTTAGAAAGAGACGGTGGGAGGGCTGCAGACCGCAACGATTTCCAGAATTCCTAATGCTATTGGTCAAGACAGGATCACTTATATAAGTTCCATTTAAAGAAACGTTGTACCAATTTCTTTAAGTTTATTTTACTTGTAATTAGCAATGTTCTTTTCAACCTTTGGACTGTTCCTCCTCTCACTTACTAATATTCATGTCACAGTCGTTGCTTATGGTTGTGAAAAATAGCCTAGATGATTAAAAAAACGAATAATAATAATAATAATTTTAAAAAAACCACATAAACCTCATCAATCATTTTTTGGTAAGTCTATTTTGTTGGACCTCTCTCAAGGGGGAGTCAGAAAAGTTGGAACTCAGCAATTTGTTCTCCTCATCAACGTGGGATTATATATGGGCTATGCAGCACCTCACAGACAACACCACACAAATATACATAACATGCATATTTGGTTTGTCGTCCAAAATGTCAAATTAAACTACTTGAAAGTGGCAAAGGAAGGCATAGCTTTCAGCACCGGACAGCTCCGCCGAGAGAAGAGCAGGTGGGAGGAACAGAGGAGAAAGTTGCAAAGTTCAAGGCACCATTAGTCGGGATCCACCTCCAAACGCCTCCTTTATTCTCTACCTATTTATCATCTGTCTCACGGGTTGGCAGTTGACAAGGCATTTGTCAGTGCACTATTCTTGTCATGGTAGACTTTTTTTGTGGTCTCTTGTGGTGCTGGCCCTAAACAGTGAGACTCAAGCAGCCTGTCATTGTCGTTGCCGTGCCATCTCTTATAGATGTTCTGCACTTGGGAATGCACAGACTGACAGAGAGAATCCAAATAATGGTATAAAGTTACGCCATGAAATGCCGTAAAAAGTCCTCAGAACGTGAGTTTTTATACAGTTTAATTTATGGTCAATATGTAGCCTGTGTAAAAATTACAAGTTTATATATTTACAATGTGAAATATTTGAAATTTACTGCTGAGATATAGCCTAAATAGGCTACAGTGATTTTTCAAAAGTAGCCTTTAAAGCCTAGCTATATATTTTAACAGGAAAAGTCATTTAGTTTCCTTTCGGAATAATTATTCCGATTGTGTTTCACCACCCCACGACATGTCGCCTGTCCTGCTGCTGAGTCCATGAGTCAGCTCCTCCAGCTCCGGCGGTGCTGTTTCGTAGGTAACCACGACCTCGAAACGAGGCGTCTTCCTCAGTCACAGACAATGGATGGAGGGTTGAGCTTCTCAGGCCCCAAAAATGATGCAACGGCGACCTCCCCTGGTTGTTGTAGGTTACTGCATCTTATTTTAAAAAAAATGTGTGAAGCGATGTTTTGTACAGAGGTGCTTTTCATGGGAGGCCAAGTCATTTGTGTCGTAATAGCAGTAGTAGTAATAGTAGTAGGCTAGTAGTAGTATTGAAATGTCTTCCAACATGTAAAAAACGCATGAACCAAAAGCAAAAGGGTCACACAGAAAATTATGAAATAAGCCTATACATAACAGAAAGTAGGACACAATACAAGATTGTCTATCTATCTGTCTATGTACACAAACTCCTTATTATGTTTGTCTA
Organism: Naso thynnoides; assembly: GCA_029783665.1. Lineage (NCBI taxonomy): Eukaryota > Metazoa > Chordata > Actinopteri > Acanthuriformes > Acanthuridae > Naso > Naso thynnoides. The sequence continues at coordinate 14,620,951 of JAQLOL010000010.1, forward strand.
TCAAAAACATGTACATTTCATGACTGTTGTATGTGATAAATTTAAATTTAAAAAATATATAAGCTATATCTGACTTTATTATTATATACCAAATACATAAATACATATACAATTGTAAGTAGGCCTACAAATCTAAATAAGTTGTATAAATAAATTATACAATATGTGACATACAATGGCCTAGCCTATATGTTCATACATATTTGTTAATTATTTTGTTAAAAAATACATACCTCCAAATCTGTATTATTATTTAGGTGAAAAATAGCAGGTAGACTGAAAAGAATAAATATCAAAACTACATAAAAAGACAGTAAACACCTGGTGTCCGATTTATTTAGTTAGGCCTATTTATAACGGAAACACACTTCTCAATTAATTGCTGTGCCATTAATGTATCAGAACTGTCCTGCAACTTAAAAAAAATGAAGAATGTGTGTGCAAAGCTATTTCACATGGTTCTATGTACTTTAAAGATGACAGGCCTACATTTAACATCAGCCCAACAGATTCGAAATGCAGCAATAAGCACATAAAAAATAAATCGCAAAAAACCTACAGGTCTCTTCATTTAGGCTAACAGGTCATATTTTTTAGCTTATATCCATTTTTTAATAATACAAAGTTACTATTAAAACTGCTTGTTGAAGACGTAACTGTGTATTTAAAAGAAACAAGAGATTAGGCTAATATCAGCTTAAATGGTAAATTCCTTATTAACAAATGCCCATTTTTCTTCCCTTCCAGATTTTACGTTCTTGCTTAAAGCTTTGAATTAAACAGAATCTCCACACAATCACTTTATTAATTCAAATATTTTTAAAATGTATTTCTACCTTCATTTATCTTGTTAGTTTTCTTTCTTTTTTTATGCCCGCCTTGGTCAATGTGAACCCTTACAACCATGTAATTGTGATGAACAATTTGGTCAATAAAGTTTTGAAGAGAAAAAAGTGGGGGGTGTGAATGACAATGTAGCTAGCTATCATTAGCACTTTTCCTCCACAGAGATAACTAAAGTAACAGCTAGTTGTATATGTATTTAAATAACAACCAAACACATCATATCTTACGTATTGCTGCCAACACAACGACCAGGTGAGGAGCCACTCGCACGCTAACTCAACATTCTCTTGCTAAGTTAGCTTGTTGTAAACTTTCGAGCTAGCTAGTTGTTGTTAGCTTCCGGGGCCCCTGACAGCTAACGTTAGCTTGCCATTGTTACAAAAATAAGTTTATTTAATAGCGAAAGAATAGGGGACAACAAACCAGCTTTTAGTATGAGTGTGTATACAAACTATTGTACACAGTAGCAAAAGCTTTTCTAATTACTATCGGGTTCTTTGCGTCAATGCTGTTTGTTGTAGTTACGTTATTTGTGTCATTTGCTAAACTTCAAATGACACAAACATAACTAGCAATACAGTAACGTTGCTGTTACTGTATATTATTTGTAGGCAGCTGGCTTGACGTTTGTTGCTACGATCAGTGTGACTGCCATTGACAGCATGCCTTTTATTTGGGGCTTGAAGAGTCAGGCGAGCCAAACAAAGCAGTTGCTAGCTAGTTCAGTTTTGATAAACATTGATGATTTTCAGTCAGTAACACAGTTACAGTGATGCACTGTTGACATTACTGATGTCCATGCATTAAAAAGAGATGTCATAGTAATAAAGAATTGTACCGTAATTGTTATTTATGCACTATATGTTAATCTTTATCGTAAGTTTCATTGTTTTTGCAGCTTGTAAAAAAGATAATTGTAACGTGACTTTGATATTTTATACAAACAGGGAATAAAAGGTGTGCCCACATACAAAGTGCAACTTTGAAATGATCATACTCAGAGCAAAAGTTGTTTCAAAACGACTTAAGACTTTGATTTTTCTTTTCTTTCTCGAGCCTTCACGCAACTATTAATTTAAAAAAGTAAGTCTTTGGACCTTTTTTGATGTGGAGCTGGGATGCTTCCTAATAAGGTACTTGTAGGAGAGCATCACGTGACTGAAGTTGACTTCCATATAGGGTGGAGTGGGGGCACTGTTGCACAGGCGCAGGCTCCAGACATGGCCAGAGACAGAACAGACAAAATTGCACTCCACATAATTTATGTTTGCTGAGTCATTCAGTTTGTTTTGGTCATGCAGTTTTACTGTCTTTGTTTTATTGCCCTTCTATAATAGAGTGTTAAGTTAATATTTCTGTGGTGAGTAAGCAGAAAGATAACACTTGTAACTTGTGAAAATGTAATTTATGTTAAGGTATGTGTGATGGGCAACTCATTTTAATGAGCAGTGTATATAAAGCAAAAAAACCCCCCTGTTTTTTCCTCTTATCTGTCATAAAAAGTGCATGCTGGGCCTTACAGTGTAGCGAATACTCTGCTTCCTAGAAATTTCAACAGAATATTCAATGGGGAATGCAAGTTGACAGTAATGCTCTGCCATTAGCCATACAACGACACAAGCTCAGACAACTTTATTCTGGTTAAACAGACTTTGGTGCAACATTATCATTTCTAGTAGTTTTTTATTTTAACTTTTCACTTATTTTAAGGACTGTGGTTTTTCCACAGCTTTCCACCTCATCAACTCTAAAGATGGCAGAGGACCACGTTCACTGTATGTCCTGTTTTAACCAGAGATGCATGGTCAGAACTCAACCAGGCATTTCTTGTGATCTGATCAACTGCCCTCTTGTGTGTGGTGCTGTATTTCACTCCTGCAAAGTTGATGAGCACCACCTTATATGCCCATTGGTGAGGGTCCCCTGCCTAAACAGCGGCTACGGCTGCCCTGCAACTCTGGTGCGCAACCAAATGCATGCTCACCTTGAAGTGTGTCCAGCTGGAGTGGTATGTTGCACTATGGAGTGGAACCGATGGCCGATTAGCTGCTTGGACTACACTTCCTATGAGAGCCTGAGCCGTGGTGTGGAGGAGGTCGAGCAGCTGGACATGGCACTTGCTCTCCAGGACCAGCGTACACTATTGGAGTCCCTCAAGGTCATTGCCATGGCACCTAGTGCAAAAGGAGAGCCACTTGGCCCTGGTACTCTGGAAAACAAGGCAACAGACTCTGAAGTGCTTACATCTGCCCCTGAAAACGCTGCCTGTTCTGAGTCACCTTCACAGTCGTCATCCTCATGTCAGCCACAATCTCCACCACCAAACTCAGCAAAGCAGAAAATTATCAGTGGAATCAATGGCTTGAAGGAAGAGCACTTCAGTAAACTGTATGAGGCCACAGCCGAGACTGCAAGAAGCTTAGTCACTGCCTTAGAATTTGTTAGCAGTGCCAACTCTGTTGACAGCAGTACAGAGTGTGTGAGCAGAGGAGCTGCTACACGGAAGAAGAGCTCAAGCAGCACTGGAGACCTCCAGAATGGACTGGGTGACGAAACACCTGAAGCTGCTAAAGGCGTGAATAAAAGCAAGATGGAGGAGCCAAGTGTTTGTTCTAGCTGTTTGAAAGAAACAGATATAAAGATTTTAAACACAACCAATGGACAGCTTTCAGGAACAGTGGAGGCCAGTGTGGAGACATTCTGTCCTGTTGTGGTGGAAGATGACATGAATGATGGGGTTCTTCAGGAGCCGGTCACCCCTCCAATGGAATCTCCAGTGCATGCCAGCCAGCGAGTGGCACACAGGGCTGGTCATGTGGTCCTGGAAGATAGGGGGCTAGTTCTTTTAGAAAATCACGGACCAGAGAATAAATTCCACAACTACCAGTTCTTTAGAAGCCAGGGCCACTTTTCATTACCTAATGGTCAGATAGGCTTCATTCCAGACAGGTCATTGCATCGATTGCGACCCAAAATGGAGGACAAAGCAGTGGATACCTCAGACCTGGAACAGGATGATGACCCAATGGGTCTGGGAGAGATTGACCTGATCACAGCAGCCTTGCTCTTCTGTTTAGAGGAGTCCAGAGAGTGCAGAAGGATCTCTGATACAGTCTATGTTGATGGCTTTCGTGTCGACTTTGGCACACAGACGTTTACATTCCCTGCAGCAATCTTGGTAACCAACACTAGAGTGGGTGATATGGCCTCTGCGTCTGCCTGTGACCATGCTGCACCCCAGCTCACCTACCCCAGCCCTTTCCGCACTCTCCGTCTTGGCCTTGTCCTGGAAGCTCTGGAGGTAGAAGCAGTCCCTCATAACCGCTACCTCCCCACTAACCCCCGCTACCAGCACATGTTCCCCTTTGTCTGTGGGCAGTCGTTCCGCCGGGACCAGTTTTCTTCCCATTTCAAAAATGTCCACGGTGACATTCATGCTGGTCTCAATGGTTGGATGGAGCACCGCTGCCCCCTGGCATATTATGGCTGTACATTTTCGCAGCAGAGATTTTACCCATCCACCCAAGGGGCCAAGGTTGTTCATGATAGGCACCTCAGGTCCTTTGGTGTTCAGCCTAGCACTAGGGCAAAACTTCCAAATGATTCTCAGTGTGACCAATTTAGTGGGCTTCCCATGGAGGTACTGTGGCACATAGCTGGGTTCCTGGACAGTTTCAGCCTATGCCAGCTGTCGTTGGTTTCACGTACTATGAGGGAGGTGTGTGCCAGTCTCCTCCAGACCAGGGGCATAGTAGACCTGCAGTGGGAGCGAAGACAATGCCCTGGTGCTCCTGGAACTGTGTCATGGCAGATCAAGAATAGAGTGAGTTGAAAACCTGTGTTGTTAATCAGCGGTATGTCAGGGTTTTTGAATCATGTAAAACAAATCCACTCCCAGTCGTTCATCAAAGCATTTACAAATATGCATGCTTGGAGTAAAAAAGGTTGATACAGTCTATGCTGGTGGAAGTACTGAAGGAACATTTTTTTTGTTTCTTCAGTACAAAAACAAAACAGAAAAAAAATGATTGGACTATTTCTTAACTGGGAGCAATAACTTTGTGCTCTCTCTACTCATGTTCTGGCAACAGTCCCAGTCAAAAAACTGTCTTGCACATAGTGAAGAAAGAAAATAAAGCTAATATGTGTAAGATGTTGAACTGTTCGTTTAAATGTTAATCACAAACCAGAAGGAAATTTTAGAATTTGTGGGATCTGTTACAAAACTGGGGAGTATAACTTACACTGGGATTGTAAACGAATTTAATATATTAAAAAAAAAAAAAAAATCAACAGGATCCCTGCTAACATCTTTGCCATGTAGTGCCCTCCTCACACCAACATTTAAATTTTTTTTTTTTTACTGTGTTGCAGGTGTGGAGATTCAGTACTGCCTTCAGCCCAGTGTTGTCATGGGGCTTCACTGATCTCCCCAGTATGTCAGACCATCTTAAGAGGTGCCCCTTCAACATTGCGGAGCAGAAGACAGAGCCTGTGCCTCTTCCTGCCATGTGCACTGCACGAGACGGACAGTCATTGCGTCGCGTCCTGCGTCACATTAACACTTGACCAAACAAGGCTGACCTCTCCTTGCTGCACAAGAGTCACTGTGGTATTATGTGGATGCTGCAATTAAAAGATTTTCTGTCTTGAAAACAATTATCTCTTCCTGTATTACACTAGATTTCGAAGAAGCCTTAATGAAATAACACTTTGATACAGTTGTGGTTGTCTGTGTGGAGAAAAAAATACATGAAGCTCATTGCTGTGCATGAATTTGACCTGAAAACACACCCTAATTCTGGTAAGGTATTTTCTTGACGATAAATATGCTCAGTTGATTTGTATTATTCTGTATCAGTGGTTTTCAAAGTGTGAGGCGGGCCTCCACTGAGGGGTGCCAGGGCACTTCAGGGCTGTGGATTTTCTGCATTGGCTGTGAATAAAAGCAAATAGGCCTTCTGCTCAGGGTTTTAGATAAAGGATGATTTACGTTTACTCCTTTTTCACAGTTCTTCTCCACGTCAGCTACCGTTGCGCATAGACCCAAATAACTGTTGCTACTGAAGCAGGTGTAGGCAAAAGATTACTGACAGCATATGTAAGAGAAAAAGTGTCCAAAAGCGTGTTTAAGCAATGGGTTTATCTGGTTTTGTTTTTTTAAGATAGGCATGTTAAAAATGTTTAATAAGATGTAAAAATGATGGGACACATTTTAAATTTTTTAAAAGATGTTAAGAACGGATGGATATGTTGAAAACACTCCAAAAATGTTAACAGATGAACATGTTAAAAGGTTTAAATAAATATTATACAGATTTTTATTTTTCTCATAAAACACAGCATGTTAAAACATTTATTTATATATTTATGGGATGGGGGGGCCCAGTTGCTTTTATGCTGTCTGGGGGGAGGCATGCAGTCTCAGACTTTAAAAACCACTGTTCTGTATGATTTTCTGAGAAGGTTTAATTTAAATGTTTTCACTATCTTGCCTTTCAGTAGTAGCCATGGGAAAAAGCAAATTGTTGGTTATATTGCACTATTTCTCTGTGACAGAAGTTATGCCAGCACTTTACACATAATTTGCAAAATCCCTTCTATGCTGATATGAGACCCTTAATGATTTAGAATTTCTGATCCCTATTGAGGTTGTCAACCTGATGCAGGTCTCTTGTCTGGGTTGGAAGGATGTCACGATGTGAATCAGATGGATATTAATATGAAGATAGCCTGATAATGCATGTGATTTGCTACCATTTAATTAAGTCTTTACAGCCTTTTATATATTTGTATGTCAAGCTTTCCCTGGTTTATTCAATAATAAAAATATTGTTTTCAACCCAAGGTGCTTGGATAAAAGGAAACCATCTTAAGTTTATCAACAAATACTTGCCTATTATATTGAATACAGCCAAATTGCTACTGGTGTGCCATGTCTTCACAATTGTATTTCAGTCGGCATAGACGAATAAGAATAAAAGAGGGACAGGTTTTGAAATGAGATCAGATTTATTGTGCAAAGAAAAGTTGTCTTTGGCGCTTAGACCCCACAGGAACGTCATCTAGGCAGCAGCTTGATGGACAAGATGCTTCCTATGTAAAGAAGACTTCCCTGTTGATGGTGGTGGTGAAGAGGAATGGTGCCTTGTGCCTTAGAAACTTTAGATTGAAAGGTTTGATTAAAGATGGCCAGTTTCTTGATTGAGGCTGTGGAGGAAGAGCAGAGAGAGAAAGAGAGCACTTTTAAATATGACGGCTAACAACAGCTTGGTTACAAGAGGAGGTGGCAAATTGCGATTGGATGAAAAAGATAATGAGTAGAGCGCAATGGTAGTAGGAAATGCGTAGTGTCTTTGTGGGCATGTGAGATACTCTTCCTGACTAAATTTTGACTAAGCTTCATTTCCCTGGTCTGTGTAGCCATTAACTATGGTTAAAATTGGGGCTGCACTATTAGTTGAAATTTAATCAAAATTGCAACATGGACTACTGCAATCTTTGCAAACTGCAGGCGGTTTAATATTTTTTTCAGAACAAATACAATGTGTCAAAATATAATTCACTTCAAATATTGTGGAGCTATAGAATTGTTGTGGCTTACACATCACAGGCTATTCTACAGACTTAAGAAAACATCTTTCTTTGGTACAGATCCCTGCAAAAATCACACCATAATCTTTTTAATGTTTTTAAATTAAAATAAGAGTAATGACACAAAAATTCTCATTTCCTCTAATATTGAAAATCATATCACAATTGCAATGTTAGTCCAAATAATCACACATTTTTTTTCCAAGGCCTGCAGCCCTGGTTAAAGTGCATTAAAAACATTAAAGTTGATTTATAGTATCAGCACGTGTAAAAGAGCTTTGTTTTCAAACTAAAGAAATCATAATTATTGCACATTTGACAACCTGTAGAAGGATTAACTGGTGATTATGCTCACCTAGAACCATCAAAAGTTCTGAAATTTCCCCCTTTAACAGCATAGGAGCTTTTTTGTCTGGATCACTGTAGCAAAAATCCTACAGATACTAGCTGAAAAACAAAGTTTTTATCACCATCTAAATATGCTGGGCTGGCCAAGCTGACCAACTGATATGACTCAGAGGAAATCGTTGTGATTTTCATAGAAAGGTCTTTCATGGAACACATTGAGAGGAGTTTAAACAAATACTAACAAAGAATACTGACATTTTTGATCAGTCACATTACGTACAATTATGGACTGTGGGCATTCTGTGCACAGTCATACTATCTGCAGAAAGAGACAGGAAATTAAAAAAAAATCTGAACTATAAATTGCTGCATTTAAAAAAACAAAAGCCCCAAAACATTTCGTAATACTGTAGATTTAATCACAAACTGTAAAGCAGAAAAATTGCATCATTTTTAGATGTCACGTAGTCTCTGACACAAAACAAGTGTGCAGAAGCAGCTACTTTTTGGCTTACATCTCATAATTTCACATGAATATAATTTTAAAATAGATCTATTGCAACTAAAGTTGCAGTAGGATGAGATTTTTCCTGTAGAATAATTCATTTAAATTCTTCTACTTAATTGACGACAACAAAAGAATATATAAAGAATATATTTGTGAATCAGAGGCCATTTGCAAATGGAAATGTTCCCTTCCAGTATGTAGACATGCTAATACACTTTACCCAGCACCTACTGCTTTCCTGAATCCTGACACCACAGACAAATACATTTCACAGTAATAAAGCTCAAAGTAAGTTGTTTTGCAGTTAAAAAGGCTGAACAGAGAAAAAAACTTCACTTTTAGCTCCAATGAGAACAATGTGCATTAATGATAATAGGATTTAATGTAAACCTCTTTTTAAACAAAGTTAAGTGTATATAATTTACGTTTGTATTCTAATCAGTGTTTGCATAACAGAACCTTGACTGAACCGATCATAATGACTTTACAATGACAACTTAGTGAGAAGTTAACAAACTGTCTCTTATTGATGATCATTTGAATGGTAAGTGTATACTGAATGACCTTTGGATAAGCCATTTTTCTGTGCTATCTGTGCTCCAAAAAACTTAGATGTGAACGTCCATCATGCCAAACTCAAGTCTTCAGTACATTATTCCTCTAATGTTAACACATTGGCATATAGCTGTTTGAGCCTTAAACCATTGAAATCAGGGTTCAGTTGGATCATAGACATAGGAGCTCGGTCAGACAACTCATGTTTGCAATGCTATTGAAGGAGCAAGGTCATGTGTTTGGTGTTCAGGCTCTGACCTCATCACTCAACACAGATAGGTTTACACAGATATAGAGGAGTGATGAGCAAAACATACTGAACCCCCAGTCAGAACCTGCAGGTGGATGCTGGGGTGGCGGTGGGGCCGAAAGAACATGTCATGACACTGATGCAGCACAGCAGTAATATAAATAGCCTGCCATGTTAAGAGTGTGTGATTAGAAAATGTGGAGTTTTAGGCATGTTGCATGTGTACAGCTGTGAAGCCCAAGTTGTGTGACTGAACTAGCTCACAGGCATTGCTCCTTTGTTACAATTTACATATCTGTATTATAATCAGTGTTTTACATACTGTAACTGGATCTGGGCAACTATGATCTCCAGTGAGATGACATCAATGCACTTACAACGCTGTATTATTCTGTGATTTGTTGTCCCATTGTAAATTGTGTTTGGGCGTTTACTAAATGTCCTGAGTAACCATTTGTCTGTTCTGTCGTCTTCCTAGGAAGCTGCAGGAGGAGGATTGAAGGCTCTTTAGTGGGAGGGATTTGCATATAAATTTGCAGCTTTGCTAGCATAATATCCACTGTAAAGAGAACACTTTCTGTAATAGTTAAATTTTTACAAATCATAACTAAATGATATGTTAGTGTGTTAAACAAAAAGTGGGAGGAGCGTGGGACAATAAAAAAGGAGCAGAAATGCGAGTAGCAGTAGTCAAATAAAGCCACAAGGTAGGTGTCACAGCACAGGTAATATATTTGATGTTTGGACAGTTTATTTACCTTTGCCATTGAATTTACATATATCATTTTTAATTCCAGTTCACAGGGGACTGCTACTGAACAACCATGGCTGAGTACAAGGTAGACGTGACAACAGGTGACATTGCATTGTCTGGGACATTTGACCACATATACATCACCTTGGTTGGAACTCAAGGGGAGAGTGAGAAAACAGAGCTGGACAACGTGGGTTTAGATTTTAAAACTGGGATGGTAAGTTAAATTTTGTTGTTGACCATTGCCGGGACACAAGTTTTACATTAGATTTATGACAATATAATGTCTTTTTTTTTTAAACGTGTCTTTTTTTGAGCGTGCATGAGCACTGGGGTGGGTGGTAAATCTAACACAAGTAGGCTAATTTTACTGCACTTATTTTGTCCCAACCTGCTTTCGTTGCAATTACAACCAAATTAAGATGGAAGATGCACAGACTATACAGAATTTGGAGCAAACTCAGGAACCTGATGTCAAATGTAGATTTTAAATTTACAAACATTTTCTATTAACAAATGTAGTGCATTGTGCAGCCAATGCTTATTTTCTCCTGTAATATTTTATATTTTTATTTTCTGCTAAAAATCCCTTGGTTAATTAGATATACATACTGTACATTATGCATGTGCTCATTAATAATCAGTGTCAGAAAGTGCTTTCAATTTTTTTTTTCTTCATATGGTGTTTGAACATATCATGCAAAGAAAAATGTGAGATGATGCTGATGGGGAACAATCCTAAATTTGACTGAAAAATTTTCAATTGTATTGGGAATGTTTAAGAAGTATGTTGTTAATGACAGGCTGCAACATCTTTTGTCTTGTGTTTCTTTTGTCTTGATGGAATTCAAATTTCTTATATTCATCACAGACATTAGGTATAAGGTAAATCAACCCCTTTTTCCCAGACAGGGTCGTATTTTGTGAAAACAAGCTCGTCCCTGGGGAAACTTCTGCTGGTCAAGCTGGAGAAAGAGCCTTATTATCATTTCCCAGAAGATGAGTGGTTCTGCTCCAGAATAGCAGTGACAACTCCAGAAGGAGATGTTATTCTTTTCCCCTGTTACAGATGGATCTCCAGGAATGAACTGGTTGAGCTGAGAGGAGGGAAAGGTCTGTTTCAAATACCCCAACCATTTTTTTAGGATTTTTGTGTCACTTTGTTGGTTATGTCACCTAAAAATGTAATGATCGTGTCATATTGTTTTTGTGTCTCAGCTGTGAAGGTTTACGAGGAGGACCATCCCCTGTTGATTGAGCATCGGAAAAATGAGCTAAAATTTAAACAGGAATTGTATGAGTAAGTTTGTACATGTGCAGCATATTCTTCTTCTTCTTCTTCTTCTCCTTCTTCTATATTCTTATCTATTTTTGCTGTTTCTTTTATAGATGGAAGGTTGCTGATGAAAACCTACCACACCACAGTGATTTCAAAAGTGTTTCTGACCTTCCAGCTGACGTATCCTTCTCATCAGAAAAAAATATAGAGGCGTCTTACACAAAAGGCACAATGTGAGTCAATAATTTTTATATAATCTTGTGATCTACTTGCAAGTCAAAAAGCTACTTGGTAATAATGTCAGTTTATTGTCTAATTGTCTGCATTTTGCTAAGTTTTCATTTTACCCTTTCATATTTCAGTGGTGGTGAACTCATTGTTAAGGGGCTGTCTGGATCTGCTGAAGAATGGCAAAACTTTGATGACATCAAAAAAATCTTCTGGTCCAAAAAGACACCAATGTCAGGTAGAGTTAGGACTGGGATTTACCTCACCTCAACACTGCTATGTCCACAGTTGCACAATAAAAGGTGTCAGTGCATTAAACATAAATGTAGAAGTACTAATAAGTAAATTGAACTTTGCAGCCAGGCCTTAAGAATGAACATAAAATACACATTTAAAATTATATTCTATAAGTTACAATGAGTCAAACACATTATGGATGACTTAATCTAAACTAAAATTTAGACATGTTTTCAGTAGTTTCAAGAGTGCTGAGGGACACTTATGCAACATGTGACTGATAGGAACCACTGAGCAAAGCACTGTGCCTCCAGCATGGACCACCGCTAACTGCTGGCACTTATACAAATATTATATAATAACTGCATGATATGACTCTGTGTTATGTGTCAGAACACATGGTACGAGAACGACGTGAGTAAATTTTATGTGGCTGTGTCAAAGAAGAGGAATTTCCTTTAGCACATAACACTTCAAGGATGAACTTTATTTATTAACATTCCACATAATGACTCCTGGATATAATAAGATGCTGATAATATTTGCCAATTGGTTTTCCTTCAGAGTATGTTACAGAGCACTGGAAAGAAGACAACTTTTATGGCTACCAATTTCTGAACGCCTTTAACCCCAATGAGATCAAGAAGTGCACTGAGCTCCCCCCAAACTTTCCGGTCACAGAGGAGATGGTGAAGCCGCTTCTTGCAGAAGGAACCACTCTGCAGAAGGAAATAGAGGTTGGGAGGAGTTTGCTTAGAGTCTTTGAATATTTCTTGTTTAATTCATATTGCCACAATATATCCCTAAATAAAAATGTTCTGCCATCGTATGGTACAAATCTGAATTTCCTCTCAATGCCTGACACACTTCGTTTCTCTTTCTTTCCTTTTCCCATGAAGAACGGCAACATATTCATCTGTGACTACAAGAGGATGGAGAATTTGCCTTCTCGGTCATATCATGGTTTTGCTCTGCAAGTGATTGGTGGTTTCTGTTTGTTCTACGTAGACCCAGAGAAAAAACTGAGGCCAATTGCAATACAGGTATTTGACTAGTTAGAGCAAATCAGTGATAAGATTTAAGGTTGTATGGAAATTGTAGAAACAGGGCTAGAAATTCCAAATTATACTGAAATACTAGCCTTGAATTGATGGCACAGGTAAACTGTTTATGATCAACTGAAGCTACTATTCAATCATGGTCTTGAATGTCTACATGCATTTGCAGTGTAAATGAATCGAGAAAAGTTAGACTCATAAAGGTGCCTCCCCTGTATGCAGGCACTCTACAAAAAGTTGTTGTGCAATATGCATCAGTTTACTTGTTTTACATTTCTTAGTTTTGAAACATAGACCAGCTCAAGATGTTTCTTTCCCTTACAGCTGCACCAAACACCTTCTGACGATAACCCCATCTTTCTGGCAAATGACTTGGAGACAGACTGGATGCTAGCTAAGATGTTTATCAGAAATGCAGATGTCCTTCAATATCAGACAGTCTATCACTTCTTGAACACCCACAATTTGGCAGAAGTCTTCACTGTGGCCACGCTCCGCAACTTCCCTGTGATTCATCCCCTCTACAAGGTATAATTGCACAGTTACATTCACAGGTCTGGTCCTTGTGAAATGCTTTCAAAAATAATGTAAGAAAACTGAAACATTATCTGAACTCAGACAGACATAGTACATTCGGTTTTTTAACCATCATGGGTGACAAAGCAGCCCAGAATTACAGCAAGTCATAAAATACTTACAAATTAAAAATAAGAATCATGTCCAAGAACACAAATGTTTGGATATCCCTGTGAGAATCCTGCTGTCACCCTGCAAATTTGGTTATGAAACATTATGAAATGGTGTAGGCACAAACAGCAGTCATGCTGAGCATCATAAAAAAACATGAAATTTGTATCCATGAACCTCACAGACTAAATTTCATTTGAGCTGAAAAAATTCAGAGAGACATTGTTTTTCTGTAAAGAAATAAAAGTTATTGTGACAATGGGAATATACTTCAGGTGTGACTTCTCTTACTTTCCGACTGATTTATATATGTTTATGTTCTTGACTCTGGTAATACCATTTTTATGGGTGTTACTTTAAATTTTCTCTCCTACCTTCTCTTTCTGTACAGCTGCTGATTCCTCATGGTCGTTACACCTTCCAGATTAATACTATGGCTCACTCATCTATTTTTGGACCTGATGGGCTCCTATGCACAGTATGGCTCTTTGACATGTATATTTCTAAATCATCCAATGTTATTACTTAAATACACTACGGTGTAATTCTCATTTACCCTGTGGATTTTTTATGAAGTTTGTTCATTAAGCTCAATAAACTAGTCTGATCTTTACTATTTGTTTTATTAATTACTAGAGTTCACTGCAACTTGACGGGCTAAATGAGCTCATGAGAAGGACCTTCGCTGAGACAACTTACACCACCCTCTGTCTGCCAGACAACATCGCTGCATGAGGACTGGAGACCATCCCCAACTACCACTACAGAGATGATGGCCTGAAGCTGTGGCACATCATCAACAGGTTAGGCAGCAAGAGAGAGTACTGAATGTCTGCTAAAATTGTAATAAATGTAATTAAATAGCTGAATTGAATTTTTAAAATGACCCAGTCATTTTAGAACACACATTTGAAACCAAATTAATTTGTGTTCTCAAGGTTTGTAAGGGGAATGGTGCAGTACTATTATCCCTTAGACAGTGATGTCCAGAAAGACACTGAGCTGCAGAGCTGGATCAAGGAGATATTCATACATGGTTTCTTGGGGAAGAAATCCGCAGGTATTTAACCCGTGTTCTCATGTTGTTAGGTCATTAAGTCATTATTAAATACACACACACACAAATATATAAACATATATATAAAACATAATCATAGGTGTTTTACAATAGTATATTATCATAGTAGTAGCCTAGCATTTGGATATTTTCACATAATAAAAGTAAATGTCAAAGATGAACTGAGAATGATTGTGCTGCCAACAGGGTATCCAGATGCTTTTAACACAGCCGAGGAATTGACCAAGTTCGTCACAATGGTGATCTTCACAGTGTCGGTTCAACATGCTGCAGTTAATAATCCACAGGTAACCAATTGAATCGTTTGCAAAACAGAAATCTTCTTGAAGTATAAACAAATTTGGCATTTCATCAAACACGTGTATGGAACTAGTTACATATGTTGCATTTGTTCCATCCATTATTTGCCCCTCAGAAGGACATCAACTGTGTTTTAAAGCAATACTTTGCATTTGTTATCCTATTTAAAATCCTGTTTTATGTGTTGTTACCATTGCATCCACCATATGTATCTCTCAACTAAAAATCTGTGAGTGCTAGCTTTTTCTTCAGAAAAATAGCTCAATAAGCATAACACATTTTTGAGTGAAGGGTGATTTTTAAAAATAACAGAAAAATAAAACGTCTGTCATGTTGTAGTTGGACTACGTCTACGCACCAAATATGCCATTCCTGCTCCGTATACCTCCTCCAACTACTAAGGGTCAGACAAACATGAAGATAGTTATGGATGCCCTTCCAAATGTTGGAGAGACGGTCAGCTTTACAGCAATGGGATGGATTCTTTCAAAAAAGTACAGTGACAAGGTAAATTTGTTGATGACGAACACCCATTTTAAAACTGCCTCTAAAAATTCCCATGAACCAACTGCACCTCTCTGATTTGCTGTTTTATTTTGTCATTTTGGCAGGTTCTCTTGGGTAACTACCCAGAAACCCAATTCGATGAGCCTATCCCTAAGCATATCATTCGGAAATTTCAAGGAGAGTTGTCCCGTCTCAGTGATAAAATTCAATCAAGAAATGCACAGCTTGAAGTACCCTACAGATATCTGGACCCAGCTCAAATAGAGAACAGTATTGCTATTTAACTAAACCTGATCAATCCATGAGTCTCCCTGTGTAAATAACAACATCCAAACCTTACTTAACACTTGACTTGCATGCTGGGTTGTGTGTAAAACTTTGAAGTTTGGTTTAAAACATAAGTGACACAGTAGATACAGTTAGTGAGGTGCTGCACACTGGGAGAAGACTTTGCTTTGCTTGTAATTGTCATATTAATTGGGGCTTTGGTAGGCAGGGCTGGGCAATATATATGTATAACATCAGTGTTGTGATATGAGACTATATATTGTCTAATTAATTCTGGGTGTCATCATATCAGGATGTAGAATAAGTGTGTTTTTTTCCCCTAGTTATAAAAAGCTACATTACAGGAAAATGAAAGTAAATGTTAGCATAAAAGACTGTTCTAGCTGGTCTGATATGTGCATTTACCCGCCAAGTCATTATATTAACATTACTGATAATTACTCGTAAAATCTCATTATGTTAATAATTTGCTAAAGCATCAACAGAAATGCCTACAATATGGCTACAGCAACGATACTGAGGTATTTTGTCAAAAATGTTGTGATACTTGATGTTTTCCAATATTTCTCAGCCCTCTTTTGGCACATGTAGGCCTACTTCTGTATAATGTATAACATAGACATATGTTGAGTAGTGAGCAGTTTTAAGAACAACTGCTTCAGGAACAGCTTGGACTCACAATGTGTCAGTTCAAAACAGCAAAAATCTACTAATAACTGATGACATTATTATGAAATAAAATTTAACTGTTTGGTACTCAATATAATAATACAGGAAACTGTCTTTGATAAAATTGGATCTCATGAAAGTACTAGGCACCTTAGCATTTACTGTAAATGCAAGGAAGACCAAGAATATGGAAGTATATTTTCTGCCAGCCATTTTAACAGCTGCTTTGCCATTTACTGATAATCTTTATATGTGTGCTGTGCACTTAATTTCAATCACCTTCGTGAGGTAGGAACAGACTGAAGAGTGCATATGGTGTTATATGACCCTTTATGTTCTTCTGAAAGAGCACCAGTGTAAACTATTTATTGAAAGCTATTAATTTCCCTCTGTTAGCAGTTCAAATTAAAGTGGCTTCAGAATCAGTGCAGTAATTAAGTGTGTTTTGCATATTTATTAGAGATGTACAACGTAAATACTGTCTCAATCAAGCCATGGAAATATGTGAAAATGCTACCTCAGTGTGGTCACTTCATTATTAACTATAATCACAGAAGTCAGTTGTTCCAGGAGGCAAAAGCTGAAACATCACTTCTGACTGAGCGAGTACAGTAACTTGTCCAAACTTCTTTTCCTGCCTAAGTGTGCAGAAAAAAAGCTTCATATATTTTTATTATTTGCAGCTTGTCCCAACAACACAATGAGAGTGGTTGTAACTGAGTAAATACCCTGAAACCTGCAGACATGAAAAAGATAAGCTCGCATTTTTTTTTTAATTAGCAACACTAATAACCCCAACAGGCTGATAGTACACTATAAAACTTTTCCGACCTCTCAGCAAAAATCCCCTAGTGATGCCAAAAGGTAATTCCTTGAACAATTGTAGCAATGGTAGCCATATTCCATAGGCTACATGTCAGCATGTTATTGTGTTATCCAAAACACATGACATGATATCAGCTAATCACATAAGGCTGAAGGCTGCCAAGTACAACTGCAGTCTTATTCGCAGCTCCACTGGAGCAATTTAGGTTGCTGCTGCTTGACACTGCTTGACACAATTTAAAAAGCAACAGCCCACAGAAGACAGTGTGAAATGTGGATCCACATGGGTGCAGGTTTTTTAAATCGAAGAAAATATTTATTTTTGATGGGTGTCACGTTTGAGACATCAGAGCTGATCTGCCCATCTCTGAAAATGTTGCAGCAAATTTCCAAACAAATGTTACTTGGACATATTTAAGGAACAGCTCCTCCTGTCCCAGCACGTTAAGGTAGGCTACAGTTGAAAGTAGGCCAATGAGAGGGACTGCACTGCACATCAAGTTTCAAATCAAAAGCACCGCTGTTGTTAATAATATTCTTGTCATGTTTTTTTTAGGTAGGGTTTTATTTTGAAAACAACTGAAAGCATAATCATTTTCACTGTTGCTAGCTTAATAAAAATCTCTGAGTGTGAGAGAAAATCTCAAAATAGACATTAATTTGACAAACTGACCACATTGGAAATCTACATGATTTCTTTCTTGCCTGTAGTTTTTAGAAATTTTATAAAATGGTATATTTATAGTCTGAGAGTGAAAATACGTATGCATACATGTTGAGGCAACAATGGGGATTCAGCCGGCCAGCAGGTGTATGTAGGCTGGTGCTCTTCGAGTCTGGCAAAAACTGTTTTTGTCTTTAAAGTCAAGATTCTTGTGAATGACAACTGAAAGGGGGTGAATTTCGATTTTGCACTTTTTTTAGAATTAGAATTATACTTTATTTATCCCCAAGGGGAAACTTGTCTTGGACACAGGTGCTGCTCACTTGACATAACATATAACATATAAAATTAACATATTACAAGTCACATTACCCACAAGACATCACACAAGTTATTACATATAACACTGATACAGGGCAGAGAAGAACAACAGTATGACAGCAACTTCATCTAGATTTTAAAGTGCAAGTGCTCAGTGCTGGTTGTAAATTGCATGCTGCCCTAATGCACTAGATTTATAATAAAGTGCATGTGCTAAAGTGCTTGTACATCAATTGCACGTTGCCCTGTTGCACTAT
>JAQLOL010000010.1:14662157-14686157 GCA_029783665.1 Naso thynnoides
TTTAACATCTTTATTTACAAACCTGTAAGAAAGGAATAGTGAGTTTTAAGTTTCAAAATAAGTTATTTACACCTCGTGCTCTTCTTGAGAATGTTTGAGAGTCTTGTCTTGCTAAAACTTTAGCTACAATTTTTAGCCACACTTGACAATGTAACTCTAGGGATTGCAATGTCTGTTGAGCAGACATTCATGGTTCCCAGAGGACGAATTCAACCAACTTTTTAGATGATCTATTGGTAAAATTAATCACACAGCAAGTCATACTGTTTGTCCAATATTTGCATTTACAACTAAACAGGCACCAACACCACAGACACAGCAATGAGGTAAAGCTCAGTGATTTGGTTGGCTGTTGACAGCTAGCAGACAGCTAGCGGCTAACTGATGCTCAAGACGGCGACTTCCTCAAAGGATATATCGGTAACATTTGTAATTAGACAAATAGTTTATTACAAAATAATACATCCACAGTTTTTCTAAAGATGTGGAATAAAAGTATTGCCCCCCCTATTAATTATTTCAAAAAATTTGTGGGGTCCAAAATGATTACTTTGTTTAGCTCTTTCTAAGATGGCTTAAGGCTTTTCAGTCAATAGTATAACAGTTTTGGTACCATGTGGTATCTCTGTGTCATCAAGTGATCAAGTTATCTAGTAAACCTTTAATTCTGTAAATTTTTAACATAAAAATTCACCCCTGTATGATTATCATGAACTTGGCTCTTGACTTTAAATAGATGGGGTTTTTTGTACAAGGCTGTAAACATGTTTATTTCTGAGGTAAAGTTAAGGATTTTTAACATAAGGGTCCATGGGGATTGACTTGCCTTTCCTTTTTTTTTTTTCAAGCGACTGCAGTTTTTGGCAGTAATGCACAGTTTCATTTTTCAACCTGGGATGTTCTGGTTTGGGATAGCTGTGACAAAATCTATTCAAAATGGTGGTTCACACTTCACAGGATGCATGTTTAAACAGATAAGCAAGCGGTTTAACACACACAATTCCCAGCATACACTCAATCAACCTACCCATGCATGCTTTCCCTTTGTAAGGCACATACTCCATGCCATGGTAAACCAGGCACAGCAGAAATTATCCCAGGACCCCTGAGGCAGCGAGCACATAGCTTGCATAAGAATGAGCAGACTTGGCTGGTGCCATCAGGTTTTAATTTGTGTCCGAAGACCTTACAAGGCTTATGTCAAGGACCTGTGTTCAGCAGGAAGCACTGTGCCCTTGTATCTTGCCTATTAATAGCTTTTTAAATTAGCCTCTCAGACCTTGCATCCGTGTAGCCCGAGTATCATACACACTCACCTCTGCAGTAACTCATTATATGATTCAAAGGGACTTTAACTCACTGTCAAGCAGGTGCCTCATCTTCCCAAGTCTACATTCAGAGAGGAGACAGCCTGAGGGTTTTGTTGCCAGTATTTTAATGGGTTTATATTCCCATTAAATCGAACATGTCTGGTGGTTAAACATGTTTAAATGCTTGATTTTCATTTATAAGTCAATTTGCAAAGTCAACTGCAAAAAAAGTAAACACTGGAGACAAAACAAAAAATCCTTTTTAAAACATGCATTCCTTCGTTGCCAGGTTAAGTGAGAACTGATTGAAAGAAAAGGTAAATAAGAAAACTATCTGCTAGAATCTTTCAGCATTTACCATATTTTAATTGTCCTGTGATTAATTGAAATACGTGATGAACCTCCAAGAAATCACGTCAGAAAGGGCAGATAATAAAAGAATGTTTTTATACACAGTGTGCCATTAAAATTTTCAGTCTTACACAGTCCTCTTGTTAAAATTGTTACTGCCTATGAGAAAGAAAAAAACGGGTGTATAACTCTTCAGTAGCAACAAAGGGCAGTTGACACTGACAAGAAAGCCATTTTGCAGGGATTTTTATGTGAAATACAGAGGTCATCTGATAACAGCAAGTCACGACCGGAGACTTTTACTGCAGTGCCACTCTGGCACATCGCAGCATCCTCCCTTCCTTTTACGTCTCACCTCCTCTGGATGTTGACTTTATGCATGCGAATGAGCAGTAAATGGAGTCTGCCTCAGACTACAGTGGACAGGAAGAAAATTAGAGGGACAAGAGGTCAATAAAACATCACTGCTATTAGGGAGAGAGGGAGGAAGGTAAGGAAGAGGCACAGAGGTAGACAAAAATTTGAACTTTTTAGTGACCTGCTCACATCTGCTTGGCCTTGCCTCTGATTTGCCTGTAGTACAGTTTTTCAAAAGAATTATCAATTTGCTCAGTATCCTAAAAGTGTTGCGTTCCTACCAATAGCACTGGGCAACAGTCTCTCTCTCGGCCAATTCCCAGTTTTTTCCTTTCATTGTCTGATGCTCTCTTCATGCCCTTAAAACATTTAATCTTCCTGCACTGATTAACTCCATCTTCACAGTTTTTCATTCTGTATATCTACATTGCCTTTTTGTATCTTCATTAAAATGTGTGGCATGTAATAATGACTCAAACATAAAAAGAATGATTAATGCCTGTTTGTGCCCCCAGAGTGCTGCCACGTGTTTGGCTGGGTAGCTGCCCTCGACAGGTGGAACATGTGACTATAAAGATGAGGTATGAATTAGGAGTAACTGCAGTGATGAACTTCCAGACAGAGTGGGATGTGGTGAACAACTCCAGCGGCTGCAGGCACAACACTGGGGAAGCCATGACCCCAGAGACCATGATGCGTTTGTACAAAGACTGTGGCCTGGTGTATGTGTGGCTACCCACACCTGACATGAGCACTGAGGGTAAGGAGGATTTTGTCAATATACATGAATGACTTCAGTGATAACAATAGTATTTAGTGAAGTCAGGAGTAGAGGGTAGACACAATTTGAGCCGTTAGGGATTCTTAGGCAGTGCACAAAGTATGGTACATTTTTTTCCGCTTAGTAAGCTACCAGTAATTGAAGTTTCCATTCAAATACTTTAAAGGCCAAAAAACCTGCAAGGATAAACGCTTTTAGTAACAGCCACTAGAGCTTTAAGAATTCAAGAAATAAGCATCAAAAGGACCCATGATTCATGAAATTACTGCCAACCATGACCTTAAATCACCCTCTAAAGTTTCTTTTAACTAGGAAGTTAATATGCAGACTCTCTTGCGTTGTGTAACTGACATAACATGAGTCCTTTTTATGCTTCCACCATCATTTTTTTAAGAAAGAGAAAAGAAAATCCATTGGTAAACCAAAGTGCAAACAAAATTACTTTATAGTTCTTGGTGTGTACACATGCTGCCTCTGCATTCCAAGTCAACCCAACGTACACCTTGCTGTTTCTCTGAATACTCATTAAATGTGTATTAATCCCCAGCTGAAAATTGTTGCAGACAAATAGGCTACACTATTTTCTTTTGTGTGAGAAATGTGAAAAGCTACCCAGCTGTTTTGGAAAATTACTGAGCCCTTTTAAAAGATAAAAGTATTCATTTGTAAGCTGCTTTTAAAGATTAACTGCCAAAATTAAAGGGTTTAGGACAGAGAAGGGAAGTCACAAAGTTTTATTTTTGTTTTATCATTCCTTGAAATTTGAGACAAGAGAAAGATGAAATATCACCTTCTTCAAGGAGAGTATTGTCTGTGTTTGTCTTCCTCTGCAGGTCGAATCAGGATGCTTCCCCAGGCTGTGTTCTTGCTTCATGGTCTCTTGGAGAATGGTCACACTGTCTATGTTCACTGTAATGCTGGAGTTGGCAGGTCGACGGCAGCCGTGTGCGGCCTGCTCATGTATGTCCTCGGCTGGAGCCTGAGGAAGGTGCAGTACTTTGTTACAGCTAGAAGGCCGGCGGTGTACATAGATGAGGAGGCTTTGGTCCAGGCTCGGGCAGACTTCACCCAGAAGTTTGGACAACTTCAATCATCTATCTCTAACCCTGAGACATGACAGCTGAGTGTCTTTATACTCAGGTCTTCCTGTTTAAAGCAGAATTTACAGTGGTGGAGAGCTCCAGTGGTCGAGACTTTTGGAACGGAAATAATTCCTGACGTGTGAGAAAACAAAATGTGCCAGAAGGTTAAAAAAAAAGAAAAAAAATCTTTCAGAGAGTTAATGTCCTAACTTTCCATTAGATCTAATGTACATAAATGACCTACTTAAGCTGACGGGCATTTAAAATCTGGTTGATCAACAAGTATCTAGAGAGATATACTGGCTGCCAGCATTGATGTTTTAAGACATTATTCTTACTGTGATGTCTCAGCTTTTAACTTCAGGAACTACTCTTTGCCATTAAGCACATACAGTTGCAAATTGTGCGCCTGGAGTCAGCTGAGATGCTTTTAGAAGTTTTGAGTGATTGCCCACAGGGTTGTTTGCAGACCTTTCCTTATAGCCCTTTTTGAAATAATCAATGAATAGAGCTGACATTTTGAGGGGGCGATTTTTAAATGATGTTTTGAACAGCAGTGAATGAAAGGAACCAACAGCAAAACAAATATCACCATTCTGAAAAAGTCAGTTTAACAAGACCAGATATGCTTTGCAGGGTGGGATTTCTCACTTTAAGGTAAAAGGGAAGGAGGTCATGAAGAATGTTCCACCGTTTGCTCTCCTCCATCATGCCATGCTCCTCGGTAAAGGATTATTTCACAGTCGCTATTGCAGGATTGCATAATCATTTAGAGAATCCCTTTTTTCATTACAGAAGAGAATTTTTTTCCCGTCTTTTTTTTTAGAGAGAAGTCTTAATGCTGCATAAAAATGGTGCTCCTTGCTGGAGCAACAAATCAATTCTTAAAACCAAAATAACTACAATGGCTGTGCCTTTCTATCAGAGAGACACTCAGCTCTCTCAAAGAATGCAGCTCCGTCCCATCTCTCTCAGTAGCTTGATAGCATTTCATCTTTCTTTATTTATCTGACAGATGCTATTTTGCTCTACCTCCTAAATAACAAAAACAAAATCCCTGCCAGACCATTTTAATGCATACATAATACATCATTATTGGAATACTGTTTGTTGTCAATTTTGAACTTCTATTGAGGATATATTGCTTTTTATGGTAGTGTTTTTGCTACCAATCAATGATTTCAAAAAGTTAGTGAGTTAGAGAGGAAGGAATATTTTTCTCCTCAGCTCAACTCATGATCTCATCTCATTACTTTTCACTGAGTCCTTTCAGAAAAGAGCACCTTAGGAGGGTGTCAGTGGAGATGAGTGGGTGGATTGAACCATGCATATTTGCTATCATTGTGGATTTCCAAACATTCTAAAAATATTCACCAAAAGTGAATACAAAATGAGTAAAACGCTTTTATTCTGTTTTGGGGAAGCAGAGTGTGTACTGGTTTCACAAAAATTATGGATTGTGTAGGTGGGTGCTGAAGTTCATCATGCCAGTGTAATTGATTAACATGCTTCATTTAGTCCACTGGGTTATGGTTTGGTTGTATTCCACATGGTTTCCAGAATGTGCCAATCATCTGCATTCAAACTGCAGTAAGAATGGCAGAGCAGGGGTAGGGTGGAAATTCTTACATACATTGTGAGGTGGACAAATCATCATCAATTCATTTATGTCAAACACCAATTTTTATAAAGTTAGTCAATATTGAAATGCTGACAAATCTGGAATCCGGAGGAAGTACAGCATTCCAACTCTCTGTAGTGGGCACATGCTTCAGTTGTTGTAAATTAATAAATAAAACACCTGACTTGTATCGACTCTGCAAGCCATCAGCATGTATTTATTCCCTCTGCTCATAGACACATTTCATTCTGCCTATCAAAAGCATCATGCACCCATTCTTTAAAATTTGCTTCCACACCCTTTTTAGCTGCAACCTGCAGCTTTATAGGTCACTCTGTCAGTCGATTGGCCGGCCGGTCCACAAAAATTCCCCACTCTTTGGCAGCCACAGTAAGCTAATATAGGGCATAGAAGTCAAGTGTGGGTGTGTATGTGTTTATGCCAATTGGTTAAAAGAGGGTGTGGCAATTGAAGTGGTCTATTGCAAAAAGGTGCATACCTTCCAAATGGTCATGAGCCAAAGGACAGCTGATCTGTTCGGGTCAAGTCGCAAAAAGTGGAGAGGGAGATGTCATGACTCTCCCCGCCCCTACCTTTAACCCTGCGCCTTCTCTAACTCATCAACCGTTTGTCATGGACTGTTGTGGGAGGTATCATATCCGACAGTAAATTTTATTTTTTCACTTTATTTCTTTCTAAATGTACTTTTAAGAAAGGACTTAACATTCAGACAAGTATTGCAAATTTGCATTTGTTCATCCATTAACTGATTAGACTTAAACAGACCTTTTTTTCCTGCCTTGTAAGTGAATAACTGACTAATGGAAAGAAATTTTAAAAATCAGAAAAACAACCCTTTAGGTTGTACTACGTTGTCTTTGTATTTGCATGAAAGGCAGACAATAGAAATGATTCTGACTATAAATAAGTCCATGGTCGTCCTGTCATTTATGCCCAGAGCGAGGTGAGGATTATACTTTAATAAAGGAATTCTTAATGTAGTCCTTTGTAGGCATATTCTGGCTATAAAGTACAAAAATCAACATAAGACACTAAACTATCTGCACTACAGATTAAAATAACAGAGAGCAGAAATTTTAAGGATTCCCCCAATCTTGTTGTTCCAAAGACTGTAGATTTGAATTATATTTAAAAATCCTGACCTGTGTTTAGATTAAAAATAATTAGGACGACACAAAAGAAACTGTCCTGCTGAATTGAAAAAAAAAAACATATAATAAGTTAATTATTTCAGCCATAAAACTGTTACAGTTATCTTGGGGAGATTAATCAACAGTCCTTGTTAATCCATGCTGGGCTGCTGAGGATATTCCCGCTGCCAGGGTAAGGCAGGCATGTGGGCGGAGGGGATTATATTAAAACTAATTGGACACGTGAAGTTTTGTGTGTGCATAAGGCAATATTGATTTCCTCCACACATGCTATGTTGTCTCAATTCGGATTAGTACAAGCTCCTGACAGTGCCACAGCCTGCTCTCAGCGCAGGGACGCCAACCAAGCTAAAAACAAAATACCAGAGCTGTGCCCACAATTTACTGCCAAGCTTTCTAAATAACATCTACAGAATGTCTGCAATAGCAAATCTTGCCAGTGAAGAAGAATATGAATCCTGTCATTGTTAGCAGTGGGAGTAATGCCCATCAGTATATAAAAACACAGCCTCCTGCATCCCCAGTGGGCTTCAAAGGATCTGTGTTCTGGAGAGCAGCTGGGACACACAGGTGCATTGTGTTATAGACGATCCACTTGAGATGCAAAGACAGGAGGACGCTAAATACTAAAGGGTGATGGTCACATAACGTAAGGCATGCCCCTGCTGGAAAATAAAATGAAAGGGGAGAAAAGTGGGATCCTATCATCTAACGACTGTAAGAAATGATCATGTGTATGAAAATTATACTTAGATTTAATACCTCCACTTGTACTCACTATTCAAGTCGCAGGCATCTCAATATTACTGCTGGTGTCTCTAGCATATCATTGAGAATCATCACTTGTGGAAGCAGACATTTTATTTTTGTCACACACCACTGCCAATCAAATTCTGCATAACTTAATCACATAATTACATGGTGTAGTTAAACTCAAACGGCAAGAGCAATGACCATTTCAAGAGAAAGCACAGGCTGAGTGGGTGCACTGTGGATTTCCAAATAAAGTAATGATTTCCTGAAATTTGCATGCAAACTAAGAGTTTCTCAAAAATATCTCAGCATTAAAAAGTTACTCCTGAACTGACAGAAACAACTTTCAAAAAGAAATGTTTAATTGATCCTTGAGGGAAAATTGGTAATATGGCAGTTGCTCTTTTTCAGGATTTAAATATATAACAGCATAGAGAATTTTTTTTTTTAATGAAATAAAAAACATAAGTAAAATTATGTGTATTGCATACGATATATAAATATGTAAAACATATAGGTCTATATGGAAAAAATATAACTTTGCTAAAATTTGTGCATGACATTACACTATATAACTAAAGTGTTAATATTATTATAAACATGTTTATAATAGTGTATTAAAATGTTCAGTACAAACAAAGAGTAACTGCATAGTCAAAGAATTCATCATCATCATCATCCATTCTTCAGCTCGGCAGTGGCGGCAGTGCCATGCATGGAGCCAATCAGGTTCACTAAACGTCTCCATTTACATTGATCCAGTGCGAGGGGCTCAGCTTTCGCACGTGACAGGTCAGTTTGGTGCAGGTTCCTGGTGATGATGTCAGTCCATCTTCCAGTGGAAGTCTCTCTGCATGAATTGCATGTGTAGGATTGAGTCTTTTGATGTGGCCATACTAGCGCACCCAAACGGGATGCAGGAGGCTGCTAGACAGCAGCTATATGTTGGAAACTGTGGTGCCATTTTATACCTTCTATTGTGCACAGTACTCTGGTAAGTCATCATTTCTATCAGACAAGGTCTTGTTGAGAGTCCTGGAGAACAGAGAGAGCTGAGGTGTTGTATATGCAGAGTTTTGTCTTTCTGGATATGGAATGGTGTCTCCACACTGCACAATTGCATAGATAAATATGTGAATAATTGCACAGAGCTGTTACAACAGCTGAATGGTTGAGTATTGCAAAAAAGAATTATGTTAAGACAGTAATATTGCACAATAGAATTATTGGTGAGGGCTAGACTTAACAGTTAAAGTGCTTAATACAGTGGAGTATATGACTCTACATTGAAATATCAGTTCTCTCAATTCTATTAGTATATTTATTTTCAACTGTTCCTCATTTCATCCAATAGTTTGGTAACAAAGCTTTTTTGAGTAAAAAGACAGACACCCAGTCTGCACCTTGCTAAGGCTCATTAAACATCCCTCTGCTGTATTTTGCATATCTATGAGACGGAAGCGCAGAGCTTTTTAAAGTCAGTAAGGCACAAAAGACATTATTTGTTTACTTTCTGTCAGATATTATTATCTAATATGCCAAGGCAATCCTTTCCAGTTTCATTGGAGCTTGGAACAATTCTGAAGTGAATCATGTTTTGTCAAATGAGCCTTCAGTTCTCTAAAACACAGGATATTTTGAGCATGAACTTTGCCCTTTGAACCATTTGCCATTTGTCTTCTATGCCGCTCTGTTTGCTTGACCAGTCTGCACTAGGCATTCATTCATCATATGGAGGTAGAGCTTTCTCACCTGCACAGACAGTCCCACAAATCACACACAGAAAGAATCACAAATGATTTATATTCAACACATCAGTCTTAGCTACCCTGGTCAATTTGCTTAATAGATTCCGGGTCAGCTACACCATTTGCATGGTCTGCGTTCACTGTGTGCCTAAAGAAAATCAAGCAATGAAGACATTGCTCTTGATTTTTCTCCTGGGCAAAACTCCGGCCACGATGGCAGGTACTGAATTTGGAAGGAAAAGAAAAGAGATGAGGTCTGAGCAAATCGCCTCACCAGGCTTAGTCCAACATGTGTGTTTCTGTAGCTTGCACAGCAGCCAGTAGAGATGAGGGACATTTATCTATGCAAATCAAGAGAGGCATTCTGTGCAATATGAACAGGCATGAGTAATGTCAGACAGTTAGAAATACAGTTAAATGTCAATAAATCCAGAAGGCACAGTGTAACGCTGAATAATAAATAAATTGAATATTGCAAGATGTAGACTGACTGTGTGAAGCTGGATAACATTATTTTCTTTATTTGTGCACCAAAATATGACATATTTTCCTCCAGACAGACCAGAGACAAGACTAGAGAGACATAAATTCTGAGTAGACATGAACAGCATCATTTAACAGGTTTTTCAACACTTCACCTCCACTGTCAGAGTTCGCAAGAATGCTCTTGCAACTGCAAATGTGTATCAAGCAGTTTCATTTATCAGCGTGATCCAGGCTGAGCCAGTGATGCAGTGACAGCAACCTTCAATAAGTCTGGTGGAAATGTAAGCCTATAATTTCTGAGAAAAGTCCCTCCAAGCAAAAAGAAATATTGATCATATTTCTTGCGGTTTTCCATCAGAAACTTGCAAGCTTTCTGTTAGCTTGGTAGTTTCACTTACGACAATATGTAAGGATTTGAAAGCAGAAACTCGAAGTATAGAGCCAGGGAGAAGCAGACGTCAAAACACCCAGCAAAGCCAGTTGGGGGGATTATCCAAGCAGCAAACATCTGCTAAACTGGTCTGTTAGCCGACTGAACTTTAATGCATTATTTGCAGTCTGAGTCATTCCACAAGCAGCTAGTGGCTTTGCCCAACTGATATTCAATAATATCTAGCCTTTGTCCCTGGAGGAACACAACAATGACTGGGTTGATATATGCAGATGTGGTATTTCTCTTAGAGACGTTCTGAATACAATCAGAAAATTGTTTATTGCTGTAATATACAACATGCACTTACTTAATTTCCTAATCAACTGATGGACTTTGGCCCTTTCTCGGACTGAACTTCATTTTTATTTTATCAAGAACAAGGTTGAGATTTTTGTGAGGGAAACTGACACCCTTTCTGTTACCAGGGTTGGGTAGTGACACATTATTTAGTAACACATTACAGTAATTTTATTACTTTTCCCAGTAACTACTAAAGTAAGGGATTACAATTGCCAAAATAGTAATTATATTCCAGTTACTGATCCAAGTAACGCTGCTTTACTGCGTTACTATAAAGGGATGCGTTTTTCTTATGACGATGAGATATACGTGCATGTGCCGATATTTTTTTTTTCAACAGGCATATTTAATTTGAGCCATCGCTAATGTTGAAGTTCTAATAAACTGCTGGTGGCGTTGCTATGCTTAGGCATGTCTTTAAACTATCAGCCAACAAAATGAAGTTGTTGTTCCAATATGGTGGATTAAGTTTTTGGAACTGGCTAAAAAGGTTGTGCGTCACTCTTTCAGGAGGTTGGTTGGGTTGTGATAGTAATATAGTAAAGTAACAAGTAACGTAACTACTTTTGATGCAAAGGCATAAGTAAAGTAGATGTATTACTTTTATAAGGGGTAAGCGGTAATAAGTTACTTATTAGCGTTTCTGAGTAACTTGTCCAACACTGTCTATTACGCATTTCTAGAGAGGCAGATTGTCCACAGACAAGCAGTTTATTCATGTTATGTTTCATCACGTTTGCTCACTCCTTACCTTTCTCATTGACTGGTGTCACCCCTGAATTTATCCACGGACCATTAATTGTGAATAAAATTACAGATTAACAGAACATACAGACATACAAACATTGGGATAGTGTAAATACGCAACTCAACAAAATTTGCTGAAAAGACAGTCATTTAAAAATATTTTTTAGTTTTCAATCAGATGGGGTAGTCAGTCTCTTTCACACTGAATGCCACCAACTGATCAAAAAATATTCTATTTACGAGAACATTTGCTCAGCTGATAAATTAAGCCAAGAGGCAACATCTGTGAATCTTGCGCATGTGTTGTGAGGAAATTAATCTTGTTTCCTGTCTTATAATTACATGCATATCTGAAATTGTTTAGAGTAATGGCACCAGTGTTGTTCACTATACTGGACTGCAAAGACATCTTTTAATTTCACGTCTCCATGCAATATGGATGATTGTCGGTGGTTGTAATGACTGCACCCATTCATGATACTCTAGCACTGCACTCAATTTAAACACATTACTGTTCATCACAGAGGAAGGAAGAGTGGTGGGTGCGGGAAGATGGGAAATGGATGAAGTAAGTTATTTACTTTGACAAGCCCACACCACAGCCAGTCACTGTGCGATCATAATGACTGGCACTCCTGTAAAATCCGTTCTGCTGTCAATACCTCTGTGGTTCTCTCCATCTTCCACATTGCCACTGACATTGATCAGTGTCTGCGGGACCAAATCTGATATTAAAAAGTGAAGGGGATATAAAGCTGTTGTGCTACTGGGAATAAACAGAGTGTTACCATATCACAAGGAAAAATATAAGTGTACGGGTTGTGTGTTGTGCACAGTCCCTTATCAAAATACTGATGTATTTGTGCTGCCTGTTGTGGCATGTTATCAAATCCTGCAGGTCTATGTGGACTCACAAGAGATTGAAAACACTTTACAGATAGATGCTAGGTTCAGTAACCTTAGACTATTAGATGGAATTTATTGATTGGGATATATATCTGTTACCTGGTGTTTTTGCTTTGGCTGTGTGCACACAGTCGTCTCTGGGCTCTGTATTTCACTCTGCTATTTTTCACTTAAGAAATCGAGCAAGGATCTTGAGTCACACAGAGGATGAAGAAAACATTTGAAGGGCACTGCTTTTAAACATATTGCTGATTGTAAGCTTCAACCTGTAGTCACTAATTTAAGGTTGGAATTTTATTTTTGGTGTCATTGCACTAAAATTCCAAAATAACCTTTCAGCATATTGTAATTCAGGTGGTCTGAAAGAACACTAGACATCTGAACCTCTCCTTGGCTCTGTATTCAGACCATGACAGGATATTTTCAGCCAATGACGATCATTTTAAAGAGCGTGTGTTCCTATTTGCTGCGCCTCTTAGTGACAGATGATGTCGCTACAAGCTGATTGACTTCTGAAACAGGTGACGTGCCTTATGTTCCAAACCTGGCCTCTGGCGACAATAGTGTTTGCAGGTGACACTGTCAGTCAAGCTGAGATGGACCAGTTTACTCTGCTGCGACTTTGCCTGAAGTTGTTTCGTCTTGTTGTGAATCTGTGGCGCAAACTGGCCTTAAAGAGAGAGTGACAACAAACAAAATACAATGTGAGCTGGAGCAAAAACAGGGAGGGGAAAGTACAGCAGAGTTGCTTGCCAAGGAGTCTCATGCTACAGCTAGCTTGATTGTTCAAATGTTGCCTACCACAGCTTTAAATTGCCAGCAGCCAGATCATCTCCTCATGTAACTGGCTTATTCATTCGTCTCACTCTCCACCTCAAGCTGGTTTGTGATAAGCATTTTGGTGCATAATGGCTACTGTACATCACCTAGGTGGGTGATACATACTGTTGGTGGTTGGTGAGATCCCCCCTTCACTGTGGAGTTTTTTTAGTATCTAGAAAAGCACAATATAAATCCAATCTATTATTATTATTATTATTATTATTATTATTATTATTATTATTATTAAGGACAACATGATTATAAACAACAAATAGCTAAAATATTTATTTTTCAAACTGCAAAATTTCTTTGCCTCTTAGGTTTAAGAATGAATTTCACCTCTGCTCATCAAAAAGAGTTCAAACAGACCCTCCTCTGAATTGGCAGACAACCAATCAAATACGGCTGGCCAATCAGATTGCAGGGGTGACCTGCAGCACCCCCGGCCACTCCCTAGACACACCCCTGAGTTTAAAGACACTAAAAGTTTTTTATGCTAATGCTCATAATATTTCTATAAAAACATGTCACATTAACTCAGCGTGTGTGGACCCACCTGACTCCAGAGTGGCTGATTGGTCCAGCCATGAATGGAAGGGATCCGAGAGGTCGTTTCATCCTCTCCGCTTTATAAACCGGAGTGTTGTAGAGACGCCTCAACTCGGGACCTGACAGGTCTGTGAGAGCATCAGATCAGTCAGATTTCAAACAGGAACGCCACAGAAAGTTTTTAAACTAAATACTCTCAAAGACAAACCCCATTTTACAAAAGAACCTCCCAAAAAACCCCAAAGGACTCACTGCCGTCAGACCAGGACTCCACAGAAAGAGCCAGCAGAGTCAGAGCAGCAGCACAGAGGAGCGTCCTGCAGGAAAACATGATGGGTTATTTCTTGGTTTGTCTTCCAGTTCAAGCACCAAGCGTCGCGCTGAGAGTTTATAGAGTCGTGATGCTCCTCCCTGGACACTTTCTGTTGACATTCTGTTGAACTAGTTAATTAATAACATCAGTGTTTGTTGCATCTGTTATTTCCACACTCCTGACAGCAAAAACCCAGATTTCATCACATCAGCGGTGAAAGTCAAAGAACATTTAGAGGAGAACCAATTCTAAGAACAAAAACCTGTCAAACATCAGAGCCCGTGGCAAAAAAATGTTGCTGACAGCTGAACGTCCTCCGAAAAAAAAACAAAAAGCAAACCCTGACTTTCTCTCAATGTTCCTTTTTTATTTCTAGAGAAAAGTTGCAGTTGCAGACGTCTTTGACTTGTTGTGGTCGTATTTCAAAGACAGTTCTGTCATTTTTACTGTTGATTTTGTTGAGACCTCATGTAATAGTGATGGGTCGGTCGCAAACAACCGGCTCTAAGAGCCGGCTCTTGATTGGGATGTGTGTGTGTATTGTGAGGAGAAAAATCAGAATGACCGAGGGCAATTAAAGTTGCTGAAAAGAAGCGCGACGTCTGCTTGAGAGGGCAACAAATTTCACTGTGTCTCTGTTTCTGAAACTCAAAAGGACCAAACAAGTTTCCTTTGTGAGGTGATAAAATCATGATCTGAATCTTTAGGTGGTGCTTCCCCACATTTCACAGCATGCATGTCAATAACACTGAGAGGGACCAATGTGTTTAGTTTATTGGAATATAGGGGTGGTGAAAAGGCATTAAGTCCGTCTTCAGAGTCAGTGTTTGGTTTGTCTGTTCTGGGCTACTGTAGAAGCGTGGGGGTGCAACATGGCCGACTCCCCACAGATATAAGCTGTTTTCCAAGGTCAAAACAAACCCGGTGCGCGAGGGGAACTGCGAGGTCAAACAAGAGATTTTGACGCTGCATCCCAGAGACACAGAAACAGTTTTGTTGTTTATGGCCCCTGTTAAATAAACTAATTAACTAAACCAAATATAAAATAAAATAATGAATAATCAGCCTGCAGACTACATGGCTCCTGTGACCGCTTACCGTATGTACCACACATTTCATTTCATCGATGTGCACTTGTTAGCCTGCTCCACCCATGTGTTCTCTGGATACGGGGGGGGGTCTTGCCTCACCGTAGGAGGATCCATCTTACCGAGCAAGAATTCTTAACTTTGAGAACCATCGACAGAAGCAGAAACCTTATGAACCAGCATTTTGGAACAGTCAGACTAACTTGTAAGGAATCCATGAAGCTGCCTTTGTCTGTATTTAAGTTCTATAACATTTATTTTTCACTAAGAATTTCGGTTTGTCATTCATGGTTTCATGATAAAAGCAGCGTTTTTAATGATTTTCTCATGAGGTATAAAATAATTCATTACAGTAAAGATTGTAAAACATCTTTTTCAAGTACAGATCTGACTTATTTTTCTCAGAAAAACTTGTAGAGGTGTCTCTGTGTGATACATGTTCAAAGAAGTTAGTTTTATTAAATTATTTGTTTTCTATTTTTTATTTTTTAAATTAGTATTATTTTAAAAATTGTACAAACGAAGTGACCAGTCTTGACCTCCAGTGTGGCAGACGTGCACACACAGCAGCGGCCAATGAGCTGTCTCCATCTCTGGATCGATTCCACTCCCTCTGTGGATAGAAAGTTCTCTGTTTAAGATGATAAAAACACAGTGATTCTAACTGTCAGGTGAATATACACCAATGAAAACATAACTGTGTCATTCTATTTCTGCTGTCAGGGAGTTCGTCAGTCCTCTTGTGTCCAAGAAATGAACAAATGTAGCTTTGATATAACAATTTTCAAAACATGAAATTGATAGATATTTAATTTTTAATTTAAGAGAAAGGTTTTTTTGGTGTTTTATTTTCTTTCTCTTTAAGGTTTGTGTTGCTGCTGAAGGAGCCACATGTATGCATCACGTAATGTAGCAACAAGCAACAGAATAGAATAGAATAGATCAGAATAGAATAGAGTGTACTTTATTAATGCCCGAAGGGAAATTCAGATGTCTGGCAGCTCATCTGCCATTGACCATAGAGTTGTAAAGCCTAATGGCTGCAGGTGTGAATGATCTTCTGCATCTCTCAGTCCAGCAGCGCAGAGAGATGAGCCGTCCACTACCGCTGTTTCTTCGGTCCATAAAGATGTGAAGAGGATGACCAGTGTTATTTAGAATGGCCTCTACCTCCCTCTGTGTGCACCACAGCTCCCAGTGAGTCCCGCCTGGTTCCAGTCACAGAGCCAGCTCTTTCCACCAGTTTGTCCAGTCACCTTGCATCCTTACGTTGTATAAGGCCTCCCCAGCAGACTGCAGCATCTTTCTGCAGATGTCTAAGGATCTGAGCCCCCTTAAGAACAAGAGGCGGCTCTGCTCCTTTCTGTAGAGTGTGTCTGTGTTAAGGGACCAGTCCAACTTGTTGTCCAGGTGTACACCTACATATTTGTAGGTTGGCACCACTTTGATGTCCACCCCATGAATGCTCACTGGCTGATGCGAGAGCTTGGACCATCACTTTCTTTGTCTTTGAGGTGTTTAGTAGGAGGCACTTTTTGTGACTCCAGTTACTGAAGGCTTTTGTCAGAGACCTATATTCGGATACCTGTCCATTCCTGATACACGCCGCGATAGCAGCACCATCTGAGTGTTTCTGGGTGTGGCAGGACTCAGAGTTGTAACTGAAGTCTGCTGTGTACAACGTGAACAGGAATGGAGCAAGAACAGTCCCTTGTGGAGCCCCCGTGCTGCTCATCACTGTCCCAGAGACGCAGTTCCCCAAACTCACAAACTGCGTCCTTTCTGTCAGGTAATCTGTGATCCAGGTAACAAAGGAGGGGTCCACTCCCATCTCTTTGAGCTTGTCTCTGTTTCAGGTCCTCACCAATATCTCCAGCTCATCACTTTTCACCATCACCTCCATAAGGGCTTATAACTCCATCTCCTCGCCTTCACCTTCACACCAGCACAACATCTACAGAAACAGCTCCTTATGTCAGCTGGAATAGAGTGGTTTCCTCCAGATCTGCTCCATTTTAATGCAAGAAGCTCCTCTCTTCAATAAACTCTTCTCCCCAGAAACATCCATCAGTGTTTGGCAAAAATAAGATTAAAATACAGCACAAACAGGAAAAGCATTGAGAGCTACCAGCTACCATTTGAAGTGCATATGTAGGCTACAAATTGCTGCTCAATTTTTTATTATTCTTTCCTATTGTTTTGTGTGAAGGAAAACACACTTTCATTTTATTATTCAACCCCGTGTTGCATGTGTGGAATAAATGACCTTGTACCTCTGAGACAAAACATTTTGATTGGATCAGGTGAAGCTTCAGAAATCTTCTATCGTTTTTTCATTCAAGGGTCAAAAAAACAACCCAGTAAAACTGTGAAGGAAGTTTGAAAAAGCAGCAAAACATTTCGACTTCAGTTAAACGAAAAACCACACGTCACTCTGACAGTTTTAACTTTTTATTTGTCATTTTTGCTGAGGCGTCATGTGCTGTGATGCCTGGTGCCAGTTGTCCAGGCGGAAGTTGTGGGCGGCTCCTCCAGTCTTCACAAAGCCAGCCGCAGTCGCTGCTCCATTAAAATCCCCGTTTGTGTCGTCTTCAGAGAGAAGGATCATCTTTAACTGCACACAGAATCTCGTAACTGACTGAAGAATCTGTTTTTGTACACAACATAGTATTACGGCATTTCAGTGACGTAATTTATACAGGTCACGTGAATGGAGACTTTTTTCTTTTCTATTTGAAGGTCCAGTTTTTTTAATTCAGAGGCGTCTGTTGGCAGAGTATCCACAGAGGGAGAGTCCTCCTTCACAAAGCTCGCCGTGTTGCGTTGTTATGTTTCTACAGTAACCCAGGATGGACAAACCAAAGACTGGCTCTGAGGAGGAAGTTTTCGGCAATTGTAGAATCTCCATCAGGGTCAGAGGTGGAGGGTGAGGCGAGGAGTATTCAGGAGGGCTGTGCTAAAAAATCGCCATTGCAATATATCATGATATTTATTTTTGTAATATCTGTATCAACTTCCAGCTCCAAAAATCGATATTTTGGAAAAAAAAAGAAGAGAAAAAATCACGTTTTGAAACGGGTTGTGAGCTACAACCTCTGATGTTTCGATGTGTTCTGTCCACTTTAAGTGCAGGAGTGCAATTAAACTGCATTTGTCCTTTTGATGTTATGGCAGCTACATCAGTGTGTTTGGTAATTTGCCAATACCCAAATAAATCGGAAAGGAAATCGCATCAAATGTAATTTGAGGAGAGCTGGACCCATGGAAGACTGAAGGAGGATAAACAACATTCATAATATACTGCCAGTGCTGGAAGGATACAAAGCTGGTTGTTCATTGGTGAAGTAATCCTCGAAGAAGAGGAGCAGAATACATAAAGTACCGTATTACAATAATAAATGTCCATGTAGTTTATCCCTTTATGGTATTACATAAAGAACTCTAATTTGGTCAAATTCTGGCTTTCATGTCCGCGTACCGAAGAAAGCTTTTGTTTGTTTGATATCCACGATTTGCAGGGAGAACAGCCCAGATTGTTGTAGTACGGATGCAAAGGCAGCAGCGTAGAAGAACAAAAACAGTTTTCAGATGCAGGTGCTGCTTTAAATAACCGGACATTAGAGTGTTTTAACTAGTGGTGTGCAGATTTTAAGAAAAACATCTGCTTGGGGAAACATGCCACTTGGCAGTCTGATCCGATATCAACAACTGCAGCTGATAGACGACTGTTTTTTAAACTAACTCTCTATCAGAACTAAGACGCTGCAGACTGAACGTGATCCCTACAATCTGCTCCTGCCGTGCGTTTTGAGATGCTCCTGTCGGAGCAGCTGGCTAACCCTAACCCTGAGCTCCGATAACGAGTGATATCAAACTGTCTGTCTGTGGATGTGACACACCTCTGTTCCCCAGAACTCTGCTCTTTGCTCCACTGCAGTAGTAACAGGTTGTATTACATCTGTAATAAAAAAAAGGTGTAAAATCCCCAAACACAAGGTTTCCCATTTTTGTTCATTTAGCAGCTCAGTGGAGCGGCGTGCTGCTCTGTGCACAGAGCCGTTCCCTGGCTGAAGGAAGTGCACCTGGAGGGGGTGTGTCCCTCTCACACAGGTGTGCTCGTGCTGACCTTGATGCCTCAGGTTTGACCTTTGGACGAGGACTTTGGGTTAAGGTTCATCAGGTCAGCTTTGTCTCTGAATCACAGCTCAGTGGCAGTTCATTGATTTGTTAACAGCTGGTTTTTACACATTCACTGTGAGAGCGGCTCTTTAAATCCTCCTGTAGGTGCATGAAACACGGAACGGTTTACTCCTGATGCACTGCCTCGCTCAGAACTCTTCAATAGTCCTGCGTCTCCTTTACTGAAAATCCAAACTAAATCAGGAGACGCAGCAGGCAGTTTTTATATTAAGTCTGAAGCAAAGTCCCAAACACTTGAGATCTGCTTCAATGCGAAGTTTTTCGTTTCCTGTACGAAGGTTTGGTAAGTGAAGGTTTGTTCTGTAACTCCTGTCTGATAAAGTCAAACTTACTGGGGTGAAGCTCTTCCTCTGTTTGACCAGTTTCAGGGTTAAACTGCAGCCTGAAGCAGGTCAAAGCTCATGTTTGGATGGATTTTGTAATTCTAAAAATTCCCTGGGTCGACAGAGTTTTGGTTTCCTGGAGGAGCAAACAGACGACAGAGCCGCTCATGTTCATGTCGACACACATGCATCCAAAGTGCACCACAAGTCAAAGGTGCACATCCCCGGGTCATCAGCAACACACCTGCCGAGTTTGAAGTCAACCTGATGAACGGTTCTTGTGCTATGTGAGGGACAGACAGAGATTCCTTCTGCATTTCTAGAAGGATGAACACATTATGGTTCCCAAAAGGTTCTGAGGTTCGATACCGAGCTGTAGTCTCTGGACCTCAAGAGCCCAGAATTCTCCCTCATCATGTTCCTCTTTTCTTTTCTTATCATCGTTCTGTGAGGACTTTGGTCGACTTTTGCTCTTCAGTACCTCGTGAGATCAGTTCTTGTGTTAAACGTTGGGTCGCTGCATGAAGATGTTCCCTTCAAAGAATTTTCTGAGCAACATAAACACATGAAGAGTATTTTTGATAAATAATTTACTTTTTAAAAACAAGGTTTGAGTTAATACTGATTTGTGTCATTATTAATAATAATTTAAAGCAAATTTCACAGGACTTTCCTTTAGCCCACTCAAGACAGCGTCCTGAAAATATTAAAGTTTTACTTTCATTTTTAAAAAAAAATTTTCATGGTAGGGTATTTAATAAAAGTTTTTATTTTTAATTAACTTTCTAGATGATTGGACTATTTTTTTATCTCTTGTAACCAAAGTGTCACAGACTGAGCATAGGGCTATACTCTTATTTTGAAGGCAGACTTCCAGGTTTGATTGCAATTAGTGGAACTTCACAGCTGAGACTCAGTGCAGCCTGAGATGATGATGATGATGATGATGGGTCGCTCTCTGCAGTCTGCTTATTAAAATAATTTCCTATAAAATGGTGTGTAATGATTTTTTATCCTTTGCAAATGACATAGCAGTCCAAACTCAGGCTCGTTCCCGTCTTTTTATTTTGTTTTCTTAAAAAAAACAAAAACATTTACAACTGAAATCACAGCCATATATAAATTACAACAGCAAACACAATTACCTATTTTAAATACACTCGTCTCCCGTGCGCTGACTGTGACCAAGCTGCAACACAAAATCAAGTCAAAGTCCCTTGAATCTACCTCTGAATGAGCTGCAGTCCGACGCATTCAAACACACAGTGTGGGGAAAATACCAGTGACACACGCGCACACACACTTCACTCATCAGAAGACAACAACAACAACAAAAAAAAGCGCCACATTTTAACAGGATTCTCATTTTCGACAGTAAACTTCTCAGTTTGAGTTGATTTTTTTCTCAGTTTTGTGGTTTCGCTCCTGGTCGCCGGGCTGCAGCACGAACAAACTCTGATGTCTCTCTTTTTATTTGACTGAATCAGTGTTTTATCAGATTTAACCCACTGAGTCCTGCTGCAAACCTAACAGACATTTACCGTTTACGAGCAGCCTGATCCAGTGGACACAGAGAAATTCAACTGAGTGAGAATATGAAGATGACGCCATTTGTTATATTTGCTTCAATTATGTTCATCTCATTGAAATTTTCACTTTTTTTTGCTTTGTTTTGTCAACTATACAAAGGAATTTGTGATTTTGTTCTGAATGGTGCCTGTACAAGTAAAGTTATTACTTAGTAGAATGTTAGTATGTTGAAAGGTTGCAGGTTTAACTTCCTGCTGCTGCCAAGATGCCCTGAAGCAAGACGAGGTGAGGAGCTGCAGCTCAGTGGTGGACAGCAGGAGGATGAACTGGTCAGCTGACAAACTGAATGTATCTCTCACACACACGCACACACACAGACAGATGAACAGACACACACACAGACAGATGAACAGACACAGAGACAGGAGGGTGAACGAGCGGATCAGGACTGACTGAACAAAACTGAGCGCGCTCCACAGGTCGCTCTGCTCAGTGTCTGCTTTGGAACGAAGAAAGTCACGGTCAGGCAACAACATGTGAATATTCAATAAATTATAAGTATTATTTAGAGCTGTCAAACATTTTTAAAAATTGTGATGAATCGTAGAATTTCAATACTTAACCTCGATTAATCACATTTTTTATTGCATGTTTAAAATTATATTAGTTTGCATTTTACAACAGTTTTTAAGTTCAGTTGACAAATGAAGCAAATGTTACACTGTTACACCGCTAACTAGCTTAGCTCAAATACTGGTAGTCAATGGGAAGTGCTAGCCTGAGTCTAAAAATAACATAACATGGTAAATAAACAAGTCACAACAAGCACACAGGACCATTTAGAGTTGTTGGAAAGTTTATCTGATGACTTTTGATGCAGGCAGGCTGGCACTTCCCATTGACTACCAGTGTTTGAGCTAAGCTAATTTGCAGTCGGCAAGCTCTGCCGACTGCTCTACGGTCAAAAGACTGATATCAGCGACTTGAAGTCAAGAGGAAAGCAAATAACAAAAAGAAAATGCGAGCCATTCAGAAGTGTATTATTTTCTTTCTGCCATTAGGAAGCAGGAAACCACTGCAGAGGCTTGACTAAGGGTGCATTGAAGGGACAAAATAGCAGAATGTGATTAGCGTGATTAAAAAACTTTAAGTTATCAATGACATTCCTGATCATGGCATACAATGACCCTGTCGAGAAGCTAATATCTAGTATTTGGTGTATGTGAGGAAAATACACTGCACAATATCTGCAATAGAAATCAGCACACTGTACACGTTCCTCCTATTGCTTCAATCTATTTTAATAAATAAATAGAGAAAAACAAGTTCATGGCTCCATAGATATGTGGTCCAAGTTACAATGCAGGTCAGTAGGTACAGACACACTGTGGAGAGACAGGCTGCAATCACAAAGGAACAGATAATGGGATTTTATCCCACCTCTGCACAGATTTTATCCTTCTATGGCTGATTGAAAACATGACTGATAATCAGATTTTTCACGTGACTTTTGCTCCTTAAATAGACGGGACGCGTCCGATCACAGGTCACAAGTTAAAATCCAATTTGCTTCACCCACGAAGCTGCGGTGACTGACAGAAATAAGCTGAGAATACTGAACTACAGGAGGAAGATGTAGCTTATTTTTCAGCTTTGGCCTTCTGCAACTTCACAAAACTTATACTAACTACCTTCCAAAAGAGAAAAAGCACAGTGTGTATGAGAAAATATAGGAACACACAGAGGCTTTATATGGTAAAATAGAGGGAATCCTTGGCTACATAATAACAGCACTATCATTTTGTTCAACCGACCAACAAATGTTTCAATCAGTCCCAGATGCTGCCTGTAGAAAGCAACCAGCTACCAGTAGTTGTTCTGTGTGCAATTCATCATACAGTGAATTATGTCAAGGTACTTACAGTTAGACAAGTACAATGTCCTGTCAGATCCAAGACACATGGAGGTATATTGTGATAAACAACAGTAATAACATGCACAAAGTAACGTCTCCTTAGAGAATTAATATCTTCGTACGTTATATTAAAAAAATCTAGGGAACTTCATATCTGTACATTCAAAATAAAATCTGTTAGGATCAAACATTAATAAACTTCAGTAAAATTAAAATGAACAAGTTCAAAATACAATGAAAGACCTGCATCCCAATCAATGATCCAATCAATAGAATACAGTATGTTAGGAGGTCTTTACATTAAGACTGCTGTGCAAAGTCAATAAGACATTGCACAGTATATCATATATCCAATACATCATATCAAACATATCATATAACATCATATCTAAACAGTCTCAGTCTGTCTTTCGTAGAGCTTACATCAAGAGCTTTAAAGTGATTTTGTCACAAGATTCAATAAATGGCATAAAGTCCAGTTGTCGGTGTGTTAAATGAAAATTAAAATAGACTCACCAAGGTTACAGGCCTCTGTGATGTAGAGAGAGGGAGCTGTTTGAAATTTTCCTCCCCGTTTATTTGAGCTGCGCTTAAAAATATCGTGAAATGAACGATTAATAAAATTCAATGAACCTTTTCAGTACCAGGTGTTTATCTTTTTCTTGGAAGGGCTCTGCTTTTTTGTTGAGAAGTGTTTGTATTGAAGTGTCACGTGACACAGAGCGGGCGTACAGAAGTGTGTGAGCCCACACGCTGCTCAATGTAAACAATCAGGACTTCAGCAAGACTAATGTTAGCAGGAGAACTTTGGTAGTAAGTGAAGATTATATCTTAGCAGTAATTGTTGTTTTTGCTGTTTTTCATAAAGTGCACGGTTGCAGGATGCAACAGTTATTCAAACAACGTAACCCACGTCTGTTACCGTCGTTTGCTGGTTGGAGCTCCTGGAGCGATGTGAGCTGTGGTTGTTGTCCATCAAACATCCAGACATCAACACACTGTGGGACGTGCTGCAGCAAAACAACTCGATGTTGCGTTGTTGCGTGTTTGCAGCGATTATTTTCTTGACAGTGACTGTTGCGGTACGAAAGAGTCCATTACTCAAGAAAACTGCTGTTCCCTCAGTTTTCCCCAATCACATTGATCCACCTGCACAGGTAAGCTAACGAGCTAACTAGTTCCTTGATGATGGTTTGTGTTGTGATGCTCAAAG
>JAQLOL010000010.1:14702324-14716989 GCA_029783665.1 Naso thynnoides
AATTATCGGGATACTTGAGTCATGATACGATATTATCTTGATATTGTGATATGCTGCGTATTGCAATGTCATATATTGCAATTTTTTCACTATTCTCAACAGCAGATCAATTTCCCAAAGTAAATCATTGTCATCATCGTCTATTTCTTTTAATTAGATAAAGTTTTTTGTCTATTTATCTCTTCAATAATTTTTTATTGCACCAGATAGTGAGCGCTTAGCACCATCTAGTGGACTGAAATCAATAGATTTTTATTATATTACACAAAAAGTTTAGTTTGTATTTTCAACATTTATTAAGAATTGTTTGTTTTGTTTTTTTTTAAATCGATGCTTGTAGTCTGTGAATCGATAAAATATCATCATGCAAAACATCACAATATTATGCGGTATTGATTTTTTTCCCCCCACCTCTACAAAATATGAGGAATTCTCAGAACACCTTTACTAAAAACATCATCATACTTTTACTATTGAGTCATTACTCTCTGAAAAACTCCCCCTGCTGCATATGTCAAGCTGGGGGTGAAACTGTCAACAAACTATTTAAGTGACTTTCATGCTTAATGGCTCACGGTTAAGTAAAGGAATAATAAAACAGCAGGAATTCACTCACTAGCAGTGGGAAGCTAAAAATAATTCACTCCTAAAGGTTGAAAACACTAAACCATCACTTTGCTCTATATTTTATGCATAAGACAATGGATCAAAAAAGCACAAATGACTTAGAAAAAATTGACCAGTGAGACTGCTGCCTAATAGGTGCCTGCTCTTAAGTTTCATTTCAAGTGTTACAGTTTCCTTTCTTCTTTTTTGCCAGAGAAGAAAGGAAATAAAAACTCACTTGGGGTGCCATGAGAGCAGGCTTGAAGAGGCAGTAATGTTTAAAGACTCACGGATGCTCTTAATCATCCCAAAGGTGTCTGATGTGGTGTCCATGTGCACTGACCCCTCTCTCCACCCATGGAGTAATGAAAGCACATGTCTGTGTGCCAGTGATGGGATAGCACCCCTCTGTTCCTGGATAGCAGCTCTGCTCTCACCCTCAGGCCCTGAGCAAGGATCTCTTTATTCAGCTTGGATCCTCTTCTCTTTGCAGCCAGCTGCTGCCCTACTTGGGTTGTTCATTCTGTTCCTGTGATTGCCCCATCTGCTTAAAGCTTGTGCCATTTTGCTCACAGGGTTATTTGAATCCATTCCACCTTGAATAATTGTGCAGGTCAAAGTGTTGTGTGGCAGCACACAATTTGGAAACGGTTTGACTTCAGTTTCAAGCATTTGAGTAAATTGGTTCATTTGGAAATGCTGCATATGGCAGATAGGGTCTCGGTCTGGCTATAAATTACATGCATTGATTTTTTTTCTTCTTGCAAAGAATTTTTCACTCAGCTTGTGAATAAGCTATCTTTTTAGTATTCAGGTTGGGCATCTCATGTAGTAATTGAGCCTGTTACATCAGCATGGGCCATTTAACATTACTCAAGCAGGCATGCCACCCATGTAGAAATGCATGAAGAAGTGCATAGTTTTAATTGTAAACACAACTAGAAGGAGCAGAAAAAGTGTGCAGGCAAAACATGAGCCTTGATGTGAATTTTGCACTGGGCAATTCAGCAAAAAAAAATTCTGCAAGACATCAAGACGAGCCTCATTAAGGCTCTCTTCCCATTATCATTAGCTAGGTGAGGATGTGTAGCTGGTAATAGATGTGGCTCTGTGCTCGTTAGGCGACCTTGTGAGCATTTGTTAGGATTTAAAGGGTAGCTGTGTTCATTAAGAGCAGATAAGCTCCAAAAATAAGGTTAACCGGCAGCACTGAGGTTATCCCTTTCACGTATCTGAATGAGCTGTTAGGTGAGTGGAAAAATCTGAGATGCGTGCGCGTGCGTGCGTGTGCGTGTACGCGTGCGCGTGTAATTTCTTTTTCATTTGTCAATGTCTGTAACATGTTTGAGCATTTCTCAAAACATAATGTACACTAAGATTCACTGCAAAAGGACAACGGGTGAGTCAGACATTACATAGAGCAAGGACTGACGGGGACAGACGGAGTCCAGTCATGAAGAAACATTCTTTGCAGTCCCTTTAGTCCTTTACCATCCAACCCTGATGCAGTGATAGAGACAAAGCTCGACTCTCCTGTACAATAAGCATCTCAAGCTACTTTCTGTCTGAGATGTTTTCTCCAGTTTCTCATTTTGTGCCCCTCAGAGTTTACGCCTTCTTCCCATCTCTTGCAGTCTGCTTCTATATTTCTATAGTCATCAGAAAAAGGGCCAGACTAATGTTGCTCCTGAACTACCTCCTAACACTGACATTTTCCCTGCACACTTCACTGTGGACAGAGTTCCAGATGAGACCACAGTGGACAAGACCTGTCTATGCTTTTCAGTTTGAGGGATGCAGGTGTGTGTGTACTCTGATACAGGAATGAAGGAGGAAACGGGCAAGGTTCCGCAAAATTCAATAGAAACGCTGGTAGCAAATGACCTTTACAA
Source organism: Naso thynnoides (assembly GCA_029783665.1). Classification (NCBI taxonomy): domain Eukaryota; kingdom Metazoa; phylum Chordata; class Actinopteri; order Acanthuriformes; family Acanthuridae; genus Naso; species Naso thynnoides. Next base: position 14,704,823 of record JAQLOL010000010.1, read on the forward strand.
TAAATGCATTCCTTTTTTGAGGCCATGGAGAGATAAGCAATTCATCCAGTCAGTGGCAATGAGGCAAACTTAAATTCTGAGTTAAACTTTAAGTCTACTTTTACCCTGCAGGTAAACATGAACTCAGGGCACTGGAAAACAATTTCTGTGCAGCCAGGCCTAAAATGCATGAGCACACACACATATACACAAGGCTACTCTGTGGAGCAAAATAATGTAAAACCTTCCATTTCTTGGGCCGGTAGGCTGCAGGCCTAAGTTACTCATGTGGGTTGGGATTTTAAATTGGCACATGCCGTTCTGGTAGGTCTCAAAGGACGGGATAGCTATGCCTCCGAAATCCTTGGTGCATACATGATAAACATGACTTCAACCTTCTTCTTTAAATTTCCTACACACTGAAATGATAAACTGCAAAGATTAAAGAATTTGCCTGATTGCCTGAATTAAATTTTAGATTAGGATTAAGGGTAGTTAAGAATTTAGGTTCAGGAAGGTGGCAGCATTTCTAGAAGAATATTAGACAACTTGTGTGTTGGCAAAAAAAAAAAAATACTGAAACGTCAAATTACTTTATAGTTTTTAGCTCAAGTTATCAGGGTTCAGGCAGGGAGGACTTAGCAAGGCAGACTCACACGGAGAAAAGTTCAGGACTTTCTTTAACAAAGGTCAGTACACAGTAAGACAAGGCAGAGGTATCCAAATCACTGGGCAAAACTCAATAGTCAAAATACTCACAGTCAAACACAAAAAGCTGCACTAGAAAAATACTCACAAAGAAAGGACACAGGAACACTTCAACAAGAACGTTCTGGCAACAAGAAAAGGGAAAGGGGAAGTATATATTCACACGAAGGTGGGGAGACAATGAGACACAGGTGCAACACATTGGGGTAATCACAGAGGTGTGAAAAGAACAAAGGGAAAAAGTAAACATGGCAACAACACAAAGGGAGATGAGACTATCAAAATTAAACAGGAAACAGAAAACACAGACAGATACAAACACAAACTTAACAGGACATGACACAAATTATGTGCTGCAGTTATTGTTTGTGACGAATAACCGTAGCAAAATACCAGGTTGTTGAGTTATTTCCAAAATGTGTAAAAGTTAAAAAAAAAGGTCAAAACTATACATTCTTCACAGACTCTCGATTCTTCAGCTAATTTTAATATCATGTTATCTTTGGCTAGGAGTGTATCTGAGATGCCAGCTGGCTAAGTCCAGATCAGTGACATGACTGGCAAAAACTGAGTGGTCCCAACGTATCATCGTGTTCTGTCGTCATGGCATCATCTACAAACATACGCAAGTTCACAGGTCATCTGGGAGACAGGTCAAGAAGTGTTAATCATGGCTACAGCAGAAGTGCTGTGTGTGATGCAACTGGTCTTGTGCGTGGAAAAGAATAAGAAAACAAAGAGAAAAAAGATTTTGGACTCGTCCCCATGTGTGACAAAAAGGACAATATGGACTGTCCATCCTTCAAATAGAACTTCAGGTAAGAATGTGATATTAGTAATGTAATAGCATTGTTGCAGTCATCGCTATAATGATACATGAGCGCCAGGGAGTGTGTTCTCCTATTGGTCAGCATCAGGATACACATTGTTGACATCAGTCAGGGTGTCCTGCGACATGGGAAATGTAAAAAGATTCTGATGTGCTAGTGTTTTCAAGTCAGGGTCATGGGGTGACCTAGACGCAAAACTGAATATGTCACACAACAAGAGCTTGAGTTGTTCCCTACGTGGAACGATGCACAGCAGTGATGCAATCTGATCAAAATCTGGCTGAACTTGAGAAGTCTGATCTGATCATTTGCCATGTTTACTGGCCAAAACATTTGCTTTTGTTAATAAAAATATGAATGGGTTTAAATTTTTCTGAGTTTTGTCTGGAACTGAGACAACTCCACACTGGTGCTAAACATATTAACTGAGGACATCAAGTTGTAAAATTGTACCATAAACCCTCCAAAAAACACTCTAAAATAGTGTACAAATACTTTGTTTGTCCTTTCAATGAGAGCAACGGTGGTTCACCACATAACTGTCACTCCCACACCATCTCAAATTCTAAGTTTATTTTAGTTCTCCTTTAAAAAATCAAGAATTAAAGAGGGCATATTATTTTCATTTGTGGGTCTTTGATTTTGAGTTTGGACTCTTATAGAGTAGCCAAACACAAATTACCTAACAATAAAGTCTGTGGATCTTCAGAAAAAACAACCAAGTCACATGGGAACAGCAGTCCTTTAACTGTTAAAGCTGGAGTAGGCAGGAATTATTAACAATTATTCAATCATATTTGCTGGAACTGTCACTATATTCTGATAGTAGGACATTAAATGTGTAATTTAGGACAAAATCCAACTTCTCTGGCTCTACCCTCAGCCTGTAATCGTACTTGCAAAAATCCAACCGGTCTGTACGCTCTCCACCAATCAGGTAGAGGGAGCAGGAGGAGCAGCCAATCGCAGCTCGTACACGTCCTCGACATGGAAACTGAAGTCCGCGACTTGGTCGGGAATGTCAAGACAATACACCTTCAGGTCGCTCTTTTCACCTCTGTCATTCTCCGTCGTTCTCTTCTTAGAAAAATATTTTAACAAGCTCATCTGAAAATACAATCAGCAGTTATTACATAACAGCGTGTAGATATTATCAATTATTTTACCCACATTAAGTTAGTGATTCACTGAGTTGGCGCATTAACTTAAGCTTTGTTACGTAACGTTAGTTTTCCATCAATATTTTGCAAGTCTCTGTTTAACTTGTAAAATCTATTGTAAGTTATTTTCAGCTAATAAAATCTGCCTCTGTCTTTTCTCCATTAATCTGCTGCCCTGCTTTTCATGACGACACTCTGACTCTGACCTAGTGCTCCAGTGATGGTGTCACTTTCAAGAGTTCTCAGAATTAATTAATGTCATATTAATTCCAATAGGAGTCGTCCCCTAATCCCCACTCCCCCCGCCGCAGGTGTTTGCGGGGGGGGCTGGGGGTGAAAAGAAAGAAAAAAGAAATTTGGCAAACTGCCACTGCTAAACGAATGTAGCGGCAACACTAATATATATATATATTTTTTTAAATATACAGAAAGAGGCAATTACAGAGGCTTGACAATTAAATTGCCCTCTCTGTGTATGCATGTGTTTCATGGTTTGAACACAGTGTGTACAGGTCAGAAAGGACAGGGGGTTATTTGATGTGTACCTGTGTCATGAACTGTATGTCTTTTCACACTTTGACCACCTGAATTTCCCTGTATTGGACAATAAAGATGACCTTGACCTTGACCTTGAGGTGACACTGTCAGCCACCTTGGGTTGAGCTGAGACGGACCAGTTTGCACTGCCGCAACTTCCTGTGCAACTGTTTCGTCTTTGGCGTAAACTGGCCTTAAAAGAGAGAGAGACGACAAACAAGATAAAACGTAAGCTGGATCAAAAACACTGAGGGGAGGGTGCAGCAGAGTTGCGTACCATGGAGTCTCATGCTACAGCTAGCTTAATTTCCAAATGTTGCCTACCTCTGCTTTAAATTGACTGCAGTGTGAATGACTGCACAGAAAAGATTCCAAGCAATGAATGAGGAGGAGGCTTGGCTAATTTGTCTAAATATAACTAAGAGCAGTGCAGGTAAAGATCTCTTGCCTCTGTGTTTATCCGCACACGGAGGCTCGCAGGCTGTCACAGTTAAAAATCCATCCTGTGTGTCTGGATGTGACAGTTTTTGTACGTAGGAACACATGTGTGGCGTCGCATCTCCACTCAGCACATGCAGTCCTCGGGTGCATCTACTACTTTTGGCAGTGACGAGGAAGCTCAGTAGCTGCTGATTTATGGCCACGGCACCGTCAGAATGACACATTGCAGTTGCAGTGCTGAGACACACACTGAACATCCATCAACCCTGGGACAGCCATCCATAAACCTTATTCACCAAATCATTGGGAGGGTGAGGAGCAGAGCAGACAATGTATTTGGCACATGAAATACTCTCCCTCAGTAATAAGATAAGTTGTAGTGGACAGGAAGGAAATAGATTAACAATGCAATTCTTGATTGATCTATGAGGGAGTTTTTTTTATCCTTCCCCTCCTCCATGTGAAGGCTAAAGGACATGGTCGCCTGTGAATAGCAGCTCTCAAACTATTTGGGACTTAGTGTGTTGCTCAGGGGCAGATTGAGTCAACCTGGATCTTTTATTTGAAGGACAAGCTCATCTGAACGAGAAGTACTTACACTGATAGAGAATAAAGAGAGAAAGCAAAAAATATATTCTGAAATTTAGCTCCCACAAAACACATCCATGTGTCCATTTTGGTTCGTCCAGTGGTTTTGGGGGGAAATCAAGTTAACTGTAGCATGGAACTCCTAATGGGACGATCACACTGAGAGGAGCCGCACCACGCAAGGTCGCACCAAGAACCCCTGGGAAGCGCATCTGTGGGGAAAGCCAGCCAGTATTAACTTTGTGCTGTGTTCATCAATTATCCTGTTGTTTCTCTTCTGTTCCTCAACAAAATGGGAAGGATTGGCTAGTGGTTAAGCTTTCCTCCTGTGGAATTAATTGGCTGCTTCAACCACAAGTGACATTGGCAAGTGGTGCGACTCCATTCCTTGAGCTGAAAAGTTGATTGGCGGTTAAGGAAGCGACTCTGCTGCACCCTCGCCTCCCTGTTTTTGTTTCGGATTCCACTGCATTACATTTGTTGTTGCTCTGTCTTGTAAGGCCAGACTGCACCAAAGATTTGTGGCGAGATGAAACAGTACAAACTGTTTTTCTTGGTTTGACTCAAGCCGACTGACGGTGCTGCCTGTAACTCAGCTTGTCAAGTTGCCAGAGGCAGTTTTAGAACATAAGACAAGTCATTTGTTTCAACAGCCAATCAGCTTGTAGCGACGTCACCTGTCACAAGAGGAGCCAATAGGACCACACGCTGTCTGAAATGACCTGATTGGCTGAAATGACCCGGCATTGTAGTCATTTCCTGAAGCAGTAGTTCTCAACCAGAATTTAATTGCAAAATTATTTGACCTTTACAGACATACATTTTCCTTCAAATAGTAACAGGGAACTTTATTTACTTCAACTGCAAAAGGCAACATGCCTTTATTTCCGAGCCCTCTATTTGATATGTATAATATTGGTCACATTTTTGTATGAAGCCTCATTTTGATCAGTTTCCATCTTCCCTTTAAAGTTATGGCAATATGCTGCTGATATAAATTCAACACTTCTTATTTTCTTTTCTAATTATGATTCCTCTAGCATTTCAGTGAACAGACGTTATTTCTAAAAAGGCTTTTATTTTGAAAGGTAAGCTATTATACATTATGATTTTGCACACTTCACACTTCACTTCGCAAAAAGGTCTGTGTTGGTTACTCCTCCCCCTTTGCTTTACGCACGCCTCCGCACTCGGCTGTGCTCAAAACGCCTTTACTGATAAAAAATCAACACAGCTAGGACACTGATAAAATGTTACTTACAGCTTGAGCTTCTCATTCTTCAACACGTCAAAGCAACACGTGGGCCTTTAGCAGCAGTATAGCCGTTATTCCCGCTCATGTGCTCATGTCGAGGAAAAAATAAATCCACAGGGTCGACTTCTGGCTGGTGCTTGCCTCTTTAGTAAAGTTTAACAAAGTCAATTGTCCTTCATTCACCTGAAAAAAAAAAAAAACTTTATTGGAGCCATCTTGAACAAGATGCTGACAGTAATCCCTGAAGCAGAGCGCAGCGGTGTCTGAGCAGAGCGGGGGAGGTACTGGCACAGCGCTGTGTGGAGGAGCGCTGACATGCCCATATAAGGAAGTCCAGCACACATTAACATTACTGGAAAAACTGGGAAAAAAACAAAACAAAAACACTGTAAAACACAGCCTGCGTGGCTCACTTCCAAATGCATGAACCTCATTATGTGACGCTTTGGCATCATTTAACACAAGTATCCGACATTTTAACAACATTTGTACATCAGAATCAACAAAAAAGCATGATGTTCTCCTTTACAAGTTGGCAGGAAGTGGTTAAAAACTAACTACTAAAAAATTCAACATACAGCACTTAAAATTAAGTTACAAACACTAAGAAGAAGATGACAGCTACCATTATTTAAAAGAGAAGAAAAAGACGACAAAGAACTACTCGGCAACGTGGCCTAAGCAACATGGAGAAATGGCTTCAGGCCACCATCTGTTTCAGACACCGGTCAAGCAGAAAAAGAAGAGACAGTACATTTTTGGCCAGGTTTAGGGGGTCAGGGGTCCTCAAGATTTCAAAAAATATGCAGGATGCCCTGTACCTCAAAAGGGTTGAAAACTGCTGTTTCTAAAACCTGAATAAGGAGCCAAGGAGTGGTGCAGAAGTCTAGTTTTCTTTCAATTTAACTGAATTACAGTATGCTGAAAGGTTATTATGAAGTTGTTGCCCAGTGACGCCAAGAATAAACTGTCTGCCCCAGGTTTAATGCTGTCTATGTTTACTTCCAACATTGTTGTCAGTTCAGGAAATATGACCTTATTATACTGCACTGAAGTCATAGTGAGGATACGGAGGTGAGTGGAAGGACTTAAAAAGCAAGTCTTTGACACCAGGAACCAAGGTTCATTTCCTCCACCCAATGTTTTTTGAGGGTTAGGTTATTAAATCACTTAGTCAAAGCTGCATTGCCTGTTGGGTGCAGCAGAATAAGCGGTGAACACATTAAAATTTGTAACCTTATAAAATTGTTAAGGGAGCAACTTTAGGAATAATTGGGAAAAGTTACAATGTCAATTTGATAAATGTAAGTCCAATATTCACTCCTCTTTTGGCTCTGGTTTGGGCTCCACCAACTCCTGACAAAATATCTCACCTTTTAGCTGCTAAATGCTTTACTGTGCTCACCAGCTAATTGCTAACTGTGCGTGTCGGCTGTTTGGTGCTGATCATGAAGTGTAAAGAGGGTATATCAGGGCTTTCACACTGCATGCCGCTGCTGAAAAGCAGATTGATAAATACTGAGACTGAACCAAAGCAATGAAGCTGTGGGCAGAAAAGCTCAAACACTGAGCTGAAAGATGCTGCAGGCTCTGTAGAGACAAGGATAAGTGCAGAATCCAGTGATAATTCTCTGTGGGTGTGTCATTACCAGCCACCAGGGTTTGTAAGGAGAATTTAATAACTTCCCAAGTTTAGTTATCGTAAGAATATTTTACAGACAACAAAATGAAATTGGGGCCCGACTGCTATATTGGTTTTACTCTCAACTCTTTGACTCCTGCTACAGTTGTCGTGTCCTTCAGTAAGCCACCGTGTCGAAACATCATCAGTTATGGACCATTTTGTAAGAAACAAAACAGAAATGAAGGAGCAGCGAAAGAAACAGAAACAAAAAAGGCCAAAGAAATGCTGCATGTTTCAGAAACAGGTCAGTTTGTTTTGTTAAATGTTGATGTAGATGGGCGGAAATTTCAGCACTTGTTTTCAGATAAACATCACACTGACTAAAAATAGCGCTAAGATTCATCCTCAGACCTTTTGTTTATAAGGCAGATTGTTCAGAAACGTGGGAGAACATGGAAAATGATGTGTCATTACTGCTTTTGACAGGTTTAAAAAATGGAAAAACAAAGAGGCACTTAAACCGTGACTTTCAAATCATGACGTTCTTCTTATTAATCAACTTCACATCCAGCTTCAGAACACTGGCCCCTGCTTTTGTTTAAGTTGTCTTTTGATCGACACGTATTTACTTGTATGTGGGTAATTTTTAGTACTTCAGTCATTATTAATATTAGTGTAGTCTTTATCCAAAAATTATAACTGAAGAGGGTGTTCATGTCATCCCTCTTAAGCCTTGTTTCCACTGAGCGGTTCGGTTCGGTTTGGTACGGTACGGTACTTTTTAGAATGATACTTTAAGATCTGGCTTGTGTTTTCACTGCTGACCGTACCTTTACTTGTTGGGCGGGGTTTATGCATATGTGTTGTGCTGCGGGAGTGCACTGTAACGGCACTCTGCCTCTTTTTCTCCGGATGAAAAAATTTCGCCTATGTAAACCAGTAGAAATTCATGCACATTGTGTAAAGTGTTTGAAGATCCAATTGTTACTAAAGCAGACGTCATCATGAAAAAAAGACAAAAGCAAAAACATTATGTTTGATGACATTTCACTACCGTACATGTATGATATGTATGTGTGACCAAAAATGCTCTTCAAGGTGTCATATTGGCATTCAAGGCAGACCGATTAATCATGGTGTAACAAATACATCGAACTACAAGCAGGAAAACATTCCACCTTAAAAGAAGCATTTGAGCAGCTCAGTGAAAGAAATTATTTTTTCACCAGTAACGTTAAACTTATGGCAAAGAGTCAACACAAAAAGGCAGCAAAGCATCCTTTAATTCTTAGTGTTTTTAAAATGCTGCGGAAACATTACAGCCAGATCAACGGTTCATCAGTTGACTTTCGCTTCGGGCCGGCAGCTTCACGAGTCGGGCTGCTGCAGCAGGCAAACCGGCAGGTCTCGCTGCAAGCTGCGGCTTCTCACAAGTCCAAAAACTTTGTGACAGATTTACAAACAAGTGTTATTTGGATAAACTGTTCACATATTTGAAATGTACCTGCTAACCTAAAAAATATCTAAAACTTATTGAAGTGATATATAAACAGTTCCATGACAACATTTAAAAACAGCTTTTTGCCTGCTTGCTTGCAGCGTGTGTAGCTCGGCCCTCTCGGGACCCTTTGGGGTCACTTGGGACCCCAACAAAAAGGGTGACCAAAAAAAAAAGAGGTACAGGACTGTGATTTGTTACCATTTGACAGTGGAAATGCAAAAAGTTGTGTACTGTACTGTCCCAAACTGAACTGTACCACTCAGTGTAAACGTGGTTTTAGTAATTGAAGCTGTCGTTTCCAAAACTCAGTTTATAAAATGTAATGGGGGGAACTTTGATCCCTCATGTCTATGCAACCTGCAAACACCTGTGTTTAAGAAAAAAACAACATTATTCTAAAAAATATGTTGACGTCGTTGCATTCTTCAACTTGTTTCCAAAACAAAAGCACACGGGCCACATCAAGATCTTTACAACAGGAGAGGGTGGTGCTCTTACATTTCCATCTACAGCGGCTGCTAAAAACAGACAGGCACACACACTTGGACTGGTAGAAGGACCGCAGGGAAACAAGCTAAAACAGGACGAGCAGCTGGACTAAATACACCAGGAGATAATAAAAGAAAAACGAAAAAACAGGTGTGAAATAAAACAAAGACGGGAAGTAAAGAAAACAAGACCATGAGGAAAGACTGCCAGCATAAACAGAGCTGATAATTATCACTTACAAGCTGGAGTCACAAGATGTTCACTTAGATGCTGTCTGGGTTTAAGAAATAAAATATGAATATTGCTTTATGGTAAATATTGTAAATGGCTAGCCTGCTGAAAAAAGCACTAATGTTACTTCCATCCCAACATTTTTTGAAAATGTCAGCACGCTGGCCTGCAACTTGTGTTTTATTCCAACTGTTTGTCACTGGATTTAGTCTCATTTTCAAAGGGATTGTGGAAGAATTTGGTTCATAAATCATAAACTTTATAACTTCAAAGAACAGTGAGCATTAGCTCACATTACAGGCAGAGACAACATTGCTACACTGCAAGAAATCAGAGCCAGAGGTCAAGCATCAAAATAATGGAAGATACAATTTAAGTAATCAGGAGTTTGACGTGATCCACTGATGCAAAAATGTTCTCTAGAAAGACTCTATTATAAAAGTTGTTCATTTTATTTGCCCAGTCGTCCACCTTTAAATGACTGTGTAGTTATTATAAGTTGATAAAAACTTGAAACATTTTTTTTTTTTAAAAGGTTAATTTTATTTAGTTTTAGAGACATTTTTTGGCCATGTTGAAAAGTCACCACTTATCATATTTCATCAGAGATTTCACTGAGGAAATAAGCAGAGGAGATGAATCTCGTTGCTATAAGACTGATGACCCTGACCCTGTTTCTCTCTGCTACCTGGTGTCTTCGCCGTGTCTCCGCCGGCGTCTGTGTGAGTCACAGTGATAGTCATCGCCATGGCCTCAAAGCCCCTGCTGATTCTGTCCCTCTGTCTAAAACAACTAAACAATGTGACAGCGCATGCACAAGGCAAGGGAGCCTCAGTGGTTTAAATAGCTGAAAGGAGTATGAAATCATTGTGGGAGAAACGATGAAAGGTCCCAGTGATTCACCACCAGGCAGACACAATGTGAGACTACATAGTATCTGCATCAACAGGCAGGAAGCTGGGCTTTGTTTCTTAGAGTCGCCTTTTGGTACAATATCACAGATAAAATAGGAACAAATAATAGTCAAATCTGCTGGGGGAAAAAAAGGCTTCTGGAAGACGATTGTGGTTGCAGATGTTCCTTGTTGGCAGGCTTGGAGCAGCTAACTATTCTTCAAATTACATTCATGGATGATTTCACACAAAACCATTTAGGTTTTAAGCCCATTGTAGCAACCAGCGCTGTAACTGGGACCTCACCGGCTGTATTTAGGTGATTTAGTTGCCTAACTACAACTGTGCTGCAGTTGCCATGTACTCTTACTGTAAAAAGAGAGAATTAGCATCAGAAAATATGCGCGACTGTTTATCAAGCAGCTCTTTGTTCATGTCTGGGCTACAGTTGCTCTGGTTGGTCTAAATGGACTTAAAGGTTGAATTGTCTTTTTGTTTTGTTTTGTTTTTTGCATATTAAGCCTTATAGAGCTGCTTCACAGCCGTTTCCTTGTTATATATCCGTGGCTTCATGTCTTTTAGTGTCAGTGCATGTCGGCTTTTAGTACATCAGACTCATGATTTTTTTGTGTCTGTGCGTAAGAGGACACCACTAAACATTGGGCAAGTTTCAAGTCATTTAAAAAGAGCGTTTATTGTATTTTTCAGCAGAATGTCTGAGTGCACATGCTCCTCAGTTGTCAGTTACACGTCAGCCATGAGCTCCAGCTCTCGAGACTGAACCGGTTGTCATAATAATGCTGTTGCAATCTGTGCACTGCATATCACATACGGCCAGACTGGCACGGACCTTTGTTTTTCAGTATGAATGAAACTGCTTCAGTCCGCGCGCAGTGCAGAAAGTAAGTTCAGGCCTTTAAAAATGACTGAAGAAACAAATAAAGGTTGGCTGGCAGTGGCTTGTTTGGAGCTTAGCTTCAGTCAGCATCAGCTAGTCAAAGCACAAGCTCCACCGTGTTCTGTGCTTGTTCTAAAAAGAAAACAAATCCAGAGGCAGCTGGCTTTGCAGTTCTCAGAAAAAGACAAGTCGGTAAACAGGTGTAGGCTCTCCGTCAGCCAAACCGTAGCTCACTGGAGTGAACCACCTCGCAGCGCCACTCCACATGGACACTTGCCCTGCTTGCTACCAGCCAATGAAAAACAAAGAATTACAGCGAGCCTGAGAACAGCTGCAGTGTTTTGTCCCTTTGCAGGAAAGAATTTCTTGATATTACAAGGCGAAAAGTGAGTGTGTGAAAGTCACAGTGGTGGACGGACTTTTAGTACATCAGACTCATGATTGAGATTGGACAGTTAAAGCTGGGGTAGGCAGCATTTGGAAGTCAAGTTAGCTGTAGCCTGCTGACACTTTTGCCGTTTTAGAGAGTAAGGTACGTCACTTCAACAGCCAATCAGCTAAAATCACTAAAATTAAGGCTCCAGTATAATATCTGTCCAGAATATCTTGATACCATTACTAAATCGATACTAAGGCAAAAAAGAACTAAACACCAGGAAAAATAATGAAATAATATACAAAATGACAGTCCTGACATGACAGAAAATAAAGGGCTTTTTAAAAAAGGACAACAGAGGGTACGTATTTACGCTACATTTTAGCTGTTTTATTGTCAACTTATTAACATTATGACTGTAGAAATGAACTTTTAGTGGAAATCTGACATTTAACCATCAGTTTTGTTTTGTATTGGGAAGTTTACAAAGTGCACACAAGTGGCAGCTTTCATATAATTTACTGAGTGGATTTCTTGAATGTAATCACTACTAGTAGGAACTAATCCTTTATTCTTACACTATCAGATGAAATGAACTCAGATAAAATTCTTTGATACGTTTTATTAATAAAAAATTGAAATTATTATTTTAACAAA
>JAQLOL010000010.1:14720688-14738305 GCA_029783665.1 Naso thynnoides
AACTGTATGTTTCTGCATGGAGTCACTCACCTCTGTTTACAGCCGGGAAAGACATTGCTAGCCGATTGCCGAGCGTCTCATCATTGCGAGCGTCATTAGACGCTCAGCAATTGGCTAGCAACGTTTGGTCGCAACATTTTCAGTCGCATTTTTTGCTACCCCCAACACTGGGTGACCCCCAGGAAAACAAAAAAAAGGGTCAAAAATGGCCAGAGTTCTCTTTTAACACAGCCATTATTAGGGTCAACATGCATGTATCAGCATAGCCGTAATAAAATAACTTTTTTTTAATACAAATTTTTCTAGTTAGAAACAGAGGTTTACTACTAGAGAAATATTTTGGGGTGCAGTCAGTCATTAAATTATTGTTATGCTTTCCACCTGCCACAGACATATTAAAGGCAGTGAGATCATTGCATTTTGTCCCTTTCTCTTTTTTACAATATTAAGGATGATACAACAGTTTATTCTCACTTTTCAGGCAAGAACATTATTTTGAATGATATTGTGACTAAGCCACTCTTCTTCTCCTGGCCCCCTGTCATTGATGCTGCATCTCAACTAAGAGCAAATTACAGAATGATTAAATAAAGGATTACTGCAGGGATGCCAGCAAAGACGAATGTAATTTTGATTGATTTTTTTTATATGAAATAATAGCCCAGCACCAACAAAGCCTGAAATCGCTCCCTTGCAGATGAATTGTTCATTAAGTGAAAGAGCTGGGGGAATCCAAAAAAGATACATATAGAAAAAGGCAATAAGTGGCAATGATGTATTCTGGCCTCCTTCCATGGAAGTAAATTGGATTGTTAAGGCAACCTAGTGCCTTGGGCTCTCTTTCCAATCTACAAAGCTGTCATCGCTATCCACACATGTATCGAGGCACTCAAAAACGGATGATTTGTTTTATTATAGCTATTTAGACAATACTCTGAAAACACTCTCAACTAAATATCTGGAGCTCTTCTTTTCCTGTGAGACTGGTGTAAAAGAGTTTCTCCTCAGACAGAAAAAAGAAAATAATAATTTCCCTTCATATAAATACCATATTGTGGTTGCTCCTTATCCAGTGTTTTGTTGGTCATCGCATTTATTTAATAGCAAATGCAAAACAGGAGGGACAACGTCAAGTGCTTCTGTCTTGCTCCTCTTGACCGGTGTTCTGTGGCGTAAGTGATAAAGTGCCTCAGGAAACTGACACTTGCATGATAAAAAAAGCCCTCACATCTTTTCTTGGTGCATAATATTTAACCCTCCTCTGCTTAAGTGGGGTCACATGTTCTTTAAGCATTCAAGCATGAGAAAAATGGAGCCTGGTTTCAGGGATAAACAACACCAGAATACCATCATTTCTACAGCCCAGCAGTCTCAGGAGATCTCTGCTGCTGCACAATGTAAGGCTAGAACTTGCTGTGGCAGGATCTATTCATGGTCTGTAACCAAAGGGAGCTCCGAGGTACTTTTCTGAAGATGTAGATAAAGAATGCCACCTAGCCATGATTACTGGAGAGACTGCACACACATACACACATGCACACACACACCACATTCAAAGAAAGCGTTGAAACAGTGCTCACATCAGCCAACCACGACAAGCCTGACAGGTAATCTTTGGAGAGCAAAGAAAAGGGCATTCAATATGTCTCTGCCTTGAGTCTTTGTGTGTGTAAATATGAAGATGAGAAATGGATTTGGTCATGTTGGTGTGTGGAGGACCCAAAGGCTTCGCTCACTACAGAGACCCTCATACCTCACATCAGCCTTCAATGGAAAGCCTGGCAGGGAAGAGAATTTGCACCTGAAGGATATTTTTTGAAAGATGCAGATGCTACGTTATTAAAACAGACTTAATATTTCCAATCACAGCAGTAAAATCTATAATACTTTGACTATAAACAATTGTGTGCCGTTTTTAATTCAAAATGTTAATTTAGCTTGTCCCAGACTGATGTAATCTGCAGTTCCACAAATAAAAAGGCCTGTGCAAACTTTTAACTCTGTTTTAGAAAAAATCCTCTATTCTAAAAACTTTTCTAAGCATTTCCCATCAAAACCTTGTTCAAGTTTTTAAGCCACAGCAATTAAGTCTTGACATCGCATGTTACAACAACACACCAAACCAAACACTTCGCAATACTCAGGCATTATACCGTGCACCTGTACTCTTTCGATAATGCTCATGTTTTTATGCATTTTAAGAAATAAATTTGCACAGTGACGATCAAAGTATCAGCATCAGGTTAGTTATTATTGTATTCATGAGGTGGCAATTAATTATACTGTCGTGGCTCCATGTCTCTCTTTTCAACCCTTCAACAAATTTACAAATTTTCTCTTCCAAAACAAACAAAAACACTATTAATTATTCTCATGAGTAGGCAGAGAATGCTGGTGTGGATTCAGCAGAGGTCCGTCTTCCACGTAATGTAGTCACAATGTGATATTATTATAAAGAATTCATCTCAGTGTGCAGTATATTTGCTCCCACACAAATGAGAACACTCATTTATATGGTTAGAAAATAAATGGAGAAGAAAAACATTCCTCTATTATTTTCCTAGTCCTATTATTGGCTCTCAACACTCCCTGCACACATAACCAAACGCACACACGTGCACACGTGCACACATACCCTTATAACCTCCCATATATCCATCCACTTATGTTGTATATACCCTCACCCCCACTCAGAATGAAAGTGAAACTCAACAACAACTAATTAGTTTACATCTTTCCGCTGGAGAGGCTTGTGAGAGGGAGGGTGCAACATAATTCATCTCTTCGAACAGAAATGGGCAGTGAGGGTCTGAGTCCATCACATTTGCATGAAACCGTTGTCAACAAAAACAGCATAATAAAGCAGCAGGCTTCCAGCCTCCCAGCACACACCACATACTGGGCTTAGTCCCATGCTACTTCACAACTTGGCTGGAAAACAAAAACAGCACAGACACACAAGGGTGTGCAGGTTTTCACATTGCAGTGTGTGCCAGCGCTTCCCACAATGCACCATGCAAACAAAGGCAAAGACAGCACATGAAGTGCACTTCAGAAGGGAGTGGATTTAAGAAAAAACACAATTTTGCCTTTTAGTGGTGGCTGACAAAAGCTGGAGACGCACTATGTAAGCTTAAACATCATGTGTATGTTTTTTTGTTACGATTTTTTTTTGGCCTTTTTTGTGCCTTTTATTTCAAGACAGGACAGCTGAAGAGTGGACAAGAGACAGGGAAGAGAGAGGCAGAATGACATGCAGCAAAGGTCCACAGGTGGAATTGAACCCAGGTCCTCTGTGGCGAGGACATAGCCTCTGTATATGGGGCGCCTGCTCTACCGACTGCACTATCGGGCACCCCATCATGTGTACATTTTAATATGTGGTCTGCTTTCCTGTGAATATTTTGTGCTTGTTTTTTTTTCTGATTGTGAATATTTTTTTCATAACCAAAAGAAACTGTGTGTGTATGCATGTAGGTCATTCTTAAGTTTATATTTTTGAGGCTTTTCTTATGGTCAGATCTTTATTGCTTTGCAGAAGATGATAATTTTTCAGCAGCATACTGGACAGACTACAAAAAACACCCCTCAAAAATGTCTTTACACAGTCGGTCATTCAACAAAATCCATCCTTTTCCTCACAGAACATCAGGTGTCGATATGACATCCTGCTCTGACAGACCCTGTCATTGGCCGGATTAGCACAGATCAGTGTTGGCTGCTGGACAGAGTGAATTCAACTGGGCTTTCTATTACATTCTGTTGTCTTGGGTAAACCGGTTTATACAGTCTCAGAGCGAGATTACATGGGGTGGATTAGCCTAAATCAATAATGACCCCACACTGTAGGCATGTTATGGCCCCCATCATCTACTTTGGAGAGCTGTCCTGATGCATTTACTCATATTTTGTTTGGAAATCAAAGGGAAGAGAGGAGCTTTCAGGATGCAGAGGTAAACCTGTGTACATACAAGTCGTTACCCAATAGAAGAGCTTTGAGAGGCTTTGAATGTGCCTGATAAAATTTCCAGCTAATACATGTAGCACAGCTTTTTGTGTGTTAACCAATGAAGCCAAATGTGTCCCTCACTTCATAAACACTGAAGTCCTGAAGACAAGGCGGTATTCTTATATGTCAAGCCAAATCATCAATGAACTTTTCAATCAAGATGCGAAGACTAGTCCATGTTATGCTGCTTTTCTGCATGTGATGTGGCATCACCACCCCTTTCCGATTAGAAAAACTAAGAAATATGACATATAGGAAGATTGGAGAAGCACAGAAGAGTTTCCTAGAGCTGACAGCAAGGACACCAAGACAAATAACACCTACAATGGATTTTCTCATTTGTTATGGTTCTCCGTGCTGCCCACATTAGATTGCATTTGTATTATCTGTGGTTGAAGCTAAATTTAAAAGCTTAGTCTTAGTAGGTTGTTTTTTATTGGGTGATTTTGTGGTGCACATGCAAAGCTCTTAAGTAGCTCTCAGAGAGAGCACTTTGGACTGTTGATTGTTTTTGTGTTTATAGTGACAGAAATGGAGCATCATTTCGGTAAATTAGTACTGTAAGCAGTTATCAGCTGCACACTCTATCATGGAAACATTACACTTTACTTCACTCCGAGTGTGGAGGTTTGTAACAATTGAAAAATGTATTTGTTTTCAATTTTGATTCCAGAATCAAAGGAAGCAACATTTAGTTTATACATTTAGAAACGTAAAGGAATGTTTTCTTTTGCTTCTTACAGGAGTGCTTAATTTGTACATATGGTTAGTTGGCTTGAGAGGATCTTATTGTCCTTTTAGACTTGTATGTGAGCAGGCTCCTGTAGAGGGGTGAATCTTCACTAGCTTCGTGTAAACAAGACTTTGAATGTACCCTAAAGTAACGTTGGCTGCTAAATTGAAAATAGTTGAAATAACTGAGAAAGTGAATGTGTCTTTGCGTGTGTGTGCTGACAATAAGCAGCAGCTCAACATGAGTGAAGCCACTAATCCCGCCGCATTCTAAGTCGAATATTTACAGTTTAATCGTAGTACCACTAACAGCACAAGCTAATCCAGCTAACGGCTATTTTGTGAGTCTATTGTTTTGTGTAGGTCGCACACGGTAGAATATGTTGTGTCTCTGCATCAAAGCAGAATCTTCTACGCCAGCATCACAATGCATAATTAAGAAATTTCCACAACTCTAAGCTCCTGTGAATCTGGAAGATAAGATGACAACCTTGTTGATGTTCCCTGGTGAACACACACACACACACACTTTTGTACAGCCATATTTATGGGGCCTTTACATTGACTTCCAATTATTTGTACATCCTGACCAAAACACTTACCCTAACCCTAACCTTTACCAATTTATGCCTTAGCTTCACTTTAACCTAACCTCAATTCATACCTTACCCATAAACTTAAGCGTTAAAGATAGATCAATAGATAGGTAGATACAACTTTTAATTTCCCTGAGGGAACCTGCCCAAATGGAACAATAAAAGGAATAAGTAAAAAATCCCAGAAAAAAGAGGTTTAAAAACTAAGTACTGCAGAGCTACTAGAGAGGCAGCCGCCTCCCACAGCGCCTTCAACCGTTGTGGGGGCCAAGATTTTGTCCTCACAGACATAGTCGAACCCCACACTGTGAGTGAAAATTCAGATTTTAGACCCCACATTTACAGAAAAACAAATACACACACACACACACACACACACACACACACACACACACACACATTCTCTTCTGCCCGCCTTGAGATGTGA
Source organism: Naso thynnoides (assembly GCA_029783665.1). Taxonomy (NCBI): domain Eukaryota; kingdom Metazoa; phylum Chordata; class Actinopteri; order Acanthuriformes; family Acanthuridae; genus Naso; species Naso thynnoides. The sequence goes on from JAQLOL010000010.1 coordinate 14,726,453, forward strand.
TAATACGAAATCGGCAAGATGCAGGACCTACTGTAGAAAGCAAAAAAATTAATGTTACTTTAACTTTTTGGTATCAGGCTTTGTCCATGTGTACATGCTGTACCAAGATCTTTTGATATCAAAATTGTGTTATGAAAGATGTCTACTGTATTTTTACACAGCCTGGGCTTACCAAAGTTGTATTCTCATATTCATCAAAGTTTGACCACAAGTCTTTCCACATCACTACAGCATTTTGTTCATGATTGGAGGAGCAAAATGGAGGTGGGAAGAAAAGAGAAGCAAGTGGGAGCAAGAGAGAGGCAGAATGAGAGAGAAAGTGGTGCAACGACAGTAAAGGGGGAAAGCAAAGAAATCTGCAAGAGAGTGAGAGAAATGTGGGAGAGGGATTAACACAATTTCAACAGAAGATATGTGAACCTCAAAGGTGGTGGAGGAGAGCGAAGAGGGAGGAGAAAAGGAGAGAGATTCATTAATGCAGGGGATGGATATGGACCATTAAGTGATTGCTGCAATGTTTCCCAATAAGACTCTCAGGACTGACTAATTCACCTGCAATCATTTACCCTACAGTACATAGGCACAAAGGCCGCATGGTGATCAGCATGCAGAGGAAATAAGACCATCTCTCTGCAGAATACATGCAATAGCACACGAGTGCACACATAGATTACACGGTGGAGACACTTTGTCTTTTTCTCTCCCTCTCAGTCTTTCACAAAAAGTCCGCTCTTAAGCTTTCTTAAGGTCATTAACATTTTTTGCTTCCCCCTGCTGTGCTTGTGGTGTTTCTCGCACGCACTGTGATAATTAACAATTAACCTTATGTCGACGATTGCTTGTCAGAGCTCACGCTTAACATGTCCATTAGTTTCATGTCAGCACGCGGTTGATATCAAAAGCTTGTGCACACTTACTATCTCATATAACCCAAAGTACACACAGTCTGACCTTCTAGCTATTGAGCAGATGATTAACCTTTATGCTCATTTAGCCTCTGGCTTGCTTCATTACTTGATGAAATTTTAATTACAAAGCTGAAATCATGTTCCGAAAGCCCTCCCTAGAAATCCATAATCTAAGCTCTCCCTTGAAGACTATCGGCTAATGTGCAAAACTAAATCCATCCGAACGTTTTGTCTCAGTTTGCTACTGGGGACAAAGAAAATTTGGGTGGAGTTTAAATTTGTTAGTTCAAACTTTTGTCTAAAAAATCTCTTGGCACCCAAAAACCCCTTGGCCGTCAGTATTTGTCTTTTTTTTTTTTTACATTCCCAATAGCAAAAGACAATACAATACGAATGTTCAGTCACAGCAGGTGCTCATATGAAATGCTTCTTCAAAGATCTGGAGTTTGACAAGGAATTCTCCAAAGCAGATGTTGTTTTCAATAGTTAATGGAAAGACTGAACACATCTCTCCCAGAGACAAACTCACAAAACCCCAAAGCTGTGGACTTGCAATGCATCCAAACAATATCCTGGCCCACAACTGTACACACCTAAACAAAGCTCTGTATCACATCAAAGCACACAACAGTTAAGCCAAAGCACCCACATTCACATTTGCAGTAATTCGAGCAAAACTACAAACACCCACTTACAGCCTGGGATGCTGCAAATGCACTCACATGGGGTTACACTGCTGATAATGGGGCAGTAAACAGGTTTTTGCTATATTTAGCTTTTTGCTCCACTTTTGCACTTTGGCTCGTCCCTCGTCGTCAGCAGAGAGCACAGTATGCAAAGACGAAGCTGGCAGCTCTGGCTCAGCTGATGCCAGTGCACAGTGCTGCTATTGTTCACCTGCGGATTTGGGAACAAAAACAAGGTGTTGTGTCGTGTCATCCCAGGCTTCTTCCTGTGAAGGGATAACCTGCTTTTCTAACTGCAATCTGGATCACACACAGCAGCCCGATTCCCAAATAATTCTCACTGTGACTACAGAGATGGAAAGGGGCTACGAGGAAACAGAGAGAGGGTCTTAAGCGGATTGGTTTCAGCTTTACTTCAACAGATTTTAAGAGGGGGGAAAGGGAAAACTGGGGCAACTCTTTCCCTGCTAACTCTTGTCATGCATGCACAGTGGAATACAGACATGTAGGGGAGCAAGTGGGAAATAAGGAGATGAAGATGGAGGTCCCAGCCACTGCTTTTCCATTTTATTTCAAAGGCAGTCTGCAGCTTCTCACTTGTTCTCTTCATTAGAAAACAAAAACAAAAACAAAACAGTAACATTGCACAGTATCATTTGTTAAAGTCATGGACTTATACAAGTATCATTAGCATTATGATAATTTAGCAAGCAGCTTGAACACAATCAAAAGAAAGTTGCTTTCCAAAATTGTAGAAAAAAGGTTAGGGGATATTTTCTTAAAACCTAAAATCTGAACATACATTTAAATCAAGCATAATTATGACTATGAAGTTTATGCTATTAAAAGTCAAAGACAGGTTGAGTGAATCATGTGATTTAGGAGAAAATGGGGATGAAACACATTTTGTTTTTTTGTCTTTACTATGATGTGTTAGGAATGTCTATACTAAACGAGGTGTTTACTCAAAATCCAGAAATGTTTTGGTGTACTGACAATGACAGAATGGAGCGGCTGTTTAATTTTAATGCTTGTAAGTTGACTAGTTTTGTTTCTCAAGCCTGGAAAAAATTGTCAGCAAGGTTTTTTGTTTTTTTGTTTTTTTTATGTAGTTATTCTTTTTTTTTTTTTTGAATTAATGTCTTTATGTTGTTATTCTGGCATCTGGTTTGTCTGTTTTTGGTGTCTTGTTAGCTCATTTGGGCTGGGCATTTTTATACATGACACAATAATAAAATAAATCAAATGAAAATAATATACAACATTTAACAAACAAATTCATCTAATGGAAATGCTACTTTGAACCAGACAAAGTACCCTGATCCTTGTCAACTAGTAGTGCATCCACTTCGTATACTACAGTAATTTTTGTATCATGATCTTCTAGAAGGAATCTTATTGTGTTTCAGTGTACACTGTCAAATATGATGGACAAAGAAATATTTGACATTTGAAATCTGCTGCTTTACCACAAGGGAGCCACAGTACAGTGAGCTGATACGGTTTGATGTAGGTCAGCAACCTCATCAAGATGTGATACAGGGGAACAGAGGGGAAGAGAGATATCGAATATGTCAGAAACACTCTAACATCTAGATCGTAGGTCAGCAACTTATGACAAGGGCACCAGCATTGGCACGCAAAGCCATTTTCAGTGGAACATAGGAAAACAAATACTAGACTGCAAAAAGATGAGTAAATCTGAAGGGGAAATGTTGGAATACGCTCAGCAAAGCTAATTAAAACTGAACACTTGCAACAAAGTTTCATTTTAAACCACGATTAAATCAACTTCATTCTTGGATTTTTCCATTTCTGACTGTGTTCTGTTGTCTGTTGTTTGCTTTCTCGTTAATTATTTCTGTGTATTTATTCTGTTTTTCATTGTGCTCTCAACATTATGAAAAAATGAGGGCATGCCCTCAAAGTTTTCTCGAGATATGTAAAAAAGGTTTGAATAAACTGAATGGATAAAGGATAGTTTATAAAACATTGTGTCATAACTCAGGGGCATTCGGGCAGATGAAAGCATCAACATTCAGAGCAACAAAGCTCAACTAAGCAGAGAGGAGATTGCACTAAATGTCCTTGTTCACACTTTACCTTGTTGTGCCAGCGCACAATAAATACAATACAAATGGTTATGTACTGTATGTGTGAACTCAAAAAACTTGCACAAAAATATGACTTTGACTGTATTATTATTGTTGTTGTTGTTGTTGTTGTTGTTGTTGTTGTTGTTGTTGTTGTTGTTGTTGTTGTCTTGATTCTGGCTCTTTTGTTTGGTGGTAAGGAAGTTTAATTTTGAGTAATACAGCAACCTTGGAAACATCAGTAGGAAAGTGGCTGGAGAAAAGAAGAACAGAAAGAAGAGATTAGGAACATTAGGAAATGCAGAGTATTACCACAGGTTGCACAAACAAACAGCTTCACTTCTAACCGGAAGCCACTTCAGATGTCAATTACAGAAAATAAAAACAACAAAGGCAGATGATGGAGAGCCGCAATACTCACTGAGAGATAAATGAAAGCATTACTCTCAGTTATTATCAAAAGCTCCAGCAGAGGACTGCCTCCGTTTCAGCTCACATGCTGTATTACAAAGCCAAAAGTTTGAGTGAAGAAGATGAATCACAAGTGATTTAATATTCAGTTATTCACAATAGGACTGATTAAGATGGGCTGAATCTGAAGAGGCTGCCACAAGCTGTCAACTTGATTCTCTACCTTCCTTTTCTTCCTCTTTGGCTTCAGCTTCTTTATTACTTCTGCCTGCACTGCGGAATCATTGCTTCTTTCCATTTGTTATCTTTTTCTGTTGTGCACAGGTTTTTCTTCATCTTAGTTTTAATTTCTTAAAGGATGCTCTGATTTATCAGCCACAGAACGTTATCATTATTGTTCTATGGGTGCATCTTAAGTCTCTTATTTGTCGTTTCCTCGCTCCTTGCTTAAACTGGAAGTTGTTTCAGCGACGCCATCTTAAAGACCGTCCCAAGTCTCTTATTTGTACACCAAGGAGCAAGGAGCGAGGATACATGAGTGCATCCTCCACGGAAGTCCCCCAACTCTATGGTCTGTAGAAAAACTCCGCCTCCACAGCTGGAGCATTTGAACGATGTTGGCGGAGAAAAAAATTCAAGCTTAAGTGGCCTATATTCACTTCTTTCTTTGCACTAAATTAATTCAGACGTATTAGCGTAAAGGAGTCCAGAGAGCAATGACAATTAACGCACATATTATACGAGCGTGATAATACATTAGAAATCCCGTCATATTGGGAATTAGTGAAGATTGGAAAAACAGAGGAGGGACTTTACATAGAATTTGTAGTGTTTGTGGAAATATATGAATGGGCAGTTATTTCCAAATCACTTGGCTTGAATAAGACAAAACACAGAAGACAGCAGTAGTGGGGAAACACTCCAGCCACTTTTTATATATTTATTTATTTATTTTTCACACTTTCTGCAGCAAATTCAGCTGCTCCGTGTCATCCTAAAGGGACGTCGCTTCATGTGACGTCGTCGAGGAAAGAATGTTTAATTTCTCTTAAAACGTCTTTCCTCATTTCCTCTCTCCTCACTTTGGTTTGCGTCTCTCCATGCATCCACGGTGGGTGGCACTAAAACGCAAGGAAAGGATGCAAGTGAGGGAAACGTGGATGCAATTTAAGAGACTTGAGACGCACCCTATAATGGCAGATCAGAAGGGCTGAACAGATGATACAAAACACACAAGACAATTTCTCTTAAAGCTACTAAAATGTCGTAGAGTAGGAGGACTCCAGGCATATGACGTCTTGTCATCCCACCGATCTGTTTGGCAATCAGCCCAAAAAGTCCTGATCAGAGTGCCGTGACTTCTCTTTCTTTGCTGCAGCTGTCACGCTGAGGCATCTCAACAGCCTTGCTTTCAGAAGGACCACAGTGCATTTTCAAGTTTAGTCAGGGGAGCTCATTGTGAAGCACTGTCTTTCAGATGATGTTAAAACAGGGAAAAAAACAATTGCAGCTTTGAGGTTTTAAAAATCCTGCCCACGCTGATATGCACACACACAGTCATACACACTCTTTAGTGACAAGTCAAATGAGCATATCAAACCACTCTCATACAAAACTCCTACCTACATTATTCACTGACATGTTCTCCCTTGTTCCTGGTAGCATAGTAAGTAACCTGTTCCTTTGACACATGACAACTCCCCTTCCTCCCATCAACCTGCCTGCTGAATTTGACAGGCTCTTTAAAGGCCTGTGTGAGTTGCGTTTTGATCATTAGCGTCTCATTTGTCAAAAAGAATATGAATATTCTAAAAAGAACTTGGGGAGAAAAACTGTATCCAGTGCAGCCTCTGCTCTTGTTGGGGAAGCAGATATAGTACTCTGAGTATGCTCAAAATGAGTTGGTGATGCCCATAAACTTCTTGGCATTCTGATTCCATTCTTGCTTTTTGGTTCTCTAAATGGCTTTTGCAGATTAGATCAAATTTACAAAGATTGAAGAAATTGTCGCGAACTGTTCCTTTCTGATTTATTAAGCAATGAGTATTCATGAACATCTACTGGCAAAGTCCTGATTATATTTATCACATTTTGAACTAGAATATAATATAATATATAATCATTTTTCGTAGCCTAAGCTCAGCTCCCTCTGTGTGTCGGTGCCTTCACACCTCCTGCTCCTTCAGCGCCTGCTGTCTGCTGACGAGTCTTAACTGCTTGAACTGCTAAAACGTCACGTTTGTGTAAAGTAGCGTTAACTACTGTAGGCAGCATAGGAATAATAAATGTGATGTTAATCAGCATGAGAAAGCACACTTCTGATTCATAATACAGTTCAATCAATTAGTGACAACCTTTTCTAATATAAGCGTCACACTGTTCACTGTGAGGAAAGTTAGTGTCACAAAGAAGCTTCTACCCCTATAATTAAATATTAACATCTACTGCAAAAAAACAAAAACTGAGCTGCCATTGTTGTGTTGTCAACTGGAACTGGAATAAGCTGCCATTAAAGCTGAGGTAGGCAGTTTATTTTTGCAGTGGCATGCACAGACATTTGGAAGGGCAGGGGCGAAAATTAAAAGGGCACCCACTGTGCACCGGTGGAGCAGGGGCCCATGGGTGGGCCCTGGGATTCTCAAACAAACTGACACAGTAAGCTATGACAATTTGACACTGAGCCAGCATGCATTTTGTGAGGAGCCTGAAACCAAACCAGCTGCACAAAATCCAAACATCATTTTATTATTTAAATCACTGTTTTTAAAAAAAGGCTTAACTAGAACTGAGATCACAAGTGAGCCCTCATGCTCCAGTAATCGCAGGTTACAGCAATCAAACATACTTACAATAAGAGTATCTGAATATACTGATGACTGCCTCTGCCTCACCTCTGTCTCATCCCCTCGCTCTTATCTGCACTTCATACTCATTTTTCCTACTTATTTTCTGTGGAGTAATAGTGATAAAGCTGTGCTGTATGGAGTATGCATAGGCTTGTCAGTTCATTTATAAAACCTGACAATGTATGTTTAATGCAGAGAAGCATTACAAAGACAGACATGATGTAAATTTATATAAACATCCTCGGGCTAATTTGGCGTGTGTGACTGAACATGTCTAGCAGCAACACAGAGGTGTAATCATCATTGGATTTGCTACTGACGGGCGCATTCCATTTTAGAAACATGAAAAACTTTGTTTACAGCCGGGGTTTCAGTCACACTAGTTTGGGGCATTCGATGAAAGTGACAATGAGGAAAACACCTGCAAGCACATTAAGCATGCCTGAATTTTGGCCTCATTTTAACATCAGAACATCATCTGCATACAGAACAAACATCATCAGGCAGTGATACATTAAACATCATCACACAGTACCAGAAACATTCTTTTTGCATTTTCAGGGCACCTTCTCCTCTCTGATTTCAAAAATGAACCACATAACTCACGCAGATCTTCTCTCAATGACTCATCTAAAATTTAACCATTTCTGCTGTAACTTGGTGGTTACTTCAATCACTGTATTACTCTAATCAACATGCTAATGTTGTGGCTATGAGCACCATGGCCAAAAGCAGTATTTTAATATTTCAGAGAGCTTCTTATTCACAATCTGCAGGATTGTGGAAAAGAGTAACGGTTCATCAAGCGCAACCTGTCAGCCAGAGCTGTCACACAGAAGTGTGATGAGCATGAGATCTGCCTCTGGCAGGTGGCTTGTTGTGAAAGCAAAGGATGTGCTTAAAAAAAACATCTGAGGTATTTCCAACACATTTCCAACACACACATAGAGAGAGGAACATGCAAATTTTTTGGTGAATTTGTGTTTATGCTCTCTGCTGTGTTTTAGCCTGGGGGATGGGGTCATACAGCCCATCACACGTGTGCTTATGTCTGTGGTTACATCTGTTTGCAGCTGATCTCACACACTACTGGACCAGTCAACCTTTTTGTGCTCATTTATGAACATATGCATGATGACTCTCATGACTGCAGTGATTCAGAAATTCAGAATTTATTCTACTGACTGTTGTGCTATGTTCCACTCTTCTAAACTGCGTGGGTGGGGCCACACACAATCAACAACGGCTTTAATTAGGAATTTTGTATAATGCATGTGGCAATCAGTTTAGTGTTGTCAGTTCACTGACAGTTTTTTTCAAAGAAAGCTGCTGAAATGCCTCTGTCAGGAAACTTATCCCGTAAGCCTGACATACACCGTACGAGTTTTTGAAATGTTTTTGTAACTCCAGCTGATACTGTATGAGTAAATCATCTGCGATGTGATGCCAAAGGTCACAATTGAGGTCCTCACACTGTACAGTCTGATCATCAGCCATGACCTAAGTGCTCACACTGTATGAGTAAAAACGGCCCTTTGGCCCCCACGGACCATCAAGCTCACAGGCAGGTTTGTTTACTAAGGTTAGCAACAATACTAACAAAGAGGCGGACTGCCTCAATAATTTGTGCTATCCTGTGTTCCAGAACCTCTAAAAATAAGAGAAAGATGTGCTGGCATGTAGGGATTCACAGATGGCTTTGCACTCTGTTTGCCACTTTGGGCAGGCGCAGTGAGAACAAAAGGCTCTGATCTCGGCGAATCAGCTCATGGCTCTGCTTCAACTGTGCAAGAGCCTAGTGACAGCCGACCAAATTTTCTGACATGTCAGAAATCCATCCGATCATCAGATCATGTGTCGGGAGCAGTATATCTGCTCTTGCTCCTCCCTGTGCACTGCATGAAATAAATGAGGCATGATGATGCTGGAAGTCAGCCGGTCATCAAGATGAATTGTGCATCTCAACATTGGGTCAAAAACGGGCCAAGATCATACAGTGTATGCTAAGCTTTATGGCAACAGGGCAAAGTGCTTGCTACGTACACCTGATGCCTTTGTAAATGTCACTTTTCCTACATAAGCCACAACCAGTGTTGGGGAGTAGCTAGTTACATGCAATGAAATTACATAATTTAACCATAAAATAAATGTAACTGTAATCAGTTACAATTACTCTGGAAAAAAAGTGTAATCTTTACTGTAAAAATTACAGTTACTTATGAAAATGTTAATAATTACAAAGGGGGTTACATCTGAATATTTTCTGTTAAAAGACTGATTTTTGTTGAATATTCATTTTGTTGCTTTGCTTCTTTAGATGTGTGTGCCTTCTTTTGCCTTTTCCAGTCAAGGCTATTGAGCAAAGTTTGATCCTATTCTGATGCTTTTGATCGGTTCTCTTATTTGAATTTGCAGCGCACCACATCTGCCATTAACACTGCCTGGTTTAAGTATTTGAAAATGATTAACAGTTTAAAACATTCATTAGAAATTTAGAAAAGTAATCAGAAAATAATCAAATGTAATAAGCTACATTAATTTGATAAAGTAGTAACTGAAATAGTTCCATTACTTATTACATTTTGAATAGGATAACTAGTATTTTGTAACCACATTTCCAAAGTAACCTTCCCAACCCTGACCACAACCAGGGTCCTGTTCATAATTTCCAGATATCCTCACAAGAACCCGTCTACACCCAGTACAAAAAGGCCATGAGATTTCACAGAGCCTGTGTTTGCAAGTGGCCTGATTGGTTCATACAGGTATTGTGGCAGCAGGGCTCTAAACATTGTGAGCATCGTGGGATGTCAATGACCCGCCTGCAGCTAACGGCCCATGTTGTAATGAAACTGGCGAGATACTGACTGATTCCTTGCACATCTCCCACTTCTCTAATTTCAGACACACTGATTTCAATTTGTCTCCCTTCATTAGATCTTGGCCCTGACCAGGCATCATGAATGAGCCTGTTACAAAGAAATGTGGGACAAGCAGTCTTAGGAAGCTTGTTAGAGATCTTGGCTACGGAGAGAAAGCCAGTGAAACAGGTGAGGTGTACTGCAACAGTCCAAGTGCCAGTGTGTACTGTGTGTCATCTGTTATACTAGTGTATAGAAGGGTGAGAAATGTAAACAAATGGGTTGATGTTAATTACCGCCTGTAAATAGTGTGTGAGTTTTAAGACCACACAAGAACACGAGGATGATATGATTCTTCCGAAAATGAGAAAGTGATGAGAAACAAGCGAAAAATAAATGTCAGGCCACGAATTCGAAAGAAAAAATACTAAAACGCTGGTGGGGGGTGGGGGGGTGGGGGTGGGGTTGAGTAACAGAAGGTCACAACCTGTCATACCAAGGCTGGCTCTTAATGAAGTACATAAAAGTGATATAAGAGCGTATACTTTATATATCATTCTATGCTCTCTAATTCTTTGTTAAAGCCCACGGAGGAAATGCTGATATGGGACAAATGCCCAGAATATTCCCTAAAGCATCCAAAATGTAAACCCTAGGTCAAGGCCTTGCCAGAGGAAGGTCCAGCGCAGTGCACTACTTAAAATTAATTGTCAAAGAGAGAGCTAAAGGTGCTAATGCTAACTCACAATGTGCACTCAGCATATTCTGCAGATCTGAAGTGCACTGAGGACAATAAACTCCCGTAGATAAGTACTGCATAGGAACTCTTACAGCTGAGGGGTTCATTAGGATACAAGTTCAAGTTTGTATGAGCTGGAACATTTACAGAGATGAACACTGTGTAAGCATAACAGGGAGTCAGTTGCTCAGTTAATGAAAACAGAAACTGGCTATTTCGTGACCTCTTTTTGCTTTTCTCCTATTAGTTGCTCGCCCTGTAGTCATTCCTTCCTTTCTTTTCACAATTCTGTCTCTCTGGGGTCTAGATTGTATCCCATATTCCACACAGGTCCATTTTTGTCCTGACTCTCCCCTTCTCAGCATCTGTTCCCTGTCCCTGCCGTGTGCCAGGGGCAGCTACCCGCCAAGACACCCATACCACCAGCTCTGTCACTGCCTGCCAAGCACCTGATCAAAGAGGACAGCTGTCGAACGGATCTGCATGCCAGCCAGCGTTGCTGAATAAATGAGAAATGGGCTGAGGAGGGGAAAAAATAAACTGAAGCACGATCAGCACCAGCCCATCCAGGAAAAATGAGGTGGTTGGTGAACACTGACAGTTTGTTAAATAGCGTACAAAGCCAATGTGATGTCACCAGTTGGTTTGTGGAATTGTGTTTGGATGTTAGACTGTGGCACTGTGGCTGTCATCATCTTATTTAGGGAGATTAGCTAAAGAGACCAAAACTGCTTTTTGTACCAGGCTGTAACAACATGTTTACTTCTGTTCTGCTGTAAAGTTTGGCATTTTAATTTAATTTAAGGCAGTCTAATGGGACTAGACTCCCTTTTAGAGCCTCAAGTGGTCATTTGAGGAAATGCTGTTATTGGTGCCTCTGTGTTGGCCTTGTTTTTTGCCCCAAAGGTTGCTGCTTGTTGGTGGTGAGCTGAGGCCACGTGGCCAAAGCTTGGAGGAATCAGCGTAGTCTGTTTTTACCCAAAGCAAAGAGAATTAGCAGATCACAGATGGTAATGCTCAGAGGAGTGTAAGGACAAGAGGACAAGGAAATTAAACAGATTAGAGATGGTCTGTTATTCTGTGAGAGTCTCATATACAGGACAAGAAAGAACCTGTATTGCACTTTTACTGTATGTACAGCAAAGTACTAATAAGGTTAGGGTAAAATTTTGATTGCCAATGGAGGAAACTTCTAGCCTGGCTATACTCTCCTTCCGCTCAACTCAGTTTTCAGTCTGGTAATGAGGCCTGTCTTCTGAGTTGCAGGGATACATTTCTGACCGGACAAATTAGCGACTAGCTGGAGTGT
>JAQLOL010000010.1:14738405-14752917 GCA_029783665.1 Naso thynnoides
CAGAAAAAGCCCCAAAAATATCTTTTTAAAAAACTCTGCCTCTTTTATGTGTACAGTGACAAAAATCACACAGGTAATCCTGGTTTAAGGCATGAGACAAAAGGTGATGCTTGCAAACAGTCATAAAATCCAAGATGGCACAAGCTGTTCCATAATCGATTGGCTGCTGGTTAAGCAACACTGCGCTCAGTGCTTCCGGCATCAGTTGCTGGAAGCAGTAGTGCAAAAATACTACTAAAATACTAATATAAAGAAATTTAAATGAATAAATTTTTAATGAAGAAAGAAATAAAGAGATCTTTTATTTTATCCCAACTTTAAACCAAAGAGGAAGACATTATTGTGCAGAGGATGAGCAATTTGAACATTGGGATATCACTGAGGAAAAAAGAATGAAGCTACTGAGTTGACCTTACTGTAACACCGTTTTGCCAGCCGTTGTTTCCAAGTTCAAGAACAAAATTTTGGTGTCAACTTTTGAGCCAACATTGCATGAGCAGTCGTCAGATGCTCTGATGAAAGAGCAATCCATGACAACCTGGCAACTCCATCTGCGGAGGATCGTGTGAAGCTCCAGTTACTGAATGGGCCTCGAGTTAGGATTATTTTGTCAACTTTTTAATTTAGGTTACAACATACTGAACCCTCAAGCCAAGCAATACATTTTTCCTCATTAAAGTTGTTTAATCGTTCTTCAACAATTCAAAAAATTTTGTTAGGGGGATGTGTAATGAGCATTAAAGCCCACAGGAGGCTGCCATAGCAGCAGGCCTTAAGTCTTGCTGTCTGATTAATTTTAAGGACATTTCTTGCAGGATGCTGTTGATGAGAGTTCCCCAAGGTTGAATCTTTCATGTCAGCAAGCATCTGTCAGTGCCTACCAGCTCCAGGCCTGCACTGTTCTCTAGCTGCGTTTGACCTTTGACCTTCATTTGGAGGATAAGAAAGTTGCACAAAAAAAGTGTTTCTGTTGAACTGCCAAACGCTAATCTTTGCTCAGTCTAGCGAGCAGACTCCACCTCACTGGAGCTTGACAGTCTAATGCGCTAAGTCACAGAGAGCTGCTTCTGAGCAGGATTAAGTAACTTTGGACAGATTGCTGATAACACATGCAATCTTGTTTTGACGAAGTTTAACATGAGCACATCAGCGAGTACCCATAATTAAAATAAATCCGCCTTCATGTTTAGCCTAATTGTTACATTAGCATTGATAACAACACCACTACAGCTCTTTTTGTAATGGGATCCAGTCAGATAATAAGTACCTCTCTCCCTTGTGTTTACTGGTTTGTTACATACAAACTTATTCTCCCTCACAAACAAGCTGTTTCCTGCAGTGCATAACATAATTGGGAGTGGTGGACTAATTAAAGCACCTCCGGGAGTCCAGAGGACGTGAGCATGCTGTCTATAAGGAGTCAGAATACATACAGTAGCCCCAGAACCAATTAGAGTGCACTTCCACTTTGCTTCTTTTGCATTATTTAAGAATGCTGTGGAACAGCTGAACCATAAATGATAGTGGGTGATATTAAAGGACCATACAGTCTATTTTTGACTTCTAATAATTAGCAGAGATCGCCCCATCTCCTACAAATATTGTTAAAATTTGAAAAAATGTGTATATTTCAGATCTCAGACTGCATTTTTAAAACCCATCCACTGCCATTCATGTTGAAACATGGTTTAGAAACACTACAGGACATGTGAAAGTTGCAGGTATAGGTAATACACCCTTCTTCAGAGAATGTTTTGCATTGTTGTAGTCAAAAGTCGCTCAGTGAGAGAGAGAGGGAAGCTGGAAGCCGTTGAGACGGAAAAAAAATAGTTTCTTAAAAGTGCTGCCTTCCGAGCTCGGATACTAGCATGAAGGATTTTGACACAGATGTTCTTTTTAAGTAACATCACACAGTTTCAGGTACCTTCTGTAACGTGTACTGAATATGGACAAAATGTAAACAAACATGATATCTCATAGATAAAGCTATTTTGGGAGAAATGGATAAGGTTTATATATTCGTATGTGACCAGTGTTGACAAAGGATTAAGACATGTAGTAACACTATTATGGTCCTTTAAGACAACACCAGTACAGCGTGAAAAAAAGAATAAACCTACTTTAATTTTGAACAGGTAACAACAAAGAACAAGAAGTGATGGCAATGATGCGGAGGCTGATACATCAGCAATCACTTTCTTTTTGAAATGTAGTCGAGTGTTCAGAATTATAAAACTTTCTTTTTATTGTTTTGTGATGAAGTGCGAACAAAAGCACATAGAGGTTAGGAAGGAGCAGTTGAAATAAGGAAACAAGCTATCTGAGTTTGGTGTAGTCTAATAAATGCAGCATTAATAGTGCAGACAATTTTTCCATCGGGGCATAACTTAATCCGACAGGATGCTGAAATGAGACGATTTTTACACCTAGAAACGACTTGTGCGGTCAGATTTGATTTATAACCAGAAACAGGAGACGGCAGGGCAAAGCAAGATCAAGGTAAATATCTTTAATCAAACATTGCACAATCTTAAAGAATAATCAGTGCATGCTGGCCACGATTGAGGAATGCTCCTCTTATGAAAAAAATAGGTTTGAAGTGGCTGGAGTAGAGGGAGGAGAGGGTAATTACCCTTCATCATTCATTTGGAGTTCTCAGTTACAGCTCAGCATGCTCACTGCAAACATGTAATAATGATACCACCACTTGCTGTGCGATCAATTCCTCTGATAAATAATAGCACCACAGTGCTGGCTGGATGACACTGATGAGTTGGCTGTAATGAGGCTCGTATTACTCAAAACAGGTGTAAGGTGTTTTTTAAATGCAGCTCAAGTGCTGCACATGAGAATGTTTAAGGAAGTGGGAGGAATTTTCAATGGGGGTTCATGGAATTCTAAGATGTTATTCATCTGTATCACCTTTAAAGTTTGAGTGGGCAACTTCTGGAAATCAAGCTAGCTGTAGCATGAGACTCCTGAGGACGCAACTCCGCCGCACCCTCCCCTCCGTTTTTGTTTGGGCTCAGGTTTTATTTTGTTTGTTGAGTAAAGAACACTCTCGCCATAGGTTTAACCATTTATTGCAACAAATGTTATACTTGGCGCTAATGGCTCCGTGCTTTAGATGCTCCCTGGATTAGCAAAGCAGCATGCTAAGCCAAAACAAAGAACGCAATGCAGAAGCCCTGCGGGTATACAAGAGTGAGCCCTACGCAAACAGAATACCAGTTTACCTTTGAGCCATGAAAGACTCTGAACTAGAAAGGTGGAGGCAAAGCTTTGCCAGCAACTAGTGCGGCAGCATGTATGAAGCAGAGATTGTTGTAGGTGGGAATCCTATTTAAGTAGACCTCTCTGATGTGAGAGTGAGCTGTGATTGGTGTGTGATTGAAAAAGACGGCTGATTCAATCAGCTGGCTGTCAGCTGATTACAGCCGGGGCATAGTGTGACATCCGTGTCCTGCATGAACTATCATGATGCTTCATTTGTTGCTCTCTAATTCCAGTTCGTCTCAGCTAAACTCAAGCCGGCTGACGGTAACGCCTGCAACTCAACTTGTCAAGTTGGCAGAGGCCAGTTTAAGAGCGTAAGGTACGCCACTTGTTTCAACAGCCATTCAGCTTGTAGTGACGTCACTTGTTGCTAAAAGTGCAGCTTAGAGCAGCTAATAGGAACTCTCTGAAATGACTCATGTCCGAAAAGTGCCTGTCATGGTCATTTGCTAAAGTTTGAATACAGAGCCAAAGAGAGAAGCCTTGTGTTCTTTCAGGCCACAGGAATTATGATACCCTGAAAGGTTGTTATGGAATTTTTGCCCAATGACACCCAAAATAGACTGCCTACCTCAGCTTTAAATATTTACAACCTCAAAGCACCATTACAGTTGAGCCCTGACAGGAAGGTAAAGAATAACAGCACAGCGGATGCATACTTGTTATAAAAATTTTATTTAGAATAAAACAACGTAGCCATATTACATGTAGTGTGGTCAATCTATTTTACATACCTCAGGAGAAGCGACACAGTTCTGCCATGGTACGGTTCATCATGATTGGAATCATTAAAATCATCACCAACATCATTATTAGTCTACAGTCAGAGGAGGTTATAGTAGTGTTGTTCAGTCTCACAAGTTTTACAGGATAGCATATAGCACAACAACACAACGCAGTGAGGGACCAGTGCTAGAAGGCCAGTGGAAAAACCAACAACAGATAAAGTAATACTCATCCTAACAGGCGGCTAGCTTCAGCAGGCCACAGACCCATTGTGGTACAGTAATAGGAACTTTTTTTTACTTGGTATCTCCTCGTTGCAGTGTACACCAATACAGTAAGTTAAAGCTTAAAATGCTAAACCAGGCTGTCCTTGTTCTGTAAATGATCACAACTGTTCAAAACAAGTTTACAAACCACGAAAACAAAACTGTGTCTATGAGTCTGAGGTAGCAAGGCAATCATGGCTTTCCTCTGATTTCTGAACATATATCTTTTTAAAAACACTATTCTACATAATGACGGCAGGCATCTTACACACCCAGATTCAGAACGACTTTAGATTTAAATCTTTATTTCCCAAAACCTCTCACTTTATACACAATCACGCTTCAATTCATCATCTCTTATCTCCGTCTTCCACAAATGGAATGACAAACTGTATAGGCACAGAAGGGGTACAGTTTACTTTAACAAATCGCAGTTGAAACAAAGTCTGCCGGCATATCAATGCGTTAAAGGGGAACTTGACGATCGAGCATGCTACAGGATAGATCTTCAAAACAAATTGGATGCTTCGAGAAGTGACAGTCTGCATCTTCAGAACGATCCTTTCAGCCACTGGATACTGTAGCTCAGGAACTGTGCGTGCTCCCAAACTTGAAACGAGACCATTGGCTACTTCTGTCGACAAATAATTGCAACTGGGGGCTGAAAGGTACAGAGCAGTGGAATGACAAAAAAGATGTTTGATTCCCAGTGAAGGCAGAACTTAACGAGAACAAAACACAAATCTCACACCCCCCTCTGAAAAACAACAAAAAGCATATTTTACTATACAAATCCCCGTGTCCGTATACTCCTCTGCATATCTAAACAAATCACAGACAAACCAGGTTCAGGTACAATCTACAGTTCATAAAATGTACAGTTTGCATAGTACAAGACAAGGTGGTAAAAGTAGTTAAGTTGTCTGGTCCTGTGCGTCTTTGGGATTTTGGGTCAGGGAGATTGTTTTTGTTTGTTTGGGAATGATGCTGCCTCCTGCTGCGCACGGTCACTCACGTGTGCGCACGCAACCAAATACCATCCCCTGTGGTGACCGTCCTCACATCACCTGCACAAAAACAAACAACATGACCATGAAATCATCACAGTGGATAAAACTCTTTGCTTGTATCTTAGTTCAACCGCAGCAGGTAAACACGCCTCATTTCTCTCCATCAAGACATCACTGCGTGGAAATATCTGAGGTTCGAGCAAAATAATCGGGTTTGAAAGCTGGTAAATGGACTGAAGTCCCTCAAGTCAGTTACAGTCCATTAGGAGCGAGGTGAGGAGCAAAGGGAGGAGGAGGGTGTGGATGATGCAAGGGGGATTTTACAAAATACAGCTGTCCTTTTAGAAAATTGAAATAAGGCTCTCAAACTTACTCACCCATGCCTTCACGTGAAAACAACCAGAGTGTATCGAACAGTGTTTGCCAAGGACAGAGGAAGAAATGGGACAGTGAAAGGATGAGGCGATAAATACCAATAAAGGAGGCTGAGGAGATTTAAGAGGAGTGTGTTATGTGCACTGTAGTCATTATGAAGTTGATCTGACCTTAAGGACCATACCGGTCTACTGCTGACTTCTCACCATTAGCAGAGATCATCCCTATCTTCTACAAATGTTGTTAAAATCCGACCACGTGTATACTTAAGTAGATGTCAGACTGCATTTTTAAACCCATTCACTGCCTTTCAAGTTAAAAAAGGATACAGAGATACTACAGGACACATGAAAGTTGCTAGTTATTGCTAATTCATCCTTCTAAAGAGAAGATGGGCATTTATTTGGTCAAAAATTACTGAGTGAGAGAGAGAGAGGGAACAGGACAGTGACTATACCTTGAAAAATAGTAAGTTAAGTACTGCCTTTCTAACTCTAATATTAGCCTGAAGAAGGATTTTAACACAGACATTCTTTTAAACTAAAGTAGTCAAAAATTTTCAGGTACTTTCAGTAATATTTATTGAATATGGACAAAATGTAAACACACAAAATATCTCATAGATTAGCTATTTGTGGAAAAATGTGTGGGGTTTATGTAACCCCTGCGGCTGATGTTGACAAAGGACAACAACATGTAGAAATGCTGGAACTGCGTGGTCTTTTAGTTAAACATAGTGTGTAAAAGGTAGGTGTAAAATGCTGAAAATCATGAACTGGCGTACAAGGAACCAAAGAGGAAGTATGTGTCTGTATTGCAACAGCGACCACATATGGATTCATAGCAAACAAGCAGTGTAACTGAGGTGTAGAGGTATTAGCTGTGCATGAAGAGTCAAGCTAGGCAGCTTAAAAAGCAGCAAGAGAATGGTTACAATGGAGTGAGTGGAAGGGCATTAGAGCAGGGTACAAAACTGCAGCAGGAAGAGGTCAGCTGCAACAGCTATTTCCACAACCCCTCTGTCCCAAAATGCACCTTGGCCTCATTGGGGTGGTGGGGGTGGGGGTGGGGGTGGTGGTGAGATGAGCAGCTAATGGCACTCCCCAGACATCCATTAGCTGTCTCATTCTTAAAGGCCACCATATGTGGAGGTGCCGTGGCAGGTAAAGGCTACATAGAGGGGATCATTTTTGTGGCAGCAGCTGTAATTACCTCTGTCGCTCTGCTCAAACTTCTCTCACCTTTTCCAGTTACTAAAAGGGTGACCCCGCAAACACACAATGAAGCAAGGGAGGAGAGACAGGAGCTTTCATGTGTGCTGCAAATACACAAGACTGATTACAGAACTGCATCTAAAAGTGAGGAAGAACTTCGCCTTACCTGTGGCTTTGAGGAGAGGCTCGAGGCTGTGGGAGACAAAGCAAAGAGACAATAGAGGAGTTAAACACTTGAAGTCCCTGGTTCATCTCTGTTTTTATAAATGTACACTAAATTACCAGCCTCTGGGTCCCTCCCACATATTCGTGCACACGCTCAGCTCTGTGCTGTTCAGTCCCCGTGCCTCGGAGCTGTGCAGAAACCAAATGCTAATAACGTTGGAGCGTCTGCCAGATTAGAATGGATTTTTAACTAAAGCCCTCACAGGAGTTTTGACTAAAAAATACAGATGCAATTTAAAGTCAGTGAGCTCTGACTTGCTATTTGAACATTTTATTTATTTTTCTATATTATTAAAATCCCCAGAGGCGGATTTTCTGCCATAAAGAGTAATGAGGGTCTAACACTTTTCCTGATCATATCAAATACTAATTTTAAATGGTATTGAAAAAAATGGGGTGAGATCGGAAAAACCCAAGGCTGTATTTAAAATCCATGTATTTGAGAAAGTGGTTCATCAGAATCCAAACAAAGTCACAATGCAGCGGAGCCTGCAGGCACTACACAAACCATGATTACACTCTTTGAACGAGCACACTCCACATATTCTTTCTCGAAATACAGAGCAAGACCTACTGAATTTATGACTACAGACAAGTGCTCAGCTGTTTGGGCTGCAATCATTTATACATGGCACCCCGCAGCGCAAACATACATACATACATACACAAACACACACCACAAACAAAGCCACATGACAATGACGTAAAAAAGACAAACACAGACGGGGCAAGAAAGTGTGAGGTGGTGAGAGAGGACGGAGGAGACAGAAGGATCAACAAGAGGAAGTAAAGGAGACAATTAGAAAGAAAACAATGAATGTGTTGCTTGTTGATATTGATTGTATCAGGAAAAGAACTATCTCTCCTCTGCCACAGTTTTCTGTCTCAATGTCATTTTATGCTGTATCATAAAGCCTTGCATGATGAACAGAGCGGAAGACATCACAAATGTGAAAAGTACTAACATGGACAACATGAACATCTGCAAAATGATCTTTTTGGATGAGAGTTTTTAAAGTTGTTTTAGGTGTTTTAAGTTCAATTTTGATGAAGATTTTCATTTCGCAGAGCTATAAATGTATTAGACGCTTGGCATGCCAACAGTTTACTTTGGGTTCGGTAAAACACATAAAATATAACCATTTGTGGAGCTCACGTCCAAAATTAAATGGCAGCTGCTTTGATAAATGATGAATCATCTCAGTCTTCCATTTTTTCAAATATAAATATTTGCTTTTTTGTGGAAAAACAAAAATAAATTCTGTCTCTTCAAAGTTTTGGACTATTGGCAAGAAAAAATACACCATTTCCAGACAAAACTAGTTGGCAAAAATTGTGACATTTCCACTGTTTTTCTTAAAAGTCTCTTCAAACCCTCTGCTACTTTTCTGCAGAGGAGGGAACAAATTTGCCTAATTCACACATTTGGTTCACTCCACATTCATTTTTCTAGTCAGGACTGAAGTATGTACAGTTAAATGGAGTGATATGCACTTTTTTCTGCTGACCAGCATCCTTAAAGTGAAAACACAAATCTGCCTTCATAGCCTGGGAAGACACGGTGGGGGAGGAGGAGGAGGAAGAGTGGGAAACTTACGACTGCATGCAGGGAAGGAGGTGTTAATCTGCTCCATTACATCTGCCAGGTCAGAGCTGCTGTTTTGGGAGTCCAGCAGCTCATCTGAACGGACACACACACAAACAAACCACACCACACACACACACACACACACACACACACGCACACACACACACACAGGTTGAATTTCAGCTACCACAGAAATGCTTTAATATGGCACCAAACCACAGTGAGCAACACGTTTCCATTTGCAGACAAACAGTGTGAGATCCTTTTTCTGGGTTGTGAGCAATGATCAAACTTTCAGTTAAAAAAAAGGGCTCCTGCCACTGACTGAATCCCAAGAACTGATCTCCATACACTACGATCAATGGCAGTGTGAGTGTTTGTTTCTGAGTACGCAATTCTTTTTGAGCTGGAGTGTCTCACCTGAGTTTTCAGTAAGTGGTCCTCCATCTTGCACAGTGGGAGAGGACACTCCGTTTACCCTTGAGTCCACCTCGGGCTGAGAGAGAGGGAGAGAGAGGAAAGAGAAAAAAAAGAAAATTCCATTACTATAACATAATTATTCTGCTTGGCATCCGCTTGACAACTTCAAAATTAGCTGTGCTTCACAGTGGCAGGCGGAGACAAGGGAATAACAGAGTGCGGCACGACGAGGCTGTTGTTATGCGTGCAGAAACGTTACTCATAAACATTTCAGCCAATGTCCACACTTGAGTTTACTTGCTACAGTATCAATCACATTCAAAGACCCAGAAGATATTTGCATTGTTAAGACTTTTGTTGTATGTCATACAGTCTTTCTCGTCCAACATAAACAGCTGAGACAGCTGGAGTAATTACATTAAGAGATATTCTGTGTTCGTGGTAACACACAATACAAGCTGTGTCCATATTTAAAGCAATATTTGAGTTTCTACACTGAGGCAGAAGATGAGTTTGTCTTGCCTCCCTATCCGCAGGTTTCTGCTCTGACACTTGTAGGTAAGGCTGATGTGACTGACGTTAATACAGCGCCACAGGTGCTGAAGGAGCAGGCAGTGAATGCAGATGAGGACAGGTGATGAATACGAGTACTGTGTTCAGATTACAGCCTTCAGGAGATCTTTTGCA
The DNA here is from genome assembly GCA_029783665.1 of Naso thynnoides. Classification (NCBI taxonomy): domain Eukaryota; kingdom Metazoa; phylum Chordata; class Actinopteri; order Acanthuriformes; family Acanthuridae; genus Naso; species Naso thynnoides. Next base: position 14,748,193 of record JAQLOL010000010.1, read on the forward strand.
TCCCAAAATGTCCTAAACTTTTAAGATAAAGCCATAATGTGTAATTCCATTTTCTGATGTCTTATTATTAAAGTAATAAAAAGCAAATACATCTGATATTAAAGTGATGATTGACAAGAAAAGTGTGAGAAAACAAGGATTTTGTCAACTCAACGAATAGAGACAATGCTGATGGAGAAAAGCTCAGCTAAGCCAAGAAACAAATAGCATCCTAATCGCTCAATTGAAGATTTAAATGGTGTAGCTTAAAAACTGTGGACAGTTGACCAGTTGGTGAAAACGTGCTCTGATGCACAAGAGTAAACAATTATGTCTGATAATAATTACGGCTGCATCCAACATTCCCTTCAGCTTTTCAACCACAAGTAATCAAATCGATGTTGTCTTCCTCATCATCCCTCGTGCTGTTCTTCTGCTCCTCCTTCATCTCCTCTGCCCCCGGCACCAGTGAAGGCTAACATGTTGGAAACGTCTCTGGAGCACAGCCAGTGTCTGGAGGCTCGTCTCAGAATAGCTGGGGTCAGGGGTTTGATCAGCCTTCAGGAATGTGAATTTAATCACGCCATCAAGCCGAATGGGTTTATTATTCTGCAGCTTGGCAGTAACGATGATGGTTGACGGAAAGGCATGCTGACGTATCCCCGGGACTCCGGGGATTTAAATGTCAGAAAACAGAAGTTCTTATTTGGCATGGGGACGTTTGGGTGGATGCAGGTAGTCGTGTTTTCCATTACATTTGCATCTTTTGTCGTGCAGGATCAGCATCACAATCAGTTCACGTCGTGAGTACAATAAACACAGCGAACCTGATGAAACTGTTACAGACAAATCTTATGCTAAAGTTAAAGCATGCAGGGAAACTGTGCTGGGACACACAGCACAAGACATGTGACAGTTCACTGGAAGCTCCACAATTTACATGCAGTAAGTAAAACTTGTACTTTCTTTTGTAAGTATTTGCATGTCCTTAAATATTTCTTCTTAATGTCAACTTTTTATATTTGACCGTTACAGTTGTTATTTAAGAATCCATGATTTATAAATTAACAACCTAACAATAAAAGAAGTATTTAATGTTATTGGCCTATATGGGTCAATCACAGATAAACTGGTATAGAGATACCGGTATATGTTTTCCACTGCGCAAAACAAGACAAAAGAAACGAAAATGTAGACAACTAATTATTTATTTCATTTTATTTTTTATTGAAACATGAAGCAATTGATTGCCATTGAACAGCACTGATATTTATTTAGATTACTTTATTTTATTTTGTTTTTATTTTCTAATTGATTGACAATGTACAATAATGTAAAATATTCTCTAATATAGTTATTTGGTGAAGAAAACAGTCCTCTGAGTATCTTTGCATAGATATTTTGGTGCGAAATATTTCCCCAATCCACATAGAAATGGTCTTTTTCATTTCAGCTCAAAAATTCACTATATCAGTCACTATATCTGTTCTTGGTGACTTTTCCCCACTTAAAAAAACGGTATCGATCTCAAAAATATACAAATCAGTATGCTATATCTGCTGTCTAAAAATGGAGGGAAATTTCCAAAAGGCTGAAGGATGACTACACAGCAAGAATTTGTCTCTTTCAAAATGTTAATCTTCATCCATTAAAAATCTGCCGAGTCACGTCAGCTGCCTTCTCCGGGCCATATTTGTTGTGAGTTATTACTGTGCTTCCAGCTCCAATACCTGCCCCCTGTGTTTGCTCAGTCTGATTTGTCGGGATTGCTGTTTGTTTGGCTTCAGGGTTGCGCATTTCTCACTTGGCACAAACAATTCCAACCTCAGTGAGCAATTAGGCAAGGAATAAACAGATCCTGAAGTTATTGATAGAGAGAGCGGAAAAGAGGGCCAGACTCCTGAATGGAATGGTAACGATGTGATTAGTCTCTAATCTGAGCACTGATGAGCAGGTTTTGTTATGCAAAGGCACAACAAAGTGAAGACAGACAATGAATGATTTTGCATGTTGACATACTGGTCATAGACATTGGCCTATGGGTCGACGTGTTAGTCTACTGTATGTTGGGGTTAAAAGCTGCATATTAATATGTATATTAATGTTGATAATTAATACGACTGACTTTGAAAGAACCTTTTGATTTACTGAAAGCATTCTGTATGACGGTTGGACTTTTTTAAATGACTTTTTGTATTTTACGAGTTGCGCTGAAATGGCCCCGCCAGCTGGTGTCTGTGTGACTGAGTCTGTGAACTGTGATTACTGCCCTGCTGCTCCAAAACAACAACACTAATGAATTAAAAGAAAAGACAACGTGTGTTGCTCAAACAGAGCCCTCAAGGATTTGAAAATCAGAATTCCTTGGGAAGAAATGCATTAATTTCATTCAATTTTGAAGAAAATCACAAAAATCATGTGACAAAGATGAGTCATGTCAGGTTGGCCTTCGGCAGCAGTTTTCAGCTCCATTTGCTGCATGTATGTATTGACTGTATTACTGTATACTAGAGGTAAAAGTGCCAGTTGTCTCATGTTTCTTTCAAAAATCACTTACCAACTTCTGTTTTCAGGCTGACAAAATGCTTCTAGCTTTCCTTCACATAGTGCAATTGTGATCAAACTGCTTCAGGTTTGAAGTGTTTTTCCATTAGTTGACAACTTACAGTTGCAAGTTGTTTTTTGTCTGCTAAGCACCAAAACCATGGCCATTTTTTTCTGCAAAGTGCCTCTTCACAGCAGACAGTTTGAATCTATTTCAAACAAGTCCACTTTGCAGTTGTAGGAGAAAAGTCCAAAACAACAAGAAACAATCCTGATTCCTTTTCTCTGAAAGATGCACGTCTTGTAGCGTGTGAGTCCATGAATATATATTGCTGTCCCCACTCAGCCATAACCTGTGGCATTTTTGGAAAAAACAACAGGTTAGTTCAAGTGTTATGTCACCTGGTGCAGGAGCTGTCGGAGGCGATGGAGCTGAGACTCCAGCTGTTTGTTGTGTTCCTCCAGGATGTGCATGCGGGCCTCCAGTCGGCCTTTGTGTTGTCGGAGCAGCTTGGCCTCGGCTAGAAGATCGGCCTCATCTGGATGGGCCAAGGAGCTGTCTGACTCCCAGTGGCTTCCAGCAGGGGCCCCTCGCTGGCCATGCTGCTCCTTTAGCTGCTCGTACTCTTTCTGAAGGGTCCTAGGAAACAAGGTTTAAAAAACACGAACATGTATCTGTCACATTCAGCTGTGGAAAAAGATCATTTACCCAAGTAAAAGTAGCAATGTAGCAGTCTCAATGCTATAAATATCATTACAAGTAAAAGTCCTGCATTAAAACATACGGAAAAATAAGCAGTAATGTTCACTTGTGCAAACTGTAAATGTTAGTAATGATGTGAATCTAGATACTGAGGTTTCGATGCAATGTGTTGCGATATATTGCAGTGCTGTAAGCAAGGTGACATATCACAATTGTTTTTCGATCAAATTTTAGGAAAACTTTCACGCTTTAAAGAACACACCACAATATTCATAAAATCTGAGTTAAAAAACATGCTTACTTTTTTATGCAATCAGAAAATTACCAATATTTTTTGAGCAATAGTGATCAGGGGGGCACAAAATGAACCACTGTCACGAATCTTTGCATGTACATTTTTCAAGTTTTTTTTCAGAATCGATACAATATCTTTAAACAAAATATTGTGATATTGATAAGTGTCAGCATTTTCTAACACCCCTACTGTTTATGACCAGAAACCTCATTTATCATCCATCTCAAGGTCATATTTTCAGTCTCCACATATACACTACTCAGTGACCCTGTTTATGTACTAGTGAAAATAAACACAGTTGCATGTTTCTCATGTACAGTATATATGCAGAATTTATTTATGTGTTAATTTACATATGCTGCATTATGTTTAAATATTTATACGCTCACATACAGTGGCTGCACATATATGTTATATTAATTTCCTTTTTTCATGATTCTATTTAAGGTCATTAGATAATACACCTGTATATTGGTCTGACTTGTAGCCATGTGTAACCATTAATTTGAGATTAATTTACTGGGAGCCTTTTAAAGTCAAACTACTTGTGGTCCTATGATTTCACCTTGACTTTTTTTTGTTTTGTTTTTTTGTTTTACACATTTGCCAAATACAAAATTCTCACTGAAAGACTCAAACAGAACTGAACTTCACTGAATCCCAACTGTGGGGGGGGCACACAAAAATACCTCAGTCATGTTTACCTCAGCTTTCTGTTTTCTCTGTGAAATCCTTTTCGAAGTAAACAGACAAACATAAAGACCCCCTGCCAAATGTCTCGCCTCACTCCCTCCTCGCTCCCTTTCTCTTGGTGCAGAAGCTGCCATGCTTTACTTAAGTTGGCATTTATGAGCCTGGCAGTAAAGCTCTCTCTCCTCCTCGCTCTTCTGCATCGCCTGTGTGTGTGTGTAATCAGTGTTAAATCACTGCAGTCGAGGCTCTTGTGGTGCAAAAGCACCTATACATGAATAGATCGTACAGTGAGTCTGTCTTCAAGCCATCTCCATTTACTAATCAAACCGGGGAAGGACTTGGCTGTTGAGACGGACTGAGGGTGCGGGAAGTGTGTATATCTTTATGTATTGTGCTCTGGAGTGAGGCAACTCAAGTGACACCAAGAGGCAGTGAGTTAAAACATCACAGCGACTAAGAAATGAAGAGGATTATAAAGGATTTGACTTTAAGCCAGAAAAAAAACAAAACA
>JAQLOL010000010.1:14788738-14815062 GCA_029783665.1 Naso thynnoides
TGCTAACTTACAAAAATGGACAAATTTTTATTTAGGATAACACCCTCGAGCATTACAACAGCCCAGCTGACAAAGACTTAGTTACTACGAATCCTTTCAACTCCTTGCCAAAACTTCCAAATATAAGGCGGCATAAAATAAGCATAAGTTTGTCAAAGTAGGCAGTTGTTTTTTTTTTTTAAATAATCACAGTGGTATTGTCATTAGGGTTTTAAAAGCATCTGGCAAAGAGGGAGCTGGCTATAAGCTTTTGCTATTTGGGGGGGAAAGTTGGGAAACTTTGTATTAGAGAGTGAAACAAAGGACTCATGAGGCATGAATTCTCTGTACTTCCGTATGCATCTCTTCCTTTGACCCTCCAGCACTTCTCCAGAAGCCATTAAACCCTGCTGCCCCTCCTACAGCCTTCCTCCCTCTCACCTCATTTCCTCACTAACATCTTCTCTTTGTCCCCAGGGCTTGCTTCTTGTCAACCCTTCTGTGGCCTGCTAGCCTTATGTTACCCCCTGTTCCCCAGACAGCACTAATTACTGGGGTGTAGCCACATGAAGCAAAGCACAGCAGGGTAGCAATGCTGTCAGAAGGCAAAACTTTGCTTCTCTCTAGCTTTCACACTACACGTGGATATGAAGCTGAGAGGCTGTGGCACATTAGAGGGATGCCATGCAAGCTCATTTGTGCTTCTCCAGCCCCCTGGCACAGACTTAACCCAATTAGCCATTTTATAGTGTCCCTGTCATGTGTGTTAGGACAGACACACACGCACACACTTATAAACAGCCACACACAGGTCTCCAAGCACAGATTCCACAAGAATCCAGGCTAATAACTAATAACTACTGATCCCTCTGCTGCTTGTGTGTGTATGCGTGTGTGGGTGTACTAGCATGGGTGTGTTTTGCGCTGTGACTGTTCTAATCTAATGGATGAAATTGAATTGCAGTGCCCCAAGTCGGAATTGCTCAGACTAATGCATTCCCGTCACAAACACATGCATGCGATCACAGAGGCAATATGAGATAGCAAACTAAAACGCCTGAATCATTCAAACTCATTAAGTACCAACAAACACAATAACACACTTTGATAGGCATAAATATTCAGGTGCACAGGCCGGAGCTGCAAACACCCTTACAAGAGCCATTTGTTTCACATGGGCACACGGAGCAAACTTCCTACAAACAGCAGGATGTAAATGAGCAGTGTGGGCTCGCAGCATGTGCAGCTATAATAATGTCAACAGCTGGATAACAGTTAACATTTGTCACTGTTTGAATAATACTGCGGCAAGTCCAAGTGGCTGCTGCCATGCTAGCTAAAGCCTCATAAGAAGAGGAGTCTGCATGCACCTGATGGGATTGACAGCCCCCTGGGACCACAGGTAATAGCCGCCTTTATCAAAGATTCCATTACAAACAAGAATACAGCATCTCTTGTGTTTGGAAAAACGTTTCAAAAAAGAACCAACGAACAAACAAAAAAAGATAATTCCACCTGTGCACATCAAATGAGGCTGTGTTCCACAGGCGTAACACGAGCACCAGCTGTGCCTGTGCATGAAAATATCCCCGCACACACACATTTATTGACAGGGTGCGTGTAATTTTAAAGCCAAAACACTCTGAGCTCCTCCGCTGGTCTGACCCAGCGTCTGGAAAAAGCTTCAGATCATTACTGCATCCCCTCGTTGCGCCCAGACTTCAAAAGAAGCAGACCACAACTGTAGGTATTAAGGTGTGTATTGGTGTGAGCTCTTACTTACAGCACAGGGCTTTCTGTAGTCTGCGGATCTTCATGGCTGTTCGGTATGCTGAGAATCTCACATTGTTCAGGTCCGCTACAGGCAGGAATAGAGACGGGGAGATGAAAGGTAAGCGGACAAAAAGGAGACGGAGGCAGAAAATCAGAAAACAAAGTGTAACAGAAATCTGCCCACTGAGCGACATAAGCTGCCTCTGGCTTCGGTGAAAGCCAGCTTTTTGTTAGTTATTGTCTTTACAGATGCCCGAGGGGGGGGGGCCTAATGTGGACAGTGTAATTAGGTTAGTGAGTTCTGTCTCAGCGGGGCCTGGTGCTATTTGTTGAGCTGCTGGCCTACAGCAAAAGCTCCCAAAGTTTCACAGCTTATTACTTATCCGTCTGCTCATTAAAAAAAAAGTTGTACTGGCCACCCCGCAGGGACAGAGACATGCATATGGATATTACTACAGAGAAGGAGAAAAGGCAAAAAGATCAGGGGGCAGTTTCCAAGTTAAATGTAATGAGTGAACTAACTAGACTGGAGAAAAAGTTCTACAAGATTATGTCTATCTCTCACCAGAAAACAACTATCGACATGATCAGCTGCCTGTCTCATTAAATGTACAACATGCAAGCAGTTTGCAACATGACACATTCAAAGCACGAAAACCTTGAAATACATTTTAGTAATCGCAACCTAATTTGATAAGCAACAATGTACAATCTGTGAAAGCAGTTCCCAGTCCTTGAGGAGACTAGTACTGACAAAAAACAACCTTTAATAATTATGTTAAAGAGTCAGTTCAAACTCCTTTTATAACTGACCCGTAGTGGCATCAGGCCATATTGATAATCTGAATTTATTTGCCAAAGGTCTGAGTTATCTGTCTCTAAAATGTTTGCATGTGAAAGGAGCTGTGTTTGTGTTGCTCACAGCAGTAAAAGATTAAAAAACGCATTCGATGCAACTACTCTTTGGAGAATCAGCAGGCCAATTACTTTGGATAACACACACAACACTAAAAACGTTTCAGTGCAACTTTTGTTTTCATTGTAAATGCTATTAAATAGTGACAGAAAAGTCTTTGAATCACCCAAAGAGATAGTAGTATGTTTTTCTGGATAGAGATATTGCTGTTCAGTTTTCACTAGTTGAAGCACCAAAAATTTATTCACCTTTGATTGTTTTTGTGCGTTGTGGAGGCAAAAAGTTCAGACAATTCATGCAATATCTTCAGACAAAGGTGAACCAAAACAAAACTACCTGTGGGGCAGTTTTTTTTGTAAATATAAAGTAACCCTTTAACAAGATCTTTGGGCCTAGATTGTTCCAAATCCCATTTTTCAGGGCCTGAAGACGCTGTGTGATTGAGTGTGTGCATCTCTTACCCAGTGACTGATAGAGCTCTGTCATCTTTGGATGGTCCCAGCAGGTTGTCTGTGTCTGGTGACTGAAAGCAACAACAACAACAACAGAGGAGAATCATTAAACTCAGAAATACAAAAACTCAAGGACTGACGCATGGAGGGAACAGGAGTCACTGACGTCAAAACACACATATTGATACTGATAAACACCTTCAAGGTTCATTGGGAAAGAAAAAAAGACATTTTGGCGGACAAAACTATTTTGAGAGTTAAAGCACAGAAAAAAAATCTGTTCACACAAGATAGCACAAAGTGTTTAACAAAAGAACCTGAAGAATGAAAAGCCGCACAAATCGCTATTATCATCGTCACTTGGCAGCGCGTACAATCTCTGATGGCTTTACTGCAAACTCTTTTGTGAGGTTGCACAAGCTGTGGACAGAGGCTACAGTTTCCTCTAAAAATCATCTATCAAACACAGAAACCGAAAACAGCTTCTCTGAATGAAACAGCATGAGAAACACACGCACAAAGAAACATAAATAGACATATACTGTGAGCCTTCCCATCGCCACAGGATGAACCTTTTAAAACACAAAGGGCAAACACACACATACATACACAAACACAAACACACACACACATATAAAACAACATGAACGAACCAAACCCACTGAAAAACCAACACTACAAATATAGATGAAGTAAAACAAATCAAACATGGCTGCCTTCCCCCACAGGAAGGCAAAAATCTGCTTTTCTCAAACAGTGGCTGCCAGTCAGTGCATCTACAGCATTCAAGCTCTGCTGTCCCTGCATGTGTGTGCGTGTGCAAATGTATGTCAAGATGACACATGGCTGTCACAAGCTGCACTCAGATCTGTGTGAAGTGTTTGAGAAGATTTCTGGAAGGCGTTGTTTGAAGCAGAAGTCGTACTGAATGAAGAGGCTCCTCTATGGTTTCTACGACGGCTGGCTCCCTGCTGACGGGCGGCAGGAAGTGAAGTCAAGTGCTGCTGACAGTGAACTGAGGTGGCTGAGTGGACGACAGCAGCTCGCCTGGTAGGCAGCTGTTCATCGTTATTCAATGGCCGTGCCGGCTGATGACCCCTCTCTCCCACCTGCGCTGGCAATGCAAATGCCTGGACCTACCCAAGCTGAGGACAGGCTCGAGTTTAATTTAGACAAACTGCAAAGAGCTCGCCTGAATTGACAAAAGGGGTTCAGTAAAGCCAAGTCGGGGGATCTGCTGATATTTGCCGCACACAAGCACACAATGAGGAGGAAATTAATCGGCCATCAAGGTCAAAATTTCCCCTTCAGTTCTCACCATAAAACATCATTGTCACTAAAAGTGTGGAAGAGGACACATGAGACGAGACGGAGCTCGTATAATGACCGAACACACGTCAACTGACTACAAAAAAGAAACATCTATCATATTTATGTACACACAAACAACACACCGAAAGGAAGGCAGCATTTACATAAGAAAGACAAAAGATCAGGCAGCTTGTGCTTAAATCCACAGCTCATGAATGCCATAATGAGGACGACTGAGTTGTCAGGTCTAACTGTCCTCGACACTTTTGCTTCAGCACATTCCCTTTATAATGCCTAAGCAATCGTTCTGTTGTATTGTAGGAGGGAAAAAAGGCAAACTGGTGACACATTTACTACAAAGCTGCTACAGTTTAGATAACGCAGCTGGAAACATTCAGAGGCAAGAAGAGAGGCATAAGAGAATATTAAAGAGCAGGGGACAAAAACAGAGACTTTTTGGCAGCTATCTGAAAGTTTCTTGGAGATTCATACAGAAGTGCATCCTGAGGGAGTCTCTACACAGTGTGACGTCTTCACAATCCAGGGTTTAGTTTCTTATAAGATGTAAATGAAACAAGAGCTTGAAGCTTAAAGTCATGAATTTATATCACATATTATATATTGTATGTATAATTATGAAACACATAGCTCATACAGATCACTTACACACATTTTACTTCCATACCATAATTAAACCCAGGGATGCAACAGTTACATTATTTGTGCATCAACAGAAAATCGAAAAGAAATCAGATGATTTACTTTATATATTTCCAGCTTTAAATTTCCTATATACAACTTCAAACTATCACCACGCAGAATATTCTCAGTGGTAAAAGTTTGAAGATGATGATGGTGGCCTTGATCACAAAAGACACAGATATACCACATGGTCTGAATGTTGTTATATTATTGGCTCTCAAACTTTTGACCTTAAACAGAAGTAAAAAAAATAATGATTTTGGACTTGACAAAATTTTTAAAATAATTAACTCACAATCATATAATGTTTTAGGGGAAAAGCAATACTTTTATTCTGCACTCTGTGGATGTAAAACTTCTGAAAAATATCCGACTACATATAAATGTTACCAATATATCCTTTAAATTTCAGGATTTACTGCTTTTCTTAGTTTTACTTGAGTGTAAATTCATTAATTTGGAATGTGAAGAGCTGCTCTGGGTTTAGGTTACTTATGACAGATATTTTACATTGTTAGAATTCATTAACTGAAAAACAAATAAACAAAGAAAATAACTGTTAATAGCAGGAGAGGCAATGACACTATGCTCTGTATCCAACAGGGTAACTGACAGTGAAAGCTTATTTCTGCTTTACCGGGCAAACTCTGAGCGAGAGTGTCTGGGGAAAAGGCCACTTGGGTCTTCTGCGATGCATATGACATTTTTCTTCATAAATATAATCAAATGACATCTCAGAGTAAGCAACAAAAAAATCAAATGGGGTCACGTACAATATTGCAGCAGGCAAGGGAAAGATGAAATTTATGAAGCCACCTGGGAATGTAAGGTTGAAAAAATAAACCAACAAGAAGTTTTTATAAGATTTCAGTCTCAGTGAGTGAGCAAAGTGGGTTGCAAAAATCTGGCCCTCTCAGGCTAACAGATCATTACGATAACAATTAAGCTCATCAGGAATAATTGCAATTTCCTTTGACGTATTTTGTGTAGGCTTGCTATTTCCAGCTGCTGCAGAGTCCAACAGAAAGCTAAAGTGGTTTTGCTAATTACTCAGTTCACTTCATCTTTCCTGCTGCTCCATAATTATTCAGAACCAAATTTCCCACAACTAGTGACTGTTTGTCTTTCTCTCTTTCTTAGAAAAGGACAGTAAAAAAAGAAGAAAAAAAACAACAACTGAAAATGTCAATTTCAAAATCGCTGTGGGAGTTGCCCACCTGCTCCATGGTCCAGGATGCACAACAGAGTAAAAAGTTAAGGAATCCCATCACAGTCTTGGCTGCAGGCCTGCCAACACTTTGCTGCTGGGAGTTTGTCACTGTCACACACTGAGAGTATCCTGAATAACCATGAGTGCTCAGACGAATAATTATTTACGCATCTGGGTATCCAAAGAGACAGAATTAGTCAAATATCTGACTAAGCAAGAGGGAGATTTCAGGATTGTTTTTTTCAGTGACAGCAACCTGCCAGACTTGTCGAGAAGTGTCTGTGACAGGCGATAAGTGCCTGCTTTCACCACCTGACATCTTCTGTCTTCCTCTGGCTTTCCATCCTCCTCTTCCTCTGCCTCTGTCCCACTCTCAAAACATTAACCCTGTCTCTCCAAAAGTTATGTTTGCGGCTTTGAAAAGATGATTATAGTTGCCAAAAGAATTTCCAATATCGATATTATCCCAATATCTATAAAAAAAATTTGACAAACTATTAATGTTATCAGTCCAATTCTCCTTTAACTTTGTTTTTCTCTTTTTGCCAATGTAATTACTTGCAAAATACAAGTTTAAAGAAGTGTAGAGAGTGCCTGCTATCATACCTGCAGAAAAGTGTAGCAAGAGAACTATTACAATTACAGGGAAAGTTCACCTAAAAATAAAAATTTGGTCATTTTCTTCTCATCCTCATGCCGATGAACAGTGAACATGAGGCTAAAAACATGGAATCAGGGACATTTTTCAAAACAAGTTGGCATGTCGAGGTTACAGCACAATTGGATTACTTCAGATGAGCAGTATACAGACATTTTATGGTTTTATTATGTTTTTGTCGTTTTTTTAAACCTTTGACACTACACGGTTACCATTCGTTTCAATTGTTGGGGAGCAGTGATTTATGGCCTAAAAACCTTTACCAGATCTTCCATCAGCATGAGCATGAGTAGATAATGTATTAATTTTCATTTTTGGGTGAACTATCCCTTTAGTGAATTTTTCTGTTTTATGGTGGCTGGCAAACAGCATTAAAAGGCATTACTGCCACCTATAATGATGAGGCAAGAACATAAATGATTTAACAGGCACTGTATTATTTATACAATATAATCAAATGCGTATTATGAAAACAATATCAATATTTAATTTTTAGATACCATAGTTATTGTCAATTCAGGTATATTAAGTTTTCCTTAAAAATTATGTTCAACCACATTTCACCTACAGAACAAAGACACTTAAAGAAAGGTGTGTATTAGATAAAAAAGTCTGTTTGTTGTATCAGAGGCACTAAACCCAACTGAATGTTTCCTGAAAAAACGACACAGTGCAACCAGAAAAACCTTGAAATATAGACAGGACTTTCTCTAATCGTGTTGCTATATTCTCTCTCAAAAAGCCTACAAGGCGTGTAAGCCCACACCATAAATGCCAGATTGGGTGAAATGGGACAGCATGTGCGCTGCCAGCACGAGGGAGCAGGCACAAAACTTGTGTCAAGCCATTTGATTTTCCCCCAATATGTCGCTTGAGCTCCTCTCTACGGGGGGTGGACAAGACACAGTTTTAATCAGGCGCCCTTTGTCAGCTCAAAGAAAAGCGGCAGAGTATGAGCGCAGATGGAAGAGGAGACGAGGACGGTGCGGGGAAATGAATGTGTCAAATACCAATGCGGGTGTCCCAAGGATGTCACGGCACTGAAAGCGACCTGTGAATAGTCCTGGAGATGGATTTTGAGTTCAGTTTTTCAGCTGCAAATTAAGTGGGTTTGTGTGAGGGTGTACCAGCATGTAGATCTGTCTGTAACGGGGGCAGCGTACGTCAGACTGTATTCTTTTCAAACTGAAAGAAAAGCTGCACACTGAGGTTCAAGTTAAAGGAGGATTGATTCTTTTCTTCATGTGTCTGAAAGGTAATTTAGGGATGACATGAAAGTGGCCAACCAACCCAGAGGCATCAACAGGACATATGGTGTGTGTTCACAGTTGGTTTGTGTGTGTTTGGTTAGTTTGAGCTTCCAGTTGGAGTTCATACTCATTTCTGGATGTGTGTAAGTGTTTTCTTGCCAGTATAAGTGCATCCAAGTGCGTGTGTGTGTGCTGTTTCATGTTTAAATGCTTGTGTGTTTTTGTTTGCGTGAGTGAGCAAATGCAGGTTCACTGGCCGGGCACATCTGTGATCGCAGGCTGTTGTTGACTCTGAAGTCATCGCCTGTGTCTGGCTTTTATCTCGGATCCCCCTCTAGTGACAAGCTGCAGGCCCAAACATGACAAAACATCAAGATAAAACGTTTTATCTTGACCTCCTCCAAAATGTAATTTTCACTATGATTTCATAAACTGAATCAACAGTTTGAACGGGCTGGTTTTACGTTGCATCGGAACTTTCTGGAGTTTAACCTTTCACTGAAACAAGACCAGACCTGTAAATCTTCATCGCTGAAGCTTTTATTGTGGGTCGTTCTGCGGACAATGGCACAGGGGAATTTTTAAAAATGGGTGTTTGAAAATTTAACTGAGCAGGTGACATTTCAACTCAGGGCAGAAGGTGATTTAAGAGTGCAGCTCTAAAAATGACACCCATTTTATCATCCTGAATCACAAAGTAAGGCTGTAACAGTGTTTGAACAGAAACAAGGAGGTGAGACAACAAAAGCAGGACTGATAAATGAAAGCTGTACCACTACCCTGAAGGTTTTTCTACCCATCAGCCGAAAAGAGGGGTGAATTCAGGTTTGGTTTGTCAGCAGTTCACTGGCAGATGGTTACATGATTTCTGGGTAATGAGGTCTGTCAAACTTTAGAACTGACATTTCCTGAAGCTGTCTTGTTTGCTACCCCTAAAGATCTTTTCTCTGCCTGTTTAAACAGAAACCTGCTTTTGGCCTGAGTCAGAAAAAAATACAGAATGGGACATAAGGAATCAAATTAAAGTTTTTATTGTCATTATTCAAACAGTATGGGAGGCTGTTCTGGGATTTATCCAGGTATTATCTATTCAAACTGAGGCGCTAGTTCGACTGAATGAGAAATGTGCGAGTGAAACAGCTTGAATTTTAATACACACACACAGGAGCAAATCAGCAAAAAGAAGCTCCTAATTAAGAGTAAAATAAATGATGTACGTGTGTAGAATATTCACAGAACAATATCAATAGCTGCCTCACCGTTTGTATTGGATGTATCTGAGAGATCACTAGAGGTCAAAGCATTAATGTGAAAAGGTTGGAGAGAATTAAGCATTAGATTCCCAGCAGGAAAATGTTTGAGATAATGAGCTATATCAGAGGGAACTGTGAACTGAAACCAAAAACATAAGCTTAGCTCCATCTGCAGCATACTGCTGCTCACGTAGAAAACCAGTAACAAAGCTGATCTTCTGTAGAAAGTCTAGTTGGAGGAACAGATTATGTGTTTAAAGGTTTGTTACAGCAGTTTGTAATTCTATACAGGATTTTCCCTTCGCTGGAATGTAATCGGGGTAGGGATGAGCTGAGGTTCAGTGCAAACAGAGAAGACTGAGGTGGAAGGACAGAGATCTATCCTGAATGAGAGAACAAACTACAAAAGTTGTTTCTACATGTGGAGAACCAAAGATGCAGCTAAGGTCATCACAGATCATGTGCCAGTCTAAAGTCTGACCATATTAACCAGCATGAAGAAAAGGTCATGGTCCGTTATTTCAGGGAGTCTTGTATCGATATTTTAACAAACTTGCATAACATATCTTCGGAAAACTGAATCTCATTTCTAGAGCAGTGGTTCCCAAACTTGGGCTCAAGCCTCCAACAGCAGTCACCAAATTCATAAAAGGAGTAAAAAGAATGACTGCAGTGGTAAAATCCCAACTCTACCACAAAAAACTTGTTTTTCAGACTTTTCTCAAATCTTTGTTTTCTATAAAAATACTATATAGTTCAATCACTTCACATCAATGAAGATTTGTCATATAAAATAGTTTGATCTTTACTACGAGGGCTCACAACTCACAGTCACAGTATTACATCAGGGAATCACTCACAAATAAACTGGAGGCCCCATGTAAAGCAGATGTTTACCAAAAAACATAGGAAGTGTTTTTTTGAGGATTTTTATGTCCTCACCGCTCTGTCATGAAGGTCAATTGGGGTCTGAACAATATGGGATTTTTCGGACCGATACCAATACCAATATTAAGAGCAGGAAAATTCTGATATCCAGTTTATTGGTTGCTATAAACACTAATAATAAGTATAGAAATAAGTTATTAAAAAAATACGTTATTAAGTAATGGACTTCGATCTGCTTGATAAACTACATAGTTGCACCATTTTAGATTATTAGTCCAAGCATTTTTAACAGCCATATATAAACAGTTTTAATATCACCGCACATTGGGGAACATATATGCCAGTACTGATAAATCTGTGATAGGCCAATATTGGCCGATAATATCAGCAAACCGATATTTCAGTCAGGCTCTGGAACTGATACACAACACACAACACACATATACACACACACACAAACACATGCAATACACAGATGGCTATCAAGGCCATTTCTCGCCACTTACTTGATGTAATATGGAACTTTATTCTGAGAAACTGCACGTTGCCAGGGGAGCTGTACCGATGCTGCAGACGAAGGGAAGAAGGAAAAAAAAGAAGTCAGACAGTCAAAATCGAGACACCATCTTAATAAACATGACACAATTTCACCATGCAGTACCGTAATCCACTTAGTGTTTGGGGCTTGACTTGAAATAATTTGCACATCTAACACTTCCGTAATAGCATTGTCTAGCCATGTCAGGAAGACTCTTACTATGCATGAAATTGAGAGAGAAAAAGTAAGTAGGTATTGTTTTCTGGGCAGACAGAAGGAGGAGGGAGATAATGGGGCAAGAGGTGAAAAACGAATTAAAAAACAGGAAAAAAAATAACTGTTGAGAAAAGGTGCCACATGTGTGGGTTCGTGATAATCTTTGTGGAATATGACAGAAGATAATAAACACTGACAGACCAAACCTTGATAAGAGGATACGGTGTTAAAAAACAGTCAAATATAAGCTTGAGAAGCTCTCAAGAGTAATACGGAGCAGAAACGTTGCTTGATTTATCGCCCTCCTACTTCCCCTCCTCCCTGATACAACTCTACACTCGCATAGAGAGATGAAAAGACAGTAAGAGAAAGAGATTAAGCCAGATTGGGAGATATATGAGATGGATAGGGCAAGATAAGGACATGGTACTTTATTGATCCCTGAGGGAATATTAAGCTACTGGTGTAATGAGAGCGAATGTGTGATGAAGCAGATAGTGTCATAATGCTGGGAGATGAAAGCGGAGACAGAGCTCTGTTTTGTCTGGTGCGGCTGTGAAGCTCACAGCAGGGTCTCACTCAGTTAATTCATGTCTGTTGGTGACACGGCACGGCGGCTGCACTGAGCACCTGTTTTGAGTCACACACCCTCCATTTTGTTTGCGTGTCGGACAGCCAGAGAAGTAAATCAGGTGGAGCAGGATGAACACTAATGACTGTATGATTACAGAAAATGACGATAGAGAGAGACAGAGAGAGTGAGACACAAAGAGAGAGACAGGCGGCTTTGTTTAATGTTCACACTCCTGCATTCGTCTTTTCACTCCAGATCTGTCTCTTTTTGTCTCTCTCTCTCTGCTAATGACCACTCTAAAGAGAGTGAGGGAGGAGGGAGTCAGTGGAGAGTCGTAATTAAGCCTTACATTATTCAAGAGTAAAGTGCCTCGTCTGCAAACTCTAAGTGTGTGTGTGTGTGTGTGTGTGCGTGTGTGTGTGTGTTTGAGAGTATGCACCCACATCAAACATGCAAGCCCATGAAGCGTACGGCTGGAGATTAGAAGGCGGGACATGAAAAAATTAGGGGACGTGAAACAGTGTAACTGAGTGGAACCAAACCAAGTCTCCCCAAAATTTTCTAATTTCCTAAGAGGGGTAATTGGCTCTGCGCATTAATTGGCTCTGTACTCACTGGAGAGGAAGTGTTGGGAGGATGGGCCGAAGTCTCGATGGGCTTCCTGCAGCAGCTTCAGTCTGTCCTCCACTGCCACCTGCAAGATGACACACAGACAGGAGAGAGGACCTGAAAACTGCATTCAGTGAAACAGAACTTTACAGTGGCTGGAGATGGAGTCATGGTTGGAATGAATTCAATTTCAGAGCAATTAAGTTGGAAGCGGATTTGCTGAAAAACCTCAAGCTCAAGAAACTTTTTTAAGAGTATAGATACATACTGAATCGTATTTTAAATGCATATAAGGTTAAAAGATGTATAGCTATGTCATTTACAGCAGTTGAATGATATGTATTGCACTACATAGAAATGACATAGAAATATATTGCAGGATGCAAACACATTCTCCAGAATCCTGATCACTGTTTGAGTTACGAGTGGACAATATAAATAACTAGAGATGCACGATATTGGATTTATTGTCGACTTCCGATATGCTATTTTACAACTCATTTGCCGGATAATTGATACCAAAACCGATATAATTATATATATCTATATGTATATTTTTTCCCTACACCTAATTGCAGAGGTCATCAAGTCTCCTCTGTAGAGAAATTTACAAACAGTATTATTATGCACCCTTACTGTGTCGGCCCACTAGCAAATTCAGGAATAAAATACAAAGCTTAAAGTGATGTAATATTCACTCTTTGTTAAAAAAAAAAAAAAGAGAAAAAAAAGGATAAATCAATAAAAAGAAAAAAAGACAAAGAAAAAATACATGACTTACATTATGCAAAACATGTCATATTTATTTATGATAATTACTTTTAAACAAAACCAGTAAGATATTTCCTACTGAAGGAAACTGAAACTACTGATGCTGCGTGATGCTCTCCCTGAGATGATCATAACAACGGCCATCACCAGGACAAATTTGTCCTGTTTCATGAGTGACAAAGTAAATACACATAACATCTGTCCACAGGGAACATGTGAAACATTGCATCAACTCGGGCATTTAATCAGGAAAATAGTGGCCTATAAGTTTGATGCTGACCAGTATCCAGTTTTTTATTTTAAAGCCAATATCTGCCGATACCAATAATGTGCGGATATTATTGTGCATCCCTATGAATAACATTCTTTTACACTTGTTGTGATAAGATGCAGTTAAGTTTCTGGAAAACAGAAACTTTTTTTAAGACAAAATGGACAAATAAAGGTACTTTATCACATTTATGCAAAGAGAATAACATGCTCTAAATTAATATGCACTTAAACAGTCCTGCTCACTAGTCACTACTCTACATTCACTGGGTGTAGAGTCTGTAGACAAGGCAGGGCGATCTTGGTACATCTTGGAAAAGCCCTAGTTTCCGGTTGTACTCTTCTGTCTTCTGTGTTATTAATGGCGGACTGTTAACTGTTAACGACAAGTAAACTGGCTACTCGTGAAAAGATCCACTGGTAGATGTGGTCTCTCAACTCCAACTCCATTCTCGCATCAGACTGTAAACAGCCGAACTGTAAACGGCGAGCAGCACACGGAGAAGGAAGTCGGACACTGAAATTGGCCCTCTCCAGCCATAGCCCAAGAATAATGGGGTTTGCCCCCCGAGGCTGTATCTCTTTCTACCGCAAGTCAGACAGCGAATGCAGCCGATGGGTTCCAAGATTGCCTGCTCACAGACTACAATGACCTAAGAGACAATATAGCTACATGGCAAAAATAAAACAGCAAAATCTAACAGTGAACTATTGATATTGTCAAGTTAATAGTGTGAAATCATTCACCTCCTGCGCAGGAATGTTGTCAAATCAAGTTATATTGTAATCAGTCAGTAAAACACATGCAAATGATGATATGTGATGTCATGATCTTCACACTGAATGCAGCTGAAAAGTCTGACAAATTGTGTTTTTGCTTTTCTCTTCCAGGACTCGTGATCGGAGGGAGAAGCCAAATCCAGCAAAGTGGAAAATACAGTAGCAAGAAACCAAACTGGGCTCATCGCTCTGCTGCGGAGGCAACTCGAGCAGTACGGAAACCGCAGAGTGAGATATGGAGTCAAAAACATGTTGGCGTGACTGACACAGAGATCAGAAACCTGAAAAATATCAGAGATGTGGCGACTCCCGAATAAGGTCAAAAACAAGACGAGACCAACCTGTGCAAAGACAATTTAGATGCTGAAACTCCATATTAACTTTATTATTTTAAAAGTATAATTTAAATACAAATGAAAAGCTTGCTTATAAATAATGCCAGATCAACACTGCATGCAGTGTAATCAGTGAACGGTGAAGTTTTTTATGGCTCTGAGCTATCAGTCACAAAACACACATTCACCCTTGCGCCGCTGTGAAAGCTGTGTATTGACCTCTCAGGCAGTGCACCTGTGCCCGACAGTACTGTGAGGTTGCTATGTGCCATCAGGCTCACTGGCAGGACAGTATTGGCAGTCAACAATAATCAGTCTCTCTCACATACGCATACACACACACGGGCAGCCAGACAACAGCTGTCCACACAGGAATCCTGCAAATAGGCAAAGACATGCCAGTATCTCCATTTCTTTCTGGCCACTGAATGCTATCATGGCCACTGTCCCACGGAGAAGAAGATGAGAGCTGTCTGCATATGAAACGCAAATCGTCAAACTGCACAGTCAGACATGGCTTATTAGGGAGGCTGCTGCCTTCCTGCAGGCAAAAAGAAATAAGAGCGTGGACATCGGAGAGACGAAGTGTACAGTCCGCTGACACTCTGCCCTCTTTGACTCAGTGTTTGAGTTATGGTCATTCTTCAGGCAGAAATACTATTAATGGGTGTCTGTACAGTACATGAGAACTATCACAAGGCTACAAATTAGCCCAGCTACCCAGTCTCACTATGTGGCAGCGCTCTACTTATATAAAGAATGACTTTAACTTCCAGGATTTTATATTTTTTCTAGACACACTGCTCCCTTTCCTATTTTTTTTTTCCACGTGTCTTCTTTCTTCCCACATTCCCAGCTCATTAATCTACAGTGACAAAACCAAATGATTGTACTGGGCAAAAACTTTAAATTGAGTCTGCAAAAATACACGTCTCCATGGCAGTGTCTTTGATGCCATCATGGCTTGGCTGTCTGACCTGTATTCATTCCTCTCACTGCTGGGCACAGCAGGCGTCATCCAGCAGCTTGCTTAACGATCTCAGGGGCTCCAAGATGTCAGTCATTAAGGAAAAAATACAACAACTATTTTTAGATTTGCCGGCACGTGTCTTTGCCCATACTGTCATAATCAAAACATGTAGATAAAGATGTGGAAAAGATTAAACAATTAGAGCTAATGTTTAAATAGTCTACAAATATAAAGAAATAGGAGAATTGACCTTGCTTCGTAAGGAGAATGTGTGAGAACTGTAGCTCTTACAAAACATAAAGGATTTCACTCCCAAATTCACAACCAACATCACTTCTCTTTTCTTTTCTTCTGACTTGTTAAGAGATTCTCCTACTACTTTTCCTCTAGGGCTGAGACACGCTCCACTCTGAGAAACACAGCGACCATTGATGTTTAGTGACAAAGTGTGCAGTGAGAACGAAGCTGTGTTCAAATGAAACAGGTACACAGGTGGAGGGACAACTCTCAGTCCCCTGTGTGTTCGGCTGAGACAAAGCGAAATGAACATGTACACAGTGAGAAGAGAAAGTGAGAGAAAAGATGAAAACAGAAGCAGGCAGGAGAATGATGGAAGAGGGAAGAAAGAGGAGTGACATATATACTGAAGACAGCAGTCATTTACGCAAGTGTGGACAAAAAGATTTGGGAATAAAAAAAAGGGAGAGAACTCAAGAGGAAGCAAGAAAGAGTGTATGTGTTTGTCTGTGCGAACATCTGCAGATGTTACGAGAAGATTTAGGGTGTTTTCACACCTGTAGTTTTGGTTCATTTGATCTGAATCAGCGGCTGAGTTGCTACTTCCTTTCATTTTCCCTTTGGTTAGTTTTAGTTTCACACAGGCAATTTTTCAAGCAAACCAAAACACATCAACAAAAACCATGAGGGAGCTTTCATTCTGTTCATTGGTCAGAAATCATGTCAGTCAAATTTCTTTTCCTTCAGTCTTTTGCCAAAACATTTTGAACACTTCATGATTTGTTTTTTTTTTTCCCCTAGCTGTCGGACTGTATGATCGTCTGCCCAAAAATAAAGACGGCAACGTATTTTGTCGCTGCTCCAGGTCAACCATTCATTCATGATTGTAAATCATAAATGGACTGTATTTATGTAACTACTCAAAGCGCTTTTACAACACAAGTCAGCATTCACCCATTAACACACAGACTGCAAGGTGGCTTCTCTACAGAGAGCCAACCTGCTCATCAGAAACTCATACACACATTCACACACCAATGGCGCAACCATCAGGAGAAATTTGGGGTTCAGAATCTTTGCCCAAGGACACTTGGACACGCAGGCCAGAGGAGCCGGGGATCGAACCACCAGCCTTCTGATTGGAAGGCAGTCAGCGCTTTGCCTGCTGAGCTGAAGCTGTTTGCAGCAACCTGCTAGCTGTTTGTTTACAAAGTCAGTCCTCAGTCTAAAATGCACAGCGCAGCTGTCTATGGGAGCTGGTTTGGTCCAAAAATCTTCTGCAGTGGGGGGGGATTGAGATCAGATTACATTCATTCCAAAAATGAATGTAACCGGACTGCGATCACCTCTTCAGGCGGATCTCGTAAGACCGCATTGGTCCGTGCTCGACTGTGATTGCCATGTTCACACAGGCCCAAACACACCGCACTCTGTTCAAGAACTCATTTGTGTCACATGAACACTGCATATGTGAAACAGTCCTTAGACTACCTGTAGTAGTTTCCATCTCATGTTGAGCTGGTCCAGTTGTCTGGAGGCTGTGGAGGAAAGCTGAATGTCCAACGGCGTCAGCTCTGCAGAAAGCTCATTGACCATTCGTACATCTTGACGTAATGGGGCAATCTCCTCTCTGAAAGTCTGAAAGAGAGATTTAATATTGTTTCAGAGTAGGGGTGTGCGATATGACGATAATAGATCATGAAAGATTAGAATGTGTCCACGATCCACCTCTACATAGAGATCGTTACATCGTCTGTCAGTGTACAATCTATCTGTTGCAGTTCTACGCTCAGACACACAACACATTTTTCTCTCAACCAAATCACACATTTGCTACATTACTCCGTTCACTCACATGCCTCCCATAAACACACACACATAAACTATACACAGCAGACATGTGGCGCCCCCCGCGCCCCCCTGCGCCCCCCCCTGCGTTTGTTTACTATAAAAGCAAAACTTTGGCCCTGAATTTGCCATGACCTGTAAAATACTCTTGACCTGAAACATTAAACATGAAAAACTAAAAAAACATGATAAAATAGAGATCATCAGTCTGCCATGAAAAAAAATTGGGATATGATATTTCTGCCATGTTGCCCAGCCGTATTTCAGAGTGAAAAAAATGACATTGTAACTGTATTACAGTTTTAAATGTAGCCTTTCTGAAGGCTACGCTTACACATACATTAACAGTGAGTTACTGTTGCACAGAAAGCCAGTTACCCTCTATTTCATCTTAACTGCAGTATCTCTGTGTGTTGACCTCATAATCTCTAACTGCAGAAAAACCAAGTAGTAAATTGAATTTTGTTGTGCAGTAATTTTTATTTAAAGTCTCTACTGCGGCTAGAAATATAAAATTAATGTCTGCATACTTAATGTGTGTCACACATACTGAAGGGGAGCGTTTCCACTGATGATGCAAAATCTATTAATAGTTTTATGCGGAGCTGATGCCTACATGATGTGGATATTAAGAAGCAGGATTGGTCAGACTGCCCTACCTCAGGGAGGAAATCATCAAGATGTGATGCGATGTGTTGTAACAGATGGTCAAACGGAAGCAACCCTGAAGAAGTTGTCTTTGCTCATGCAACCTTTGAATCATTAGAGAACTTTTTTTGTCGACGTTGCTTCTCTTCTGTCCTCTTTTACTTTTTTGTTGATTGTTTACTGTTTACTGACTTGAAAGTGCTGTCATTTTTCTACTTGTGAACTAAATGTGCCATTTGTTTCTTGGCCAGGTCTCCTTGGGAAAGAAAGCATTCTCAAATTTTGATGAGTAGCATTTGCAAATAAACAAGACAGAATCATGTGAGTGAGTATGTGATCAAATCAGGTGGCATTTCGTTTGAAGTGTGGAAATTGGGTCAGAATTTACAGCCAAGATTAGTGGATGTGTTTCGACTATTTCTTTCACCGAATCAAGTCACAGATGGCAGCGCCGACTACAGAGCTGAATCAGTTATTTGTATGTTAAACAGACAATTCAGGGGTTAAACTTTCAAGGTTCTGCCAGTTCAAGAACAAATGAGATTTGCTCAAGCTGACTTAGTGCCGACGAGCAGGGTGTCTGTTTCCTGAACTGCTGTCTTGATGACTAAGGTGCATATGTGACTCTCTGACTCACCACGGTCTTGTCGATGTGATCCTGCAGAGAGTCGATGAGCAGATCCCCGACGGGCTGCCAGGTAGCTTTGGCCTCCTCTGCCCGAGTCAGCCGCAGGTCGAGCTGGTCCATGGAGCTCTGCAGCTCCTGGAGGCGCTCCAAGGCTCGCTCCACCTGATTCTGCCAACCACCCATGTGCCCCTTCAGACGCTCCCATCGCTCCCTCACCTCGCCCGTCTGCTTCCGGATTGCCCGGGCCAACCCTCGGGCCTTCTCCTCTGGGGTGAGGTCTGGAGAAAGACAGAAAAAATTGTTTGCTTTTTTTTAAAAAAAACAAAACAAAACAAAAAAATGTTTTTTTGGTAACACTTTTACATAAACTTTATAGTTTTCATAATACTAAGTTAAATCAGGATTAATGTTTTTCACAAAAAAGGAAACGTGAAAATTTTAACTCATTCAAATCCTCACACACGACTGGCTCTTTTAATTTAAGAAACTAAAACTTTGTAAATATTTTGATGTTAACATTTTCCAGTTATGTACTTTGATTGACAAGTTATTGTTCAGATACTCTAAATATTTTCCCTATAAACATAGAAAACATGATTATCCTGCTGACAACACGGGGTTTCAACCTGTGTGTGACTTGGTCTGCATAAATATTTCAGACTCTATGGTGTTTTTTTGATTATTTTCCTTCTTTTTGCAGTTCCATTTTTTCAATGTATTGTTTTATTTTTGCTTGTGCGAATAAGCAAAATGATAAGAAGAAAAGAAGAACAAAAGGAAATTAATCAAAAGAAAAAATGATCTTATTTAAAAGGAGGGCAGAAGGCATTCAAAGCACAACGACAATGACCAAGTGGAAAATAAAAGGGTAAAAGGCACAGAGGATCCAGGTAATGAGGAAGATGAGGGGATAGAAAAATTATCATATGAGAGGATGCAGACAGAGAGAAAACAAGAAAGTGGACAGAAGAGAAAGCCACTCCCCAAATACCCATTTTAACTACAAAGGAAGATGAGCTGCTTTCATGGGTTATAAGGTCTTGTCTCCAGGGGAACGACTGGATTACCATCTTCACCCGCTGCCCCTCTGCAGTCTGTCTTTTCCTCTTCCTCACATGCAAAAATTCAAGTTAGAAATCTTTGACATGCACTGCAGGTAGCACTTCATGAAGATACGTGCAATGTGATGGTGAAGTATGTGAAATACAAACAAAACAATTAGTCAATTAGGTGGTGAAGACAAAACCAAATTACAAAGAGTGAGAATATAAGCAATCCCATCTCCTCTGATTAAACAACAGGCGCAGCCTCTGATCTTAAATCAGCTTTTTATCTATTTATACAATGAGGCGACGCTTTGATATCCGTATCAAAGATCACAGACAACAAGCCTATCGGAATGCGCTTGGAAGTCTTGCCACACCCCTACACAGCCCCTTGAGCCGGTTTAATTATTTACACAGTTGGGTTTTAGTCTGAAGGCAAATCTGCTGACTTAACCTACACTTCCCTGCTGCATCCAACAGGGAATGCTGAATGAGGTGGTGCATATTTAATTCTTGAGTGCTCTGGTAGATATTGGCACCACCACCACCTCACATTTCACTGAATGGTGTTTCAAGGGCACTTAACCCCAGAATTGAGCCAAGAAAGTCCTTATGTTTGGTTTGGAGACAACCAGACAGGCTTGCTGTGAATGTGTTTTGGTGCAGAATGGGACAACTTCCTGATCTGTTATGCTAAGCTGGTTGAAAAAAAAAGGGTCTACGAAAGCATTCTGGTGACCTAGGGGCGTAAGAAATTCTGCATGTAATCAAAACGCCCCACTAGTTTAAGAAAAGCTGAGGGCCTTTGTTGCATGTCATCGCCTCTCTTTCTCTCCCTTCACTTCCTGTAAGCTCTCTACTGTATCCTATCCAATAAAGGAGAGAAATACCCCAAACAAACAAGCAAACATGCCCATCTGTATATAACTTGATACTAAAAGACTTACTCTGCTACAACAAGATCAGACCTGAGACGTAAAGGACCGTGCCAGTGTTACTACATGTCACTGTCCTTTGTCAATATCGGCCACATAGGTTACATAAACCCCACGCATTTTTTCCAAAATAACTTTATTTATTAAATATTGTGCTTATTTATACTGTGTCATATTCAACAAACATAACAGAAAGAACCTGAAAATGTGTGACAACGTAAGTAAAAAAACAAAACAAAAAAACAACCACCTGTGTCAAAATCCTTCTTCACGCTAACGTTCGAGCTAAGAAGGCAGCACTTGAAAGGAACTTTTCGTCTCAATAGCTCCTCTCTCTCGCTCAGCAATTTTTGACAAAAGAAACACAAACGCTCTCTTTGGAAGAGCAAATAATCTATACCTATCAATTTTCATGTGTGGTAAAGTGTTTCTATATTTTGTTTCAACATGAATGGCATTGAATGGGGTTAAAAACACAATCTGAGATCTACTTAAGTATACACGTTTGTAGAAGATATTGGCGATCTCTGCTAATGTTGAGATTTCAAAAAGAGACTGGTATGGTCCTTTAATATGAGCTTCTTTTTTTTTTTCCAGAAATAGCTGTTTCAGAAAGTAGAAAAACATGAAAAGAGGTAAATATGGACTTTAAGTGGTGCTGCAATTACAGTGTTGGCAACATTAATCTATTTCAAAGTTAAGTCTTACACATTTTCACACTAAGCTAGATCACAGTGTGATTTAAGTATAGCTGCTATCCTATTCAAAATTCCAAATATTCTATGTTTTTCTTGAGGAGGGTAAACCTACCTGTCTTTGGCTGCAGGTTCTTGCGTGGCTCTCCGGGACCCTCAATGGGCTGATCAGCCAGAAACATCCGGGCTTGATCCAAAGTACTGACCACCAAGTGTTCACGTTCCTTCAGCTCCGATCGCAGCACCTGCAGGAGAAGCACAAAGGAGCAGGCAAAATGGGCTTCAGTCATGTAGCAGCAAAAAACGCTATCCTAGAATTCAATTTAACTCTCTGATGATTCAAATGCAAAACAGAACAAGCTATCTTAATAAATGCATTTAAGAAAGTGAGAATTAATGGATTTCCTCTGCAGGTACGAGCATATTTCTAATTCTTACCACTCCATCTACTCTGCACCACTGAACTCCAAATGAACCTTGTGTATTGTGAACGTGTTGATGTATCCAGATTGCTGCTCTCCCAAAGAAATATTTACTGATCATTCAGTTCCTGCTTCAATCAGCTCTGACTTTTATTAAATTACAAAAGAGGTTCTTTTGATTTACTCACATATGCACAAATACAACCAAAGAACAAGAACAGATGTTCATGTTTGACTAATGGACAAGATAAACAAGATAAACAAAGCTAATTAGGTGAGTGCTGCGTTAAAAAAAACACTTTCTCTGCACAGTCGTCCTTTATTGAGAGAAAAAGCAGGAGGTTATAGTGAGAGACAGCCATGTCAGGCGTGTCAGCCGGAGTGAGAGCTTTGAGAACAGAGCGGCGATTGAAGGCGAGAGTGTGGGTCAAACCGGGCATTTCCTTGGGGTTGATTTGAAATTAGCTGAGTGATCCGCAGAATAAAATCAGCTTCTGGGCGCAATAACCCTGTAGGAATTATCACTGCAGACACACAGACAACTATATAGCCTCCACACACACTCCACAGCAGAAAAACAGATGTTCAAAGTTCACAAACCAATTTGACGGACACTTTTCTTAACCTCACGTCAACTTGTGAGCCTCACCACAGCTCACAGCAAGCGAAATAAACTAGATAGAGGGAGTGAGCATTCCATGTTACAGTATAATTATTCTTGTTTTAATATAAATGTGACCCCGAGGGAGTTCATTGCCTATTGGAGTGTGTGATTGCTTTGTGAGGAGGCGATGTAGTTGAAGACACTATGAGGCAAGTTGATTAGATGGGACAACTAGCTCTGATAAAGTCTCACACTTATCAAACGGACTCATCAAACAGATGAGGGCAGCAAAAATAAGATGCCAGAAATTCTGTTTTCGTGCCCACAACACTGACTGAGTGGCAGATGACAACATGCTGGGTTCAGCGGGATGGTTGATACGTCGCCATCTGAGGAGATAAGAGGCGAGGGGAGAGAAAAGCAGGGTGGGAGGATGGGAAGTAAGAGTCTGCTCACAGGCCTTGAGATGAACACGCTGCTCTCTTGTTCTAGTTTCAAAATGCAAAAGCTCATTTCAGGGAGCAAGTTTCCGTAAAAAAGTTTAGACTGCTGCAATGACAATTTCACACAGCCTCCCACGGACAAATGTACCCTCATGCTGAAATGGAGCATCCTGCCGAACACAAATTAAATCACCCCTGCTAATAAATGGTTTGCTCCGTTCCAATGATTTCCTCCCAGCTCGCATGGAGGAAACATAATAGGCAGGTAGCGCAGAGAGGGGACCTTGAGAGATAGAAACTAAATGAGAGGTGATTGAGAAAGAGGAAAAGTGGAGTGTATGGAGAGCAGAGATAAGAGAAGGAGGGTGGGGAGCAAAGTTTTGACGGCAACTACAAGTAGAGACCAACTTCTTTCTCTTTAACTCATTTTTTGTTTTGCACTCAGATCCTTTAGTGGTACAAATTACATTTTTAAAGGGATTGAGGTGTTTGCTTATCCTGAAATTTCCTCCGCATGTTGCTTAGGGTTTAGCAAGTCAAATATTCTGATATCAGTTTAGCAACATCACAAGAAATTCTTTCCTGCAAAACACAGATAGCAGCTCAGTGAGAGCACAAATAACATCCTTGAAACATCCCAGGTTGGATAAATCAGGGCTGCCTGATAAAAACCAGGTGTAAAGGGAACTAATATTTACAACATCAAACGAGCGAGCTTTTCAATCCACAGTGTGATTCCTGAAGTAACAGCACACTGTTTAATGTGTGTGAAGATATGCAAAATATCCTTCACTAAGGCGCAAACTCAATCTAATGATAAAGAGCCAGAGAAGTTGTTTAAAGCTTCAGAAGAAAAACATGAGTGGACATTGAGTTAAGACTGATTCAAAAACATCACAGTCGCAGCTGCTGTTCAATCTGCATAATTTATTATATCATCATTATTATGCATTCTTACTCAGCTGCTTTACTGCCCACATCTCACCTACTTTGGTGTTGTTTTGTCTCTCTTACTGGTGGTTTATTGATTATATAAAGTTAAAAGCTAATTTTCAAAATGTTGCTTAAGACTTGGTTGATAATTTACCTTCATCTAATTAAAAGTTTATTGATTAATCCCTTAATTTTCGAAGCCATTAAATTAAAAAAGAATGGGAGAAAAGGGACATCCCAACTTCCCTAATTTTTGAAGTGACATCTTTAGATTCTCTTTTTTCTACCAACAGTCCAAAAGTCAAAGCTATTCAATACAGTGGCAAATCATTGTATTTGAATGTTGTAAATGACAATGGTTGGCATCTTTCCTTTATACATTTATTGTCTTTCCATTGTTTAATCAATTTTTTGACCACTTCTCTCAGCACTGAAGTTATCGTTAAACAGCTTTTAGCATGAAGTAATATGATTTTATCATGAAAATTCTATAGATTTCTTTTGTTTGAATTAATGGCACCAAGAAATTTGTGATGAAAAACGGGACAAAACTGGTAATATACCTTTTAGATTTGAAGTATATTAGTGTTCAAAAGAAGCACAGTATGAAGACTTGTCTGTTGTCATGCTGAACAGAGGGACACAAATCACAGCTTCAGACATCAGTGTGATTATGTTGCATGTGTTTTGCATAGATGTACCATGGAGATATTTATTGATGTGGAAAATGTCTATTATTTTCAACCTTATCTTTAAAGCCCATAAAGTTTGTTAAAGTCTAATGTTTAAGATTTATTTAGGAGAATCTACAGAGGCTGCAAAACTAAATAGTCATTCTAAAATAAAAACAACCCTCATATTTAGATGATTGTGAAATAATGAAAACATATCTATGAATATTTTATTCAGTTTCTGCAATGCTCAACACACAGAACCCCTGTAAATGCAACACACTTTAAATGACCTTTGTGAAAATCCAAACATTTGCTTCTGAAAATGAAGATCTTGTGAATTGTTTGTGAGCAGTTTATTTTGGCAAGTGCTTATTCCTTCTTTAAGAATAAACACTGAAGCTCAACATTAGGGTCATGTAATCTTAGTTAGTGATGTGCAAAACTGACCAAACTGCTGAATGTTTAAACATTGGGCATTTAAACAGATGGCAGACGGCAGTTTTCCTTTCTGAATAATGTTTAAAAGTTTAGAAGTCACAACCCGAATTACAACATTTATCTGTGTTACTTGTTTACTCGAACAAATGCTGAAATTTCTGACAGTAGTATTCCCTCTGACCCCGTCGCTCAGAGTCAACTGGCTCCAAAGAGACACAGACAGAGTCAAAGAAGGTTGTAACAATGGCAAAACAACACAAGTAGTGCCAAGCAATTCCCTCTGTTAGAACAGCCTCTCTGTCTGTCATCCAGCCATTGGTTACCCTTGCAGTTCAGACAGACGAGTTCACCAAAGACCTTTTCCCGACACTCAAAAAGGCCTTTTCAGTTAAACTTCAGCATGCTCGCATTATCATAGTGTCACACGGGGACACATGTTTCAGAGCATGAGAGGTAAATATCAAACACGTGTTCAGCTTTCAGGTTAAGAAAAAAAGCTTTTTTTTTTCTCAAGCAAATCCCGGCTGGCCTGTGAGTGATAAGACATGACTGCCAATATGTCAAAGATAAAACGGTGCAGGTCTTCACTCTTTGCTCTTCTTTTTAATAGTTTTAGCACTGAGACATTTGAATATAGCCTGGGCTCCTGTGATTTGTAAGGACCAGAGGAAGAAAGGACACTTGTCAGTCCCACAATACAACATATGACATCTATCTTGTATGTACTGTAGATATATGTGACCTTGGTTGTGTCTGTATGAGGGTGTTTGAGCCAAGATTTGTGTCTGTGTGCGGCCGCAGCAGCACAGCAGACTCTTATCACCCTGTGCCCTGTGCTGTGGTGGTGATAAGATAGCATTACAACACAGCTACTTTCAGAGCTCTGCCAAACACCCCTCTTCCCGCTCTCAAAACCCTGCTATCTCAGCCTCTCTGCAATATTACCGTTCCGTTCCTCATCTTCTTCTAGGGAAAAAAATAAGCCTCCTGAAAGAAGCCCTGCAATAAACCAGCTCTTCACTTTAGAAAAGCACCAAACAGGAATATAAAAAGCCTTTAGAAAAGGTGAACTAGTTGCATCTGGAAGAAACTGCAATTTTTTTCAGAAATTGATGACTTCTTTTTCTCCAGCATATAAAAGAAATAATAGAATGAAGGACGTATTTTTAGGTATTTGCGGAAACTGTTTTAATCTGTTTTCTGAGCCAAATTCTATTTTGCAACTGAATAAAGTTACACTGCCTAAAAACTTTAATGCAGCTTTGCCCTTAACATCCATCGTTCCTTTGAAATAGCAAAAACTTACCAATGAGTGGTT
>JAQLOL010000010.1:14833095-14845377 GCA_029783665.1 Naso thynnoides
TATATATATATGTTGACAGGACGCAGGATGGAAGTACTAATGCACAAAGCTAGCCATTCATTCCCTCTCGTTGCAGTCCCACAGTTCCCACACTGCAAGGATGATGTACTTGTATCCGACAAAGCCTGTCCACATGACTAGAGTGAACTCCTTCCTAACCTACTTTCTGTCTAAATATGAACTTCTGTATGTCCACATAGCTCCAGATCAAAATCAAGATAGCTCAGAAGCAAAACAAGCGTGAACACAGTGTAATGGAAAATAGCAGAACATGAAACAGCAAAGTCACAGCAGTAAAGCACGTTCCTGAATCTATGAACTGTTAATGTGCACATTAGAAATCCACTGTCCGCCACTCAATGACAGCTGACCTCTGCTGATGTGACAAGGCTGCCATTAGAGAGGACAACTGGAGTCAAAGGTCAAGCAAATCACTAATAACTTATTCCAGGGATCCAATAATGGGCTATGAGTCATATCCCTGTTATAGTAAGCAAGAAAAAGGACATCCTGGAATTCATATGTAAGGTCCCAAACAGGGAAATTGAAATTGATTAGCAGCGCTGTGTGCTGTTTGCTGATAATCAGCTATTGATTCTGGTGGGCCTTTTGTGTTTTTGTGTTTCAACAAGACACTTGGGAGATGACCTTAAGATTAAGGTGAAAAGCAGAGGCCTTTGGATGCTAATCTTTGGACCTGAGATAGACACAATGGCTTCGGAATGCATTTACCATAGGAGCAGTCAGTGTTTACAAATGGTAAATGGACTGGTTTTTTTAGTGCTTTTCTCTTCTGGAAGCAGTGGAAAATGTCCATTTTGCATTAGCAGTAACTTAGAAGTAGCTTCAATAAGGAAAGTGAAAAGAAAACAGTGAGGTAAGTATAACTTGTGCTGGTGTTATGGCTCGTACTTTGAAAGTCTTTAAAGGCTTCAAAAGGATTCCTAACAGAGCTCCACTTCTTGACTCACACGTTAAAAACAGTCCAAATCACAACACTGCAGTCGCTTACTCTGTTGCCTTCATTTGGCTGATTTACTGTCACTTTGAAACAACCTAACAAAACTTTCTTTTATGTGAGGTCAAAGACTGTACCGACACGCCCTTATACACACATAGCAACCTGTGACAATATTAATTTTAACATGAAAAATGGCTCTAACAGCTGGATTACATACATGGATTGTTTCCTGTGATGTCTTGTTCATAATTAGGCTCACTTGGGAATGGCGGAGAAAGTACCAAAAAAACCCAACATACAGAGGTAATTAGCGTATGTAATAACTATTGTTGAGAAAATTTCAGGCACCAACGGCCTCAAAAACCCACAAATATCTTAAGGATTAAAACTTAAACATAGTTCAACATTGAAACTGAGGTCTAATTAGTTCCTGGATTGTGATATTCTTGAGCAAAAAGACTTCCAGTTATTGAATTTAGAGGAAATTCTACTTGCTGAATTGACTGGATATTTTAACAAGAGGCCTGCTGAGGGCCCTCTGAATCCTTATCACCCTGCTCTTTACTGGCATTCAAAGACTTCCGCCCCTCCCTCACTCCTTTTATCACGGCTTTCCTCCAGCAGAGCATCTCTTCCACTTTCTCTCCACTCCTCCAAAACTATTTGAAGTGCTTTGCCTCCTGGGAACTGAAGATCTTGACCGTGGTGGGTGGCTTGTCAGCATATAGCCGATAGACTACTGTAGGGAAAAAAAAAAAAAAAAAAGTCACTGTGACGTGATCTCTTCTGAAGCTGCTGTCGCCTCTGCTACGGGTGGGGATAGGACTCCAATTAGCTCATGAGCTGGCCACCTGCTGTGTTTGGTGGGGAGGAGCGGGAACTGAAAGGTTAGGTGGCGGCACCAATTACACTGTTGCCTAATAAAGTGTTGTTTCCCGCTGTAGAAGACCAGTGAGTAACCGAAACTCAATAAAGCTGCTTTATCTTTACCTTAACCTTAAGAGGATGGTCCTGTAAAAGTCATACATTATATCCAAGACCGTCCTGTTGGAAGGGGAAGATGAATAATGACAGGAAAGCTAAATCAATAACTACAGTATATGCTGTGCAACACAATCTCAACACACAGATTAGAGAAGTCACATCAAAACACACAAACTGCCTTGTTGTCATCACACTATAAAAAAAAAACAGCAGACGGTCATGAAATAAGGCTGGCTTTGAGCAAGATGAGAAACATTGATTGATGGAAGGAGATGAAAATAAATGAGTGCATACTAAGTGAAAAATGAGAAAGACATGCAATAATATCGGTAAAAGAACAGATGGTATCATCGGAATACCCTCATGAGAGAAACGCTTAAAACAAATGTGCAGTTACGAAGGCACGACTGGATTACCTTGGGTTATTTTCAATCATTTGAATTGTTTATTTCCGTACAAGAGAAAACAGATGGATGTATAACAGGTAGCGTGGGAAAGGGTGTATTCAAATCCTCCCCTAGCCCCCACCTCCACCAAATAAACATTCCACTGAAGTTCGTGATAACAGCCCGAAAATCCACCTTGTAAACATACACTTTCCAGTCAAGTCAACATTCATATTCGTCAACATCTCCACTTCCAGTTCACACATCCTCTTTAATATACTTCATATATCAACTAAAGATAGTGTTTAAAGGAAAAAAAAAGTGATTTTGCTGATATGTTTGCTTTATAAATATTAACTCTGCCCTGCATTTTACCCTGAACATCAATCACTGTCTTTGCCTTCCAGCGGCAAACTGAGAAGAAACAAAACACGGCTCAGACGTACAACCGCGTGACCTTAAAATCTCTGGACGCTGTGAACTTGTAAAAACCGACCTGCTCTTCAAGTATTGTTTACAACTGCCTTTTACTGAAGCTTGAGACACGCTCTTCAGCTCTCATGTGACATTTACTCTCCCTTCGTCTCTGAGACAATTTACTGAGAGTTCAAATCGTTCAGTGGAAAGGAAGAGTTCTACAGTCGGAGTGGCCCTGCTGGTTTGGATTCAGCTTTGAGCTTGCAGAGATGAAATAATCCGAGACTCTTTCTGTGCACCCTCAAATAACCGCTTTATCGATCCCACTGAAAGCCCAGCTGGGATTTTTAGATGACGTCTGGATGAGAATTAGAGCTTCATTACAGTAGAAAATCTATAAATTAAGACTGTTCCCGTTAATTGAACATTGTTTGGATCAACGTCCACAACCCACATTCCTCTCCGTTCTGTCTCATGCCTTAAACATATACATGTGTATTTTTAAAAAGTGTTTTTTCTATTCGTTTAAGCCTTTTATTAGCCAAATTAAAACCATCCTGATTACATAAGCTCAACTTTCCTGTTTCACGCTATGGGTCAATCTGGACTTTCAGGCGCTGAAAACAATTTCAGTGGGCGGGAGCTGGGAGGGTGTACTTACCTTGAGTGGCCGAATACCAGCCTGCAGTGTCCTTGTATGTCTGAAGCGTTGTATACAGCGTTTCACATGGCTGTGATCCCCAGTTTTTCCCACACCTGATCCTCCAATAGCACAAAGGGAAGCATAACAACTATGAAGATCAGATATGTGCTGGGAAACATCATCTTCACCAGTGAGGCATGCTAATAAATCAAGCTTCTGTCAAATCCAGGAAGAATGGCGGAAATATCTTTTCCTTCTGTGTTCTATTAGTACATACTCTTGGTCTTGTTTTATTGTTGTCATTGAGTCTATTTCTGCAATAACTGCATTTACTGCTGTGTTCACTCTACTGTCATTAACGTTAGTGCTCATTGCTTTGGGAACCGCCATTACTGTTTAGCAACAGGTCATCAACAACCAAGCTGTCCATGGTTGACTGGTTACACAGTCAACTACAGCGCAGTCCCTGACTGGTTGCACATATTCAGGTTTTTTAAAATCGTTTTCAGCGGTCTAAAGTCCAGACTTATCTGTGGAGCGGAACAGAAATGTTGAGCTCACATGATCAGGATGGTTTCAACCAGGCTAGCTTTTCAACAACACACAAACAGTTTCAGGTCCCTGAAAACAGATCTTTTACAAAAAAAAAGCATGCAGGGTGAGAAGCCCCATTTGCATTAATGACATATAGACAAAGAAGAAGAAGAAGAAGAAGAAAGGTTTTGGTCTGTGACAACAAATCGCGCCCCGTTACTTCCTTTTTTACATTAGGCAGTTGAGTGCAAGTGCTAACATCATAGCAGGATTTTTAAGATGTTTACACATGAATGTACATTTACTCTTTTACTGTATTTATAAACAGAGGTGTAAGAATGCGCTGTGAAGGTCACTATATTATTACTAATAGTCCAGTGCTCTTGTAATGTCTCCACCACCAACCTTGCAGGTTTTAAATTATAACCTCTAGTTTCATTAGCCAACTGATAAGGCAGTATCTTACTTTTTACGCTGCTTGAAAAAAGTTTTTGGGTTTTCATTTTGGACGGAGATTAAAATTACATTTTTAAAAATGTCCAAATACCCGTGGACAAGGTCTCAGCTTAATTTAAAAAAAACGCTAAAAATTAATTCCAATCATGACCCACTCAAACAGCCTACACAGAACAAACCGTACTGATTTGGTGATAATGCATTTTTCCATGAACCATCACACAGCGTAGGGGTGTGTGTGACTGTCCAAATGCTACAGAGTTCCTGTTTCGCCCCACAGGGACGAACCACTGGGTGTGACTCACAACAACGAAGCGGTTCAGGGGAAAGATAAGACTCTGTAGACTGAAACACCAGACCAATGTTGTGACAGAACAACACAGTTGTCGCATATCCGGAGACCAAGAGCAACACCACATATTCAGATTTATCAACTCAAAAAATAGAACAACAGAACTGATTTAAAATGTAAGGCAACATCCACAGTTTGAGTCCAGCTGGGGATTTCCTCTGCATGTCACTCCCACTCTTGAGCCGACAACCAACAACAACAAATGCCTACAAACAGATCAGAAAAGGACTTTTTAAAGGTGCAAAAAGTGACATCAAAGACCAAGAAGAGAATCATAAATGCTAACACATTCCTGTCAGGCACTGAGTCACATGAGTATGTAAAATATGTATAGTATAGAGTATAATGCACACTCTCAATGGTTTGGAATACCTGTGTTGGGGATTTAAGGCGGTGAGGAGGATGACACTGACATAGTGGGCGCTTAAGTGTATGATTAGTTCTTTTTATTGCAGTGCAGTTCTCTGGTTTTATGTGCTTCTCCACACCCCTGCTTCTTCATCCTACCCCTCTTTCAGTATAAACTTTCATCCCTTCTCTTAGTCACATTCGTCTTCCTCCACTGCTCCTGTTAACTCTAACTCCTCAACATCCTCCCTCTTCCTCCTCCTCCTCCTCTATTTCTCGCTTCCAGCAGCTCTATGTTTTATCCGATTCATCTTTTTTTTTCTTCCTCACTCGTCTACTCCCGGTTAGTTTATTGCACAGGGAAGGCGAGTGAGATATCTAACCTCCACAGGTCGCTGTCTTCCTCAGAGCTCACCCCTCTTCCATCCCTGCAAAAACTGGCTGACGGTTTGCTTATTACTTCATGGCATGTTTACTGTAGGAGAGCCAGCCTATACCATCACTATGTTTTCTGTCGTGCTGTGCTACATTACTTCACACATCACTCACGCACGACTCTGACTAGAGTTGCTTTCCAATCTGCTGCTTCCCTCGACTCTTCACTTTATACATCTCCCACTGTCTAAACATTCACTGCATGCAGTTATTTTATACCACAGGTTAGAAACTATTTGCTATTTTTGAGTGAAATGACTCACTTCATCATGCGTAGTTGACAGCACTGTGATAAACACAGTGCCCATCAGATTTAGAAAAAATCTGACTGTGTCGTCTCAGAAGGAGCACATTTTACCCTGGTCTAAACCGATCAGTTCTCATGTACATGCATGGAGTGTCATATTCAATCTCCCCCACTGTGAATCCATTACAACTTTTGATGAATGTCATCAGCATACAGCATCTCCCCACTTCTCGAAGATGGTGTGCACACTGCAACAACTTAGCGCATGATACGGACTCATTCCCTCAGTGCAGCTCAATTTTCTTCCAATGGACGAGCACTCGGATGTTTCTCTCACTCCACTGGGCATAAGGTGAAAATAAGAAAATTGAAAGGAGGAGAGTGTTTCTGTGGTCCCTAAGGTTTCTCTCTCAAAGCTCTACATCTCTAGAGATGAACGTCTCCTTTTCATCCCCGACAAAAGCAACGTTCACCAGTCATCGCCATAAAAATCCTGTGCTTAAAAGAATCACCTTTGCCCATTTTTCTTCATCCTCACTAGCACAGATTTAAGTTGTTCCCTGTTGACTTTCACACAGACAGAACAAAAGGGAATAACTTGAGCTTAGGTAATATTCTGTGTCTTTATGGTCTAATCAGGCTTCTCTCCAGGGATCAGACCCAGCTCTATAACTGCATACCCGGAAGTCAGGACAGCAAACTCAGACAAACTTGCCTGTGCTACTGCTCCCTCCAGAGGAGAAAAATCTGGCTCACTTGAAAGAACTTTTTTTTTTTTTCACTTCTCAGCATGCACACCTCCACTGGAGTTTGAGAGGAGTCGACCTCCAACAGCGGCTATGTCGAGCTCTGCTGTCACGGGGAGCATTCAGCAGTTTTTCTGAGCTAAACCACACAAGAGAAAATATTTTTCACACAATATGGCTCAAACTATGAGTAAGGATCTCTACGGCTGTTAGTTACACTGATTGGCCAATTACTGAGCTATGCAAAAAAGACCAGATAGATGGTGTTCTACGCCTCCACCAGTGATTCTGACTAGTGTCATTAAAATTTTAAATGGCACACAGATTGCTCTCACTGAGTCATTCAAACCCTTAGAAATTTGGCTTTATAGCAGACAGTCATTCAAATTTAATATTAAGCATTTTCCTCAGAAAATAATGTGCTTTTTGTATAGAACTATACGATGTCTGTCTTCTGTCTGTGCAGCCACCCTTCATGTCTGTCCTTGACTATGGAGATTCTGTATTGTCATGCTGCCCTATCAACAGTCAGGCCGTTAAACTCTCATATCATCTCGCTATTATCGTGCATTACACTTTATCACAAATGACAAATTCTGCACTCATCATGGTTCTCTGTATCACACGCTTGGTTGGACGTCCTCACATTTAAGAAAAGAAGTAGCCACCACATGTTTGTAATTTATAAAGCTCAACTGCTGAGGCTCTCAAATCACCTCAAAGCTCTACTGCACACAATCCAGTTATTACATAACCTCAATATACATGTAAGCACTAATGTTGGCAGGACTTAACTGCAGACAACCCTAACATTACCCTTGAAACTTTAAAGCTTTATTATCTGACGTTTTTTAATAGTTCTTGTGACTGTTTTCATTAACTCCTTGTTTATTGTCTATTTTAGTGTAGTTTCTGTTTGCCGATTGTTTATTTGTTTTTCATGTTTTAGATGTATTTTGTCAAAGCCCTTAATTTGAAGAAACTGCCTGATTAAATAAAAATTCAATTAGAAATAAATACTCCATTTCGTAAACGTGATACTGCCTTGCACTCCTTAACAGATCAGCCTAAGCTCAGCTGTACAGCCTCCCTTTGTCTGCTTAGCAACAGAATGATGCAGATGTTATGAAATGCAGATTTCATTTTCAGATATCTGTTTGCTGGTTGACATGCTTCATTACTTCCTTCAACCCTTAACATTAGATTTGAGCAATTATTCATAAGATTAATTAGCGACACACTTGACTCCATACACACATTGTTCCTGCCACTAATGAGACATGTCCTGTCAGACGTTAACTAAGGCACGCATTGAGCTCTGAAGTTTCTCTAGGCTGGAATGACTCTCGATATTAGCTTGGTGCCCCCCCCAAACCCCACATAAGCCCCGAAATGTAACTGCCTACATACTCTAATGAAGTAGATGAGAGAACATTCAGTAATGTGGTCCACCGCAGGCCATACAGGGACACTGTCATTATTCAAGGCTACTGTCACAGAAAAAAGGGCAAAACACGGTATCAAAAATCTGACAACTATTAAGTTTTTGGAGCTAATTAACACAACAGCTGAAACAACAAGCAGCTTATATAATGTGAAATCTGAATGTTAACAAAGTGTAAACAGGCACTAAGCATTCACACAGCCTGCCTCCCCCTTTATGAAAGTGCAATCTTTTAGAGGGTAAAATTGTTGTTTACAGGTAAGATTTGTTTATGTAATGTTGTTTTGGCGGAATATAAATTGAAATGCATTTATCTCTGCTGCTCTTTAAACTCATGCTACAGAAAATATATATATAAAGAAGTCACATATTATTGTACACACTACCATCATTTCTTTCAACAACAAAACACATCCAACACTATCAGGCACACACATAGTTTGTCATGTAGTGATGGGACAGTCCTTGTTATTAGTTTTCATTGCTTTTCTGTGGGGATGGGGTCAATTTAGGACAAGCGAGGCTGCAGATACAAACATAACAGATGTTGCATCAAAAGAGGGAACATGAATGCATTCAGAAAACCAGTTCATTCAAATGAATAGCTGTGATGCAAAATACATCTATTCTGGAGAAATTATCTGTCATCTGTTATACTGATGTCTTTGCAACCATTTTTCACCGCTGAAATCTAAGGATGTGACATTTTTAGCGTTTCTAAAATTCAGAGTATTTTCACAAAACAAATTCTTTATAAATATCTGGATATGACCATGGACCAGGGTTTTTTTTTAACAGGAGCTTTTTTTGCCCTTCTGAAATATGTTTCGGGGGCATTTTGAATGATTTCCAGAACAATTTTGTCAAATGGAGGTACCTTGTTTCATCTATGTTGCCTGACAGACCAATGGTCTCCGTCCAGTACTGCCCATAGATGTCCCGATCCACAATATCTTTCAACCCAGAATATTTTAGCAGACGGGTTTTTTTGTTTGTTTGTTTGTTTGTTTTCAAGAGCAAGCTGGAGGAAGGTCAGCAACTGTTTCAGTATCTGTTTCTGTTTTATCTCCACCTACTTCTACTTCATTTTGGACTATGTTGCATCACAGCTTGGCATGGTTTGAACTTTAAAACCAGTCCATATTTAGCAAAATAGCTAACCAGCTAGCTTACGGTGCGCTGCCGTAATAAACAGTACCACACGAAGGAAGGGCTGGGAGTTGTGTAGTTGTGAGTCACAATTTGCAAATACAGAATAACGTTAAAATCCGGAAAGTTCGGCCTTTATTTAATGCCCCCGTCATGCCAATTTCAAGGCAATTTCATCTGTTTCACGGGCATTTTGCTCCCTGCCCCCTAATTTCCACCCTGCCATGGACTACTAGAAAAATATAATTTTTTGTCTAAATTTGATGTCAAAAACCATGACTTTATATTAAATTGGTCCTAAGATATACACTTGTTTTTATTTTACACACTAATGCACATGTCCAATCAGCACATATAAGTCTGTCATCCTATGCTGAAAGGGCAGTTTTAAACCAGACTAAAGTGTCAAATTTTGGAAAAAACTGACAGGCTGTAAATGAGATCTCTCAGGGCCACATGTCGCTTGACAGGGCCAATTATAAAGGATTTGCCTCTGTTGTGTATAAGCACACAAAAATTGCTGGTGATGAACTGCTCTAAAGTTACTTGCCTTTTGC
This sequence comes from Naso thynnoides, assembly GCA_029783665.1. Classification (NCBI taxonomy): domain Eukaryota; kingdom Metazoa; phylum Chordata; class Actinopteri; order Acanthuriformes; family Acanthuridae; genus Naso; species Naso thynnoides. Next base: position 14,842,755 of record JAQLOL010000010.1, read on the forward strand.
TCAGAAGTCCCGCAGCCCTTTGATCAATCAATGAAAAAGTTCACTCCTTCCCTGTCTTGACAAAGTTTGTACGGATCAAGATCAAAGGGATAAGAGAAAGGAATAAAAACATTACCAAGTCAAAGAGCTTTTTCTTTGCATTGCACTAAATGACCTCACTGCAGAAATCAGGGCAAGTGTATTCCGCCTTCAACCAAATGCATGAGGCGAGGACATGGTGGCACAGCTCTGAACCTGCACTTCCAAGCACACCACAGGGTTATTCAAATGAATCTGCAAGAGGGACAGAGACGGTAGGGAAAGAGATGTACAGATCAGAGTGACAGTGTGCGTGGCCTGAAAAGACTGACATTTCCATTTCGCCTGGATTCGCACAGAGGGAAATCCTTTTGAGCCCCTGCAAAAATATACAAATTCCCTAGTTTGATCTGTCTGTGCCTTTTCTCTTCCTCAGACCTTCTGACTAATCAAACAAAAGCCCTGCTCTCAAAAGCTGTGTCGTAAGAGAGTCAGGTTCTTTGGAGCAAAGAAAACTCAATTAGACTAATTAGATAGACACATCAATTAGTGTGTGCAAAGCCAAGATTGAGAGAGAAGTGTGGTAATAGGAAAACAACTTATTTGTGTGTTTGCCCCTGTTTAAGTGTGTGTGTGATTGCGTGAGAACATCACTTAAACACCCTGGGATATGTGTGCTACCTAAAAAAAAAAAACGTTAATGAACAAACAACAGCTGCTTCCACCACAGAGAAGCGCGAGCATGAGGAGTGGGAGGAAAATAAGGGAGATGAGGAGAAAAGCAAAGGAGCACTGCTTGTGCTCATCTGGGCCTCTGCTGAGTGTGCTATGGCTCAGTACCTCAAATGAAGATGAGAGAGGGTAGGTAGTGTGAAAAGAGTGGCAAACACACACAGACTGGGCCAGGCCCGTGGAGACCTCGCTGCAAACTTCTCAAAAAGCACCAACCGAGACACAAATGTTATGTAAATATGCCTCGTGACTTCAAAGCCAAAGATGAATGCAGAAATACATGTTGAACATCCTTGTGCATGCCTGGAGACGTGTACGCGACTCATGCCATCAGGCTGTAATAAATTTGAATTGACAGGAGAATAATGAATAAGCATAAGTGTATCAGAAACCAGAGACATCGTAAATCACAGCTAAGTATGGATAAAATGATAAGGTGATTCATTTAGAAATAAGAGAGACAGACATTGCATTAAATTAGTCGAAATAACATCTGACTCACTGCCTATTTAATGTCTCCAAATTTCTTTTTAATGAAAACATATCGTTAAGACGTTTCACATCCTCACTTCTGTCCATTACTCACCACTTTGGACCAACGTCCTTGGTCAATTTGCTGAAATGAGCGAACAATCCATCAAGTCGTTATTGCATCTGAATTAAATTTTATTTTTTTGTTGCTGATGGGTTGTAAAACGTCTCAGAGTTGACAAAAAGCAGATGTACCCATCACCACTGGTATCAGATGAATACAAATGACTACACATTTGTGATTATAACAGCAATTATCAAGTGTAACTGATCTTATTAAATGTCCTAAATCCCAGACAATGATCTAAGTACGGACATTGGAAACTATTTTTTGCAAACTTGCTTCACATTAATGGTATCACGTTTCTTCATTAACAAGCCGGAAGAAACTGCCCAGCCTCACTGAGAACCCAGCTCTCTGTCATTAAGAGTTTCCACTCACTTTCTCTTTTCAAACTCAGATGATCATTCAGTGAGTCCATTACACTGAAGGGCTCACAGCTTTTTAGATTTTTTAAACACACAAATGTAAAGAAAGTTGTGGTTGCACATTTTTGTATATAAAAACTAGTTTAAATGTGCTGAATGAAAGAAAAGGCTGATGCTTTAGTTTGGGCCAAAAACAAAGCTGCACAGTATTAAGTGATGTTTCTTACCGTTAAATTGTACTTGGTGACTCACTGCAATATGAGATTAAGTAGAGCAAGCAGCACCGATCCAACTAAGAATCAACACCCCATATCTTCATGTATATAAGTTTTAAAAAAGCAATTTTGTTTTCGACAAGTCAAGCATAAAATGGCAGAAATATGAAGTGGCTACTGAGGGGACACAAAAGCTGAGAAGCCAAGGAAATACTTTAAAGTTAGAGGACCAAAAATATTTTAAAATGTAAGCAAATATAGGACTTGCACAGTTGCACTCCCCAAGCATTGAGAAAAAACATAAGGAATCCAACTGAGAATCTGTGAAACTTTGCTGCTGCTGTATGTGTGAGTGTCTGCTAACATGTTAAGAACATGCAAGCTAATGCATTCATTGTAAGAATGATGAAATGTCTCTCTGCACCCTACAGGTCAAAATCCCTTCAAGCAGCTTCAAAGAGCCACAAAAACCAAAGTTTCCTACTGCACCATTAAATGAGTGCTGCACATTTTTTTTATAATTTCAATGGTGCTGTACAGTTGAGTAAGATAGGATTAAGACAAACAGATAAAAAGTGATAAACACAGAAAAAGGGGGCTGAGAGCTGTGTTCCCTTAGATGTTCTTTTTATGATGAGTATTCACAGACACACATGCATGGATACATTACACACACGCGCACACACACACACACACAC
>JAQLOL010000010.1:14846026-14868124 GCA_029783665.1 Naso thynnoides
AAAACACACACACTCACACACACACACACACACACACACACACACACACACACACACACACACACACACACACACATATTTATACTGTCTTCTTTTTAATCTGTAAGTGGTGCCTTTGATCTGTCTCGATGAGGAAACGCATATTCAAAAGCAGCAAGAGCGAGAGATGAAAGGCCTGTCCAATTATAGGGAACTAAAGCAATCTCTAAAATATGCACTTGTTCATAAACACTTGTACACATTAGTTTGATATACGCCGCATACAGTCCATATGCCAATACATTTACAGCAACAAGGGTGTAAGAAATTGCTACGAATACGTGAATTAATCCTGTTAATAATAAAGAAGGCACAGTGTGACACATTCTTAACACAAAAACAAATGTACAGCGAAGAAAAGCAACACACACTGACAGACCTGTAAAAGAATCCAACAAAGATACTTTAGTTATGATCAAGGAGACATTATAACTGATTTAAGATACTCTATGTAGCTTTCCATTTCCAAAAACTACTGAGATCAGTTAGGACTAACTGTTTAATACTGTGTAAAAGACTATTTATAGTGCAATGCATCATACTGGTCATGATATCTATAAATACATACACTGTACATTATGCTCATCGTCATAGCAACTCTAATCCTCTACTTACTGTCTAATCTCCTTGGCTATGCTCAACCATATCTATCATGCCAACATTTAATAATTTTACCAGCATATGAACACACACAACTTAAAAGCTTCTTACAAGTAATACAAGAACACAATAACTCACTCTTTGTGTAGTGTGCCTAAATGGTTAACTTATGACTGTTGTCATGGTGCATCACTTTTAGGCTCAATTTCTATGGACTGTTCGCCTTTATAATGGATTCTGTGGATTACTTGTTAGCTTGTCATCAATTTCATGGTTTGTTTCAAAAGGCTTGTCTAATCATTCAGGCTCCTCCTGTTGCACTGTAACATGGGAATGCTTCAAATACAAAAAGCTGAAGTGCCAATGACAACTGAAACAAGCCAGTTTTTAAAGGATTTTTAGTATTTGGTAATCCGAAAGTGAAAAAATGACCTAAGCAGCACATGTTAGATTTGACAAAGTATTTGAAGTAGTCTAACTTGTTTTTGCTATAAGTGACTTAAAATAGCACCAGTCATGCGTTAAGAGTCTACAGCAAGGCGAGTAGCGCTGTGTTGCAAAAGGTGCTCTGAACTAAGTGCTTATGTCAGCATGCTTACATGCTTACAATAACAATGTTGTTAATGTTAGCATGCCGATATAGCTGCTATGATATGCATCATCTGTGTTACCGTGCTAACATTTGCTAGTTAGCACCATAAACAAATCACACCTGAGGGTGATGGGAGGAGTCATTTGTTTTGCAGGTTTTTGATTATACAGGAAAGTAGAGAACATGTACATATTTCAATCAAAAAAAATATGTACACGTTCTCTACTTTCCTGTATAACCAAAAACCTGCAAAACAAATGACTCCTTCCATTTGTTTTGGCTTGATGATGCCGCGAAAGCAAAAGTCCATGGATCACTTTAATGCTCTTGGGATCATGAACATCTGCACAATATGTCATGGCAACCCTTCCTATAGTTGTTGAGATTTTTTAGCCTAGACATACGTAGCAGGCAGAGCGATACTGTCATCCCTAAGGCCATTCCAGTTTAACAAGTGCTAAATGATTACACTTTCGGCATAGGCTCATCTACTGAGTGCATCATAAACTAAATAATCTTTCATGTCAGATCATACATCTTTTTTTTTTTACCAGCAATGATAAGCTCTGTAATGTAGAACATGCTAGGAAAAGCTACAGAATGTTAGTGCAGATTCTGTTAAGTGGCAGTAATATCCTTCTGGATAAGTGTGAGATGACTGCTAAGATCCATTTTCACGCCTGTGATTTGCATATGTTTAGTGTTTGCTGGTATGAGTGGTGTCAGCAGCTGCTCACCTTTGATACTTAATTAATCCTCTTTCAACCCACTGTACCCTTAGCTGCTGTATTAGGAAGAAGAAAGCAGAAGAGTATGACTAATTCATACTGGAGAAACAGTTTTGTTTTTGTTTGCGTATTTGACAGATACAGCCGTGCGCAACAGAGAACAGGAGACAGCAGAAGCTATTCATAAGCATGATGAAAACTATGTAAGAAGTTTATAGTGCCAACACACATACTTAAAAGAAAAAAACAACAAAGTAAAGGTTTAAAGCACTGAGGCTGCAGTGGCTGCAGCACGAGGCCTTTGAAATTCCTTTTATCACACACATAATGACTGAGGTAGAAGGTGGAGAGAATGACAAAGGCAGGAATGCCTGAAGTCACAAAAAACTGAGTAAAATGAGGCGATTAGTCATCTGTGGGAGGTTTGTTTGAACATCTTCTCACAATCTGCGATTGCAGAGCAAATGAAAGGGTCACTGTGCTTTATAAGGTTAGCATACAGATTCTTGCAGGTGAAACAAGGCACAGCTTCTTGTTTAACTGTGTACTGAATATTAGCATATGCATGCTTCTGACTGGCAGTGCTTGTGAAAATAATAATACAGTTTCCCTTTTTTTTAATGAAGCCTGAATTGCTGAGCCCTCCTCCCTGATGATAGCAGCCTCTGTAATTGAGCCTAGTCTGTGGCTGAGATCCTATTTTTCCAGGCTAAAACATACAATAATAAAATAATAACACGTTTTGAAGAATTCAGGACATCCTGGTGATAGATGTTTACCATCAGGAACCTTTCAAACACACACTTTTTGAAAAATTTCATTCACTGTGTGTTGGCCTTCAACAGTCTGCTTGAAGCGGGAACAGCGGACACAAAAATGTCTTAGTGAAAAGAAAAAAAAGAGGAAGAAAAGGTTATCTGCTCTCAGCAATTTCATTGAACGAAATTTCTGAAAACAACATTACTTGAATACATTTTAATTTCAGAGCCAAATTAAAGATTCCAAATCCATACTCATTTTTTCCATTATTCTCCTCCAACAGCCATGACTGTCAGCAGACCACTTGAGCACGATGACGGGATGTGATTTACGCCTCATGCTTCTCCGTGCGTCCACTTAACCCTGACAAGAGGAGTTGTGATGCAGTAATTGGCTTGACTCAAAGACCGATCACTAAATCACGATGCGGGCAAACTCACGCACACGACACCCAGTCTTCACGTGCCTTTACACATAAAGATGTTTCAAAGGTTAAAAACTGACACGCTGCTAACAGCGGCCTGCGTTGTGAGCACTTTATCGCTAACAAACATACGAGCGCAGTTCACACAGAGTGAATGTACTGAGTGCAACGATTCAGAGTAATGGTCAGCATTAGAAAGATCTCCTTCAGTGCAGCCAATATCGATTCAAACTCAGAAGAGGTGCTCTAAAAGCTTTAGGACAAGTATGGTGAGGCTCGTCTCTCTCCACTTGTTTACTTGTTTTTACATACTGTGGTCCTTTGGAGGCAAATACTCAGCCCTGCAGCACAGTGAGGCCAAATAACAAGAAAAATGCACTGAGAGGGTATGTACTGTTCCGTGCAATGAGATCGTTAGTCTGACTGATGCCGGTGAGGTTGACGTTTAGATATTTAGAGGTCTCTACCACCAATCAATAAAAATTAGACTAGAGCCGAGGACTCTGTAATGTTGACGGGCATAAAAGAGAAAGAGACTTTTAATGAGGCATGTAAAAACTGCCTGGTACATGAAAAATATAAAACAGATTATACTACAAAAAATGTTTGAAACAGAAGAAACACAGTAGCACAGAATTAGAGCTCCTTGTAGCTGCTTTGATTTGAGTGCAGCAAAGTGAATAGAAGGGAGACGAAAGGACTATGACCTAATTACAACACAGGCAGAAAAACAAATTAAGGTGACTCTTTTGATGACAAGAGCGAAGAAGATAGAGACTAGGGAGGCAAAGTGGAAAAGTACAGTGAGTTCTGTTTCTATTCTATCACTGTTCCTGCAAACACCAAATTTAAGAGACAAAGTTACGGACGATTTATTTTAATGGGTCTCTTCTCCTCCATGTAATGGTCTGAGTTATGGGGCAGAATTGTTTCTCTACCGTGTTTGGCCCAGCTGTGACTCTGAGACATGGGTGCATCTTTGGGGTCAAAGGAAGGCCGGTTTTCATATCACAACATTGTGGTGCAGACACAAGGCAAATGATGGTGTCATGTATAAAGGCACAACATCTGTGACACAGGGCACAGCTGTATGAAACTAAGCAATGGAAGCTTGAAATTGTAAGAAGGCTAATATTTAGAAATAAGTAATTGTCATGGTTGATGAGTTCGGGTTTTATTAACTGCTGAGAGAGAAATACTTTGCTTTTTTAACAACTTAATTTTGCACTCTAAAACCAGTAAGCCTCCCTGTTTATGTTTGATGCTGCAATATCTAGTCTTTGTTAAAATCTTTCCATTCAAACGAAGAAGCATCTGAGACCAGCTGAGGCCAGTTTGATGATGGGAAATACAGTACTGAAGTGACTTAAAGCAAGTCTGACCAGGACTCTGACTCTGGGGACTATAAGGACACAGCAAGCAGGGACAAGAGAGGCTTGAGGCAGGGGAGGATTTCAGGTATCACAAAAGATTTTCAAATCCACATAAGTGGTTTACTTCTTTGCTGACCAAATCACAGTTGGTGATTGTTAAAACAACAGAAAAACAAACCAAGATGGTTTTAATAAGTTCAACTTTCTTTAGTAAGTGTGTTTTTAATGATGAGTTAACACAACAATTAACCGTGACACAGAATGGGCTGGGGCTAGATGGTTAGCATGCTAACTTCCACAGATATCCCAGCAACACAATATGCAGACAACTTTGGCGTAATGTCAGAACTGTTTCTTCCTCACATTCTGTTGACAATGTTCCATTTTTCAGTATTTTAAGTAAAAAATTCCGACCACATCTTTAAAATTTCCCCTTTAAATTAATGTTTTCATAGTGCTCCAGGTGGATAACGAGCCAGCAAGTCAGCAAGTGATCTGCCAACAAAAACATGCAGCACATAATATTATCATAAAGGTCATCTGACAAAATCGGACCATATCAATAAAATAAAATGTCACGGAAAGGCAGCCTGACAAAACAAACCTTCAGCGTCAATTAAAAAAATGTGAGACACAAGAGATTATAATGAAAACTATAATATCAAATCAATTCAGATTTTCCCCCATTAATACGATAATTACAGCTAAAACTTCAATGGAGAAAAAGGAATGCTGTAGAGCTGGAAGGTGAGTCCTTGAGTATGAGAGTCCGCGAAGGACAGCCAAATTTTGAAAAGGAACTAAAACCTGTAGCAGTAAAAATGTTCTTTATCTAAGTACTACTATGGTCTGTAAAGCAAGAGTGGTGCAACAATGAGTCATCTTTTGTACCAGCAATGTAACATCTCTCGAGCACCAAAACTAGCAGCACTCTGAAATAACTAATAGTAGTTTTCTTTCACAAACACATTGCTACAAATTGGTCTATTTTTTTAGATCAAAACAATACAAGACCATGAATATTTGGTTATCAGTCCAAAAAGTTTTCTCAGGCTAATTTTCTCTTTTGCTCTAGCAGTATAGCTCTGGGTATTTTTTCTCTCCAAACTTATGCTCCATGCAACATAAAGCAATGTGCAACTTTTTCAACACAAGCACCCATGACCAGAAAACGTGAGCTGCTGACAGCAATTCAAATAACTCTTGTAAACTAAATGTAATCAGAAGAGTTCCAAAGAACACACTTTATATCGCTGAGACACAGCCCTCGTGGACAGAAAATAAACAAAAAAATCACATTAATATGCATGTGTTGGTTTCTCTGATAAACTAAAAGCATGTTTATCTTTTAAAACATAGTTTAAGTTAATAATTAAGTACCATGAGATTTATTTTCCTTATCTTCCCAGGACATATCTCCCTAAAATAAGAAAAAAAGACAATGAGGAAGCCATTAAAGCGACTGATACCCAGAATATAATTGCTGTTTTTGTGACTCCAGTACATCAAGGCCTGAAACAACTTCATCATTATAAAGAAAGCAGCCACTTATAAATGCCAGTCAAGCATTAACAAGGCACTCAGTACATTCAGTACAGAGGGTGAGTTGGAGGCAGGAAAGAGAATGATGATGGAAATAGAGAGTTAGAGACAGAGTATGTGTGACGTCTTCACTGTGCAGCCAATCAGCGTTAGATTCGCCAAACCAGTCAGGACCTCCAGTGTTAAACCCATAAATCAATCTAGTCTGCTCTGTGACAAAGTGGTAAGAGTGGCACAGCTGCTGTGTGCACATGCCTGAATGTGTGCGTGCGAGAGTGTGTGTTAGTTAATTAGAGTATACTAGTGAACTAATAAATTGGGTGATGAGTGGCACGGCTATGTAAAGGTTGAAGCCCTAAATTAATTTACCACCTGCTCAAGGCTTGGGCCTGTCACTGCAAGCACATAAACAGTAACAATGGGGCTTAGACAGAGGAAAGAGTGTGGTCCCACATCACCGTTTAAGCCACGGGGGCACTCACCGCAAAACTTCTAAGAAAAATAAAAAAGGTAGACAGAGATGAAGTAGAGAAAAACTGCACTGTTGCCTCTGATTCCTCCACACTGAAATTGGAGAGTAGCAGTGAATAAAACTCACAATAGCCTGGGAAAACTGAGTCATACCAGAGACGCAGCCTGCGGCCGTCTTCCATAACAATGACTTTTTGTACCCTCGAATTCATTCACTTCATGCACGTGGTATCCAGAAGCAGTTCAGCAACACAGCACATAAGCCCAGAGTCGTTCATACTACCAGGAAAATCTGAAAATTCTGCAGTATGGGAGCCATGCAATCACACTAACAACTGTTTCATATGATGAAATGGCATTGTGGCAGCAATAAAGCCCGCAGTGCCCAGGAGAGCTTTGGCAGGACATTACGATTCAGTGTGAATGCACATCCGAGTGCTAAGTGTATTACATCTTGCTCAGCTGTGGCGGCTTTTATAACTCTTTTGTATTATTGCATTTGCGTGACAGCAGTGCAGAGCTAACTCGTTATTTTCCCTAAAAGAATGACTCTGGCCGATGTTTTGGTTTTCATCTTGCTAATCACAAGTCCGGTTGATCAAACAATCATCTGCTTAGTTACTATACATATAACCATGAAGACCAGTTGTAACAGTTTTTGTGATTTGAAACTTATGACAGCCACACACTGTCATACCCCCAGAAAAGGTTTGCAGGCAACTTTTAAAGAACAACTACAGGAGCCAGGGACAATTACTCTAATGCATGCCATTTAATGCAAGCCAGCTTTATCATAATTGAAGCCATTAGAAATCTGTACCAGAGGTTTGAATGACTGGGAATGAACAATGAACAGCCTCTTGGAGCCAGGCTTTGAATGAACATAAATGCTGTCTTTTTCTTGAAAACACTTTACCGGCAGTCTGGCCCTTATTTTTACCTTGACTGACATTTGTCATAAATTGGAGACTTTGCTTTAATTGCTAGGATCATAAATCACTTAGCTTGGGATTGATTTCATACACTCAATCACTTGTTTCCTGAGCTTTCTGGGCCTAGTTTCCAAAAAAAGTTCTATTTTATAAATAATAAAAATAATTCTAATGTGTGCTAATTAACTGTTTTAGTTGTCCTTCTTTAACCTAATCCAAACAAAATCACTCAATTACAGTGATGTTAAATTGGTTGCGGATTATGTTGTGCAGGTGTAGGTGTTAAGTCATAATTACAGAGAAATGACAATGCTATGGATGCTAAGGAACTTGAGAACATCTGGCCAGAACAACTGATAAAAGAGGTTAGTTAAGTTCATGATTGAGTGGTGAGGCAGCTTCAAGTACAACTTTTGTTATTTCTGTTTTGTTCAGTCAGCCTTTGTCCCTGTTTGTAGTTTGGAGGCTGAAACCTTTACACAAACTGGCTCTGGTATTCTCGCTGTGACAAAACTGCTAAAGTGTATCTCCGCTTCATGTGTAGGCTAAGATGACATATCTCGTCCCTTCATTATTTTTCCTTTTCATTTCCTCTCGCCTGCCCGCTTGCTGGACCTTTTTTCTCTTCCAACAAACAGCCTGTGACACCGTCATGGCAACCAGCATTTGCAGTTCATGCTTGCTTGTTGTATGGTGTTGTCACCCATACACAATAGAGCCCACACTTTGTTAACGCTGTCGCTCTTTTCAGACAAATACAAGTATTTCAATCTAAGGGTACAAATATTCTTTGGAGTGAGTTGCCATATCAGGAAGAATGTTCGTCATGTTTCAAGTAAAATAACATGGAACACAATGTACACTGTCACCTGGATGTTAAATCAGACTGTCCAAGTCGAGGGGTACCCGAGTTTAACGGTTTTCATCTAACAGCCTTTATTAGACAAAATCAATACTGATGACAAAGATTTGGGAGAGCACAAAACAAGCTTCATTGCTTGTGGATGCACATCTAGGACTGATATTAAATTGGTGCATGTTCCTGATTGATCAGAATTAAAGTTTGAGAGGCTCCTGGACAAATGGTGCTGCTACTGGTATGTATGTAACCTTGATTCATCTAACATACCAAAAAGTATAAAACAAAAAAGTGAAAGTGTTTGTGGGCAATAAAAAGTGGGGGGAGACCAAAGGCAAAAGTAAAAAAGTTGGATGGACTGCACACCACCCGCAAGTGCTGCCATAGAGTCTCATAACTTTGCTATACTTGGCATTTTTTTATTCATTCATTCATTTTGGGGCAAATCATGCCAAGTGTTGTGGTTACTTTTTTTCTTGGAGAGCTTGAAGTTTGTGTTTTTACAAGTGGTGCTCTTTTCTTTTAAAGTGAAGCTATTGCTGCTTATTTTCCTACGTTCTTTTGCATTATGAACAAAAAACTTTCTGTTGCTGCAAATACAACACTTGCCCTTATGTTCGCAGACACTGGGGTTTAAGAAGAGCTAAACTTTAATGAGTTTTAGGTTGCTTGATTGCTAATGTTCTGGACAGTCCACAAGGATTCAAAAATATTAAAAATGTATTTCCAATAAAATGTCAAGGTACATGGCTTGTTAGAAATATGTCTGTTGCATAGAGGAACTCTGCAACAAAATAAATAAATAAATAAATAATTGAACAAACTCCGTTCACTCGGATGAAACCCATGTTGTCTAATTCTGTGTATAACTGACGATGTATCTTTCAGTCGAGAAACAACCTTTTTAATACTCGGGCCCAACCAATATAGGAATTTTGGAGCCGATACCAATGGCAATAGTTGGGAGTAAGAAAATTCTGATACTCGATATTTATCGGCTGATATTGTATACATATATAATATCTGCTGTATGTGGTTACAAAATACTTGTGACAAAGACACATAATTGCGATGGGATATCTTACATCTTAACAAACTTCATTCCAAACATCAGTGCATTACAGTAAACACTTACTAGTAATTACATGACAGTGTTTCCTCTAGGATTTTTTTCAGTAGCGGGGGCAGGCTCTCCAGGGAGCCGTAGCGGTGTAAAAAAATGACACTTGACTGCAGATTTTACTTTTACAATGAATTTATTCAACATCATGTATATTATGCAAAAAATAAAAAATAAAGGGGAATAAATGTTCAAAAACACTCATCATTATCAGTGTGGTAGAGCCATGATTGGAACCTGCTATTTTATTCAACCCATTTAGGGTCCCAGCCTGATAGCCTGTGCTTCCATTTAGGTTTTTCTCCTCTACTCTCATCTCTCTCTCCTGCACCATCACTTTGCTCTCCTGCTCCTTTACTCGGCTCTCCCCCTGCTGTACTCTGCTCTCCTTCACTTTGTTCCACTGCTCCTCCCTGGCTAATGTTACTTGTCTTATACGATTACATAAAACATTAACGGTAGTTAGCCAAGTGTGAAAAACATTTTTTTTTACCTAACTATCATCATTTGAGTCAGTAAAAGGCTAATGATACCTGACTAGCGTCATCTTCATCAGGTGTCTTTCTCTTCTTAGAGAAATATTTCAACAAGCTCATCTGAAAAATGCTGTCAGCAGTTACACAATGGCATGTAGATATTAATGTTAGCTTAATGATATCAATTAGTTTACTCACGTTAGCGACACTGACTTGGCACTGGGCCAAATTAACTTAATCTACCGATATGTTACGTAAAGTTAGCTGGTCATCAATATCTTGTGAACGTCTGTTTAACTTGTAAAATCTATGTTGAGTTATCTCAAGCTAATAACTTATGTCTACCTTTTCTCCGACCGGTAAGTCGCTGCTTTACACTCCTCTGACTCTCTGACCTGTTGCTTGACGACCATGTAACATCCCCCCCCAGGCCGCCACTCCTAAATGAATGTAGAGAAAACACTGCATGATTAGCTGCAAACTACCTCATAACACTATTTTAAATCGCAAGTCCAAGCATTTTTTCCAGCCGAAAAACTATTTTAATACCAATGCAAACTGATTAACCATATGCTGATACCAATATATCTGCGATCCCCCAATATCGGCCAATAATATCAGCCAACCAATATATCGGTCGTGCCCTAATTGTTACTTTTAGACAGTTCACAATATTAGCAAATAGCCTCATCTTAACCACAGTTTCCACTACTTATGTGTAAAATTCATGTTACTTCTCACATTTTAGTGTTATGGTTAGCTAGTGAGCACAACTTTTTACTGAAAGCAACAACACATGCAATGGGTCGTACGAACAATTCTTTTTAGGAGTGCCTCAAGTTGCAGTCCAGGGCAAAGCTTTTCCCATTCATACACTGAGAGTTTTAAATCTACACAGGTGAATACTTACTTTTTTCCATATGTTCACATGTCGTTTTACAAGTGTTAGCCCAATCAATACAAAGGCACAGACGTTAGGAGTTAAGGTTGGGTAAATGATGTGAAAGTACAGTAAAGGTAGTGTGTTAGATGAGTGTCTTTTTTATGACCCACATCCCCTCTGTGAGCCGTGTACTGTATTGCAGTGTGAGTCTGTGAGTGGGGTCATTTAGCAGTGGGGTGTAAAATCATCCCAACTGAGTTATGATCATACACAGACAGTAAGAACTGAGACGAGACAGTCAGACACTGGTGATGACAGAGGGAAGGTCAAAGGGAGGAAAGAGAACGCCAGATGGATTGAGAGTGCTTGTCGATTGGCTTGTCAATCATTTAGTTGCCATGGTATGGTCTGGCAGGGCGGGGCCTAAAATGGGCTATAAATAGAGCGGGACAGGATGGAAAAGAGGACAGAGGACAATTATGATTCATCAGCCAGGGGTAGAGGTGTGTATTTGTGTGCCTGTGTGTGTGTGTGTGTGTGTGTGTGTGTGTGTGTGTGTGTGTGTGTGTGTGTGTGTGTGTTCTCCCAGAGAGGTTAGTGGTAATTAATGGTCTCTCTCCTGGTTGGAAAAACATCAATTCAAAATTAAATCTTGATGAACTACCACAAATCGACAAACCTGAGGGCAAACTCAGTACACACACTCATACACACAAGTTGCATCTCTGTCTTCGTGAGGACAAAACACAGTTGATCGAAACCTTTTTTTTTCTGACCACCAAACCCCGAATTAACCCTTATCTTGACCCACTTGTCAAATATGACCCCAAGTTATAAATAATTCACACCTCATCTCGAATTATCCTCATTAAGGAACTTCATTTGATTTGAGAACTGCATTGAGAACTCTGAATCCCCACAAATACCGAACACACACACACACACACATAGAGTATATACGTAGGCTGGCCACAGACCACCTCAGCTCATAGCTGAGTTCAGCAAACTGACATAAACCTGACGGGTCCCAGCAACAGGTTGTGTGTTTGGTTGAGTTTGTGTTGTTTCATGGCATAAAGTTCGGGTTAAGTTTGACTTTTTTTAAAGATGATTTATGTCGTATTTAGGGCGGCAACTAACGATTATTTTCATTGTCGATTACTCTGCCAGTTATCTTTATGATTAATCGATTAATCATTTATTCCATGAAATGTCAAAAAAATGCTAAAATTATTTATCTTAATTTCTCAGAGCCCAATGTGATGTCTTCAAATTGCTTCTTTTGTCCAAACAACAGCCCAAAACACAAAAACTCCTCATTTATGATCATGAATGACACAGAAGCAGTAAATCTACACATTTACAAGGCTAAACCAGGAATTCTTTTTACTTTTTTATTTAAAAAATGACTTAAACAAATAATTGATTATCAAAATACTTGGGGATTAATTTTCTATTGATCAGTTGATCAACTACTAGACCAATCGTTGAAGCTTAACATGTGTTGCAAGTAGACATGCAACACCAACAGAAGCATTGGGAAACACAGAGCATAGGCAATGACCAGGCCAGCGCTAAAACAGAATGGAATTATATTTTTGAAGAAATGATAACAAAACAAATAACCTTTGTCCTCAGTCTGGGTGCGAGTGTTACATCTGACCAAATGAGGCGGGTAAGGTCAGGTTGGGTCAGAAAGGCGCAGGTACACACCAAGTTTGACTGTCAGTTTTGGCCCTGTGTAGAACAGTAACCAATAGCGTCTTATATTTGCTGTCTTTTAGCTTCCACAACATAATTTAACCCCTGGACACTCTACCCAAACTCTACCTCAGGCTAAATTCTCAAAACACTCAAACGTAAATCTTCAATTTTACAAGAGAACAAGGAGCTTCCTTTGTATTAGGAAAGGCCTGTCAGTGTTATTGTAAAGAAAATTACCCACATACACACACACACCCCCCCCCTCTCTCTCTCTCTCTCTCTCTCTCTCACACACACACACATACTTTCTCTTTTGGCAGATTCCCCTCTACTGTTTCAAGCATACAGGGTTTTCAAGGGCACTTCACAGTAAGTCTCAGAGATGATCTAATTACAGTCATTAGCAGCATCTAATTGGAGCTTTAAAATTAAAAGATTAGCTTTGCTAACTGTGCTAACCTATTTTAGGGTCTAAGAGAGCAAAAAAGACAGCAAAATTAAATGTCAGAGAGAAAGGGAGGCCGATGGACAGAGAGACAAGAGCAGGAATATGCTCACTAGCACAACAGAGAAAATGAATTTGGTTCTGCGGATATCATTTGCCCCTTTAACCTCATAAATAAACACACAAAGGCTATGAGAGGCAGAGGGGAATGCAGTGTGTCTGGTATTACAGCCCCCTCTCTACCCTCTCAGCCTGTACCCCTCCTCGCTAATTAACAATTGTTTAATCCCCCTTTAATTCTGCAGACAATTGCACAATTTGTGGGCATGTTTGTGTGTGTGTTGCATGCTGAGGGTCCCTCACACCGTTCACCAGATTAGTCGAGCTACTCTCCACCAAGCCTCGCCCACAGCGACCAAAGGTAATTGCTTTTTAATTAAGCCCCCGGCGCTAATCCCAATGATATTTAGCAGGCACGAACTGGTGCACACACACACACACACATTCACTAAAGAAGGGACAGGAAGTAAAAAAGCAGCACGTTCTACAAGACCCACCCGGCTGTAAAGTGGACAAAAGTGTAATAGGCTTTGTTGGTATTTCTCTTTTGTCCACAGCGGGACACAAGGCGGGTGGTGAAAATGAAGTTATTCATGTACTGAAGCAATAAATGAATTTCCACCCCATGCCCAATCTGAGAATATCCTTTAGACTGAAAATGAGCACTTGGATCAATTCTGGATCGTGTGTGTGGAAGTGACTGTCTCTCCAGTGACCCTCATATAAGCCTTGCAAACCTCAAAGTTGGGAAAAGCAATCTTAAACTTCTATCGATCATTTCTTCCTCAACCTCTTCCTCTCTTTTGTTCTTGTTCTCTCAAACTCTTCATCATTTTCTTATGATCTTTTCCAACATCTCTTTATATCCAACTCCCACTTCTTCATGTCAAGTGCCCTCTTTTTCCATTTTCTGTCCTTCCACAATGTCACGTCTCTATTTCTCTTTCCTCACCTCAGTTTTTTCTTCTTTACAAAAACTCACTTGGCAGCCATTTTCTTCTCTGTCATGAAACGTTTTTCTTCCTCTTCTGTCTCTTGAGTCACCCTCCTTGCCGTCTTTTCAGGGAAACCAGACTCGTCTCCTCCAGGGTGATGAGTGAAAATGTCCCTCTTTGCAGACATTTCGGTGATAACTATGAAATATGCTGAACCAATGAACACCCACTCTCCCAGCACTGTAGTAAATCTAATTTGATTCCTCGTCGCGTCTAACAGCTTTGAATTTTCTTTGATG
Organism: Naso thynnoides; assembly: GCA_029783665.1. NCBI lineage: Eukaryota > Metazoa > Chordata > Actinopteri > Acanthuriformes > Acanthuridae > Naso > Naso thynnoides. The sequence goes on from JAQLOL010000010.1 coordinate 14,860,268, forward strand.
TCTTGTGGTCCGACGTGTGAAGGTACCACTCAAGCGGAGTTAAAGCTTATGTTGGACCGTCTTTCACAAACATTTTCATTGCTCACGCTGATCCTCGGCTGTCATCTCTGATCCGTCTCTCAACTTTCAACAATATTTTCACATTTCATGGAGCTGCCTCATGGCTAATCTTTTAAAAACGTTGTGTGAAAAGGACATTTCTGATTTCATGTATCTTTTTAGTTTTACCAAAAGCTGCTCAGCATAGGAACACGTCAACAGCGAGAGCTCCTTTGGGCAAAGTTTTGAATTTGGACAAACTCTGCTAAATATTTCTGTAAAGTGGATCCAACTACCAATCAAAGGTTTTTTCCAGAGGATTTTACTCAGTTGCATCTCTGCTGTGGCATTTGACTCTGGCTGCTCTCGCTGGCTTTACCCTCCTGCAGATTACAGACTATATATAGCACGATTTATCTTTAATCTCCCGGTGATATAACAGTGGAGACCATTTTCAATTGCTCTTTGTTTTTGCAACACCACAGTGTTTACCTCTGAGGACGGCATGCTCAGTGCACTATCCTCCTCCTTTAACCAAGGCACACTGCTATTTCCATCATCCCCAGACCTTCTCCTTCCCATTCATTTGTCTGTTCTTCCTCTTCTTTCTGCTAGTTTAATCCCCCTCCAACACCTTTAGGTGCTATTTTTCATTCAACCTTTTTCCTCTCCATTTAGTCTGCTGACAGCCAAGTCAAGGATATGCCGATCACAGAAAATATGTAAACTGAAGGTATTCTTAATTAATCCCATGTGGGGAAATTACTTTTTTGCGAAGATCAACTAAATTTCCAATGTTTTGATCAACGAGGTCCTCTGATGATTCCCTAATTAAGGTCTTGTCTGTTAATTTCATCATAAGCTGCTAGACAGGCTCTTTGTGGAACCATGCACGCTGTATTAACTGTAAAAGATGTAGACTTACAAAAAAGCTTAGTGGATTTAAAGCACACACACGTCTTTCTGTAGCTGTGAGGTCCCTCACAGACATAACACTTTATCTTGTTCCTCATCCTAACCTTAACCATCCCAACTAAATATGTGTATTATTCTGTCGCTAACCTTAAGACCAAGCATTAATCTTGGGAGGACCGGCAATAATGGCCGTCAAAAGCAGAAATGTCCTCACAATTCTGGCTTCAAGTTGACATTGATGTGTAAAAAGAGCAAAAGAAATGCACACAATTTTGCACTCCACCTCGAGCCGTAAAGGTGAATCACATGATGAGCAATCGGGGCGTTGTTTCAGGGATGGAAACTGTCCCTGCAAGAATTGAACCGTGCATAATTACATGTTGTCAAGTCAGAGAAGCATTTGATCAATGTTTTAGCAGCATGTAATGATCTGCTTCATAAGCGTGGCATCAAGGCAGGCTCAAGAAGCATGTAAGCCATCTGCCGAAGACTTGAGGAAAAGATGGGCAGAAGGTTTTCGGAGGACGGGAGGAAAAGAGGGAGTGCATGAATGATTTAGGAGTGGCATGGAAAGAGCAGATGAAGGCATAAATAGAAGAAGAGGGATTTAAGCCAGAGCATATGCTAGCTTGCTGGCTTACAGAGGGATGGTATTATGGAAAATGATACTGAGAGACACGTGATAACAGAAAAGGAGGGACGCGGTTACAGCAAAAGACAGCAGTGAAACTTGACACTTTTCTGCTAAAAAAAACTTGCTCAGTTCAAGTTTTTTTCCTTTTACTTATTTATAAAAAACAGCGTACAACGAGTGTCCCTAAAGAAAGGGCAACATTCTGATACACAATAACAGCAAAACATAGATGTTTGCTGAGATGTTAAGAGATTTGAGGAGTGATAAATCACCCAAAATGTGCACAGCGTCTTCCACAAAACAGAAGAAATACAAAATCATTTAGATCCAGAACGCCATTGAAATAAAACACCAAACCACTGAGACGTAGCAGAAGGCGTTATCTTCCAACAAATGTGCCGCTTCTTTTTAGAGGATTAATTACCCCTGACAGGAACGAGAAAAGGTAGGATATCACTAAGGAGAAAGAATGAGTGTTAAAGGCAAGCTGGGTGCAGAGAAGGGGAAGATGACTAAAGGAGAACAGAGGAGAGGGGTTAACATGAAGGAAAAGTAAGTAAAAGAAAATCCAGTATGATTTTCAGTGAAAATCTGCATATAGATAATTGGGTTAATACTTCTCTAATCATTATTTTGGCCTAATGCTATTGATTGCATATGTAGTGCTGATTGAGTAAGGGTTGCTCCATGTGTTTGAGCAGGGATTAGGCACCATAATCTCTCCTCCAATCTGAAACTGTCAAACTTGTCAGCGTCTCATAAGAACAGATGCATACACAGAAAACACAGTATAGACTGTGAGTCAGCACCGTGTTTGTGTGTTTGCCATTGATATTGGCAGGGTGGGACATTGGCAGGGAACAGAGCTCAAGCCTTGTGTCCCTCACAGATTGATTGTCAGGTCAAGAATAGAAGAAGCAGCAAAGGAGAAATGATTGCACCCCTCAGCTTATTTCCACCTCTTCGGTAACCCCCCGGATCGCAGTGGAGTCAGTGTGGGCAATAGAGAAGGGAGAGTGAGAGAGAGCTGGAAGGTCAGAGACTTTCAACTGGCAACAAAAATCACTTCTTCTTGCCTCTCGCAACCTCAAGGTTAATGTGGCTGCTTTTTCTTTCTCTTTTTATGTTACTCTGTAGAAATCTCTCCATGCTTTTAACATTTATTTTTACTGCATACCTGCTCTTCAAGGAGACATGGTCGAGATATGAGGGAGAATTTCTGAGATGGAGTTGATTGCATGACTATGTGGTTTGTACCTTTTGTCCACTGAACTTGCACAAAATCTTAATGTCTATCCTGTCACAACTTTGTCTGATCCGGAGCGGGAAGTCTGGGTCGGCCATGGATCACGATGTCAGGTGAGTAAGAGTTCTGACTGAGTCCACTGTCTGAAAACAAACTAGTCTCTGCGTTGAGCTGCATGCTGGACCTCAGTACCGTCTGAGACGTCTGTGGCAACCAATACAAAGCAAAGTATTAGACTGAACTTTTTTATTGTGCCTTGACTTTCTTGTTTGCATATTATTTGTACAGAAACGGGATCATTTAATTGATTTGTTTTAGTTGTTATATAGGTGGGTTTGATGAGCTTGTCTTGTTTTTCTGAAAAGGACAAAACATGTTCATAGTGCACAACTCCCCTAAGTCAAATGCTAACGCCTTTACATTTCTTCTTCTATACAGATAAAACAAATGGGTTAATTAGCAAATTTTGGAGGAGGTGACTGATGATTTTTTGAGGAAGCCAAACAATTTGTTTCCCCTTCTTCCAATCTTTATGATAAACTAAAAAATCTCCAGGTTCCAACTATAAATCCAGCTCTTTCCCTGACCCCTGTATTAAACCAAAACATTATGCAATGATTCCTTAACCAATCAATGAAAAAAACAGAAATTCATTTTCTTAATGAGCACAGGAACCAAAAAAAACAAAAAAATACTGCTTTAAATTTAACATTGACGATGAGGATATTTACTAGTACAGAGAACTGCGATTGTGATTTAAGCAACATTAATGCAGCCATTACATAAATACACATGCAAGTCTCTATGTATAGTTCTGACTGACTGTCATATGTTGAGAAGCTGCATACTTAGAGCTTCCCAGCACCATAAAGTCTGTCTGATGATAAACCACACAGACGTCAGAAGGTTTAGCCTGCTGTTGGGACCTGCCTGAAAGCCACTAATGGAAGTGTGCACACAAAATCCATCGTCATAGTGCACAGAAACACAAACCCCACACACACATGGCTATTACTGGCTCAATAAATGGGTTTACTGAATGTGGATGTGGGAGAGATAAAGCAGAGAGAAACGAAGAGAGAGTGGGAGGAGAGGCAAAAAGGTTGAAGGACTTTCCCCCCATTTATATTTGCATCTAATAAGACAAAATGTATTTTATTACATATTTCACCTACTCCCAGGAAGGTTTTTTTCAATCACACAGCAAGTTTCTCCTCATCTCCTTCTAATTGAACGGTCACTTGCTGCAGTAACAGCGATCGAGAGCAGGAGAGCACCTTAACTCTGGGCTGTATCAGTGATTTAAGTGCCATTTAAAATCACCGCTAGTGCCAATAGGAAGTCCGTCTGTGGTGATTTACGTGGACTGTTGATTGGGAGCTGAATCCCATCTTCACTTTCTTTCATTGTCCCTGCTCTCTCCCAATAACATCTTGATGCATTTGAATGATCTGCATTTATGAAGCTGTTTTCACAGAGTAAATCTCCCCACAGTGACTCATCACTCATGTTAGCTGTGGGGAAAGTGTGTGAGAAAATAAGTTGCATTGTGGGCATGTGTGTCTAAATTAAATGTGTCTAAGCATGCGTGAAAAAAAATATCTGTGATTTGAGTGTGAGACAGGGGATAGAGGGAAAGGTGGGGGGGAGTTATCTGCCTGCACCTGAGGCTCTAACTGCTAATGCTAACACTTGCTAATAACCCAGAGGACCCTGGTGGGGCTCAAGGACGTGGAGGTCAGACAGCCGGGCTCCATGCCCATCTCTGAGTCACCTGCTTTGGGGTTGCGGTGAGCCGCAAGCAAAGGTAGATGGAGTGTGCAGCCCAGAGGCTAAAGTATTTGCGAGACAAACAATAGGAAAGAGGAGGCATGACTCCACATTGTCAATGCTTCAGGGCCGTTTCTAAAGTGGGTTTTGGCTGGACACACAAGCGCACACTCACACACACACACACACACACACACACACACACACACAGAGTAGGAGCCAAAGCCACAGTAATGAGAGTAGGAGGACACTCCTCAGGAGAGAGGTGGGCCCTTCAGCCAATTCTCAGCTAGTGATTACACACAGAAAGACAGTGCAGAGCAAAAGTGAGGAGATGAAATGAGTTCCCAGGGTCCTTTGTATGCCTCTGTACAAATTAACTAAGCACGCTGCTCAGACGTACTCTTCATCAGCAAACTAGTCATGTCACAAGCATGCAGGCAAAGAATTAAAGAGAACACAAGGACACAAGACTGACGGAATGTAGAAAGAAACAATTCAGGGAGCCTCACATTTATATTTAAGCCATTTAGCTGACATGAGTGGGATTATGTGAGTGGGAAAACGCATTGCAAGATCATTCACTCAAACAAAGCCTTGGGGAACGCCGTATACATGTATAATTTCACTAATAGTCTGCAACTTCATTAAACATGATTGTTTTGAATTGGGGAAGTAGGAGAAAAACACATTTTACACTCCAAATAACAGAAACTCTTAAATGGCTTCTGCTTGAAAGAAAGACAGCAAGGCTCAGTATGATACATCAACATAATGAGGGCTGTTAAAGGGGACACACAAACCCACATACATTCAAAAGCTCCCAGCAAAGCACGACTAGCAGAAAAAGACAACTGAAAGGTTGTGACTTTGTGGATTTTATAAATTCCTCATTGTTCACAGCTTGGTGAGCTACAGATAAAAGGAAAACTGCACTTTCTGGGGGGTTTAGTCTATCATTCACAACTCCTATGTAAGACAAGAATGTAGATGCCTCTGCCTTCTCTGTGCGTTCAGTAGGTCACCAGATAGCCGCCTTGTGTCAGCAGTTTCGCAAATTCAATGGAAGTAGGGACGATACACTATTACCGCCCTTTAAAGCCCCTAAAACACATCCGAAATTCCCCCAAATGCTCCATCTGCGTACCATGTGGTGACTGCCTCAGTCACAACTGTACGGTCTGACTGGTCAGTGCTGTAACCCAGGCACTGTGTCACTACGCCCAGAAAAGTAGTTCTTTGGCACTTGCTCCCACAGTAACAATATGTCTTTAGTGTAGTTAATATGCAGGTCACAACAGGTAGATGGAGCGTGTTGGAGATGATCTGGGTGTGTTTTAGGGGCTTTAGAGGCTGGTAATGGTGTATCCCCACTACTTTCATTGAATGTGCAAAACTGCCAGCACTAGGTGGCTATCTAGGGACCAACTGAATGCACAGAAAAGGGAAAGGCATCTGTGTTCTTGTCTTACATAAAGACTGGGGATGATAGGTTAAATCCCCTAAAAAGTGCAGTTTTCCTTTAAGACAGACTGAGGACCAAGATGATGATGGTCAATAAGTTATAGAAGATAAGGTGTAAGCTAGACTTTGCAGCTTAATTGGACTGCTAAGAGTAAAATATAGCCTGTGTGAAATATACACGCCTTTATGTGAGACTGATCAGCTAATTATTATTTTCTTGTTGACTTATTTATTTTTTTAATAAATGTAATTTAGGTCTTTCAGAATTTTTTTTCTCATTTAACTTTTCCGCACCTCCTGTACTTGCAGTGGTTAGATCTACTGTATTCAAGCACTTTTCCTGTATCATACAATAAGCAGGTGGACTTTTTTAGGACCAGTGCTCTCCTGAAGCAGAAAGAATGGCCGGACGCCGGAGGTTGCGCCCAAAGCAAATCCATCATCGAGAAGTCACTGTTCCAGTCTGGCAGCCTGTGAGCGCACCCCAGGGAGGCAGGACAAGCCCGGCATCACTGATTTCCCCAAGGGAAGGCCAAACGAAGCCGGAATGACTGATGCCAACCCAGGGGAGGGTAATTGAGTGTGGAATGACTGATGCCTCCCACCGGTAGGGACGCAATCCGGGAAGGTCTGAACGGATGCTGAACAGAGCCAGGAGAGTAAACTCCAGAGCATAATAACTTTACAATGAAAGTGTTTATTTTGCATGTTTATTTTGCAGATACTGTATGCACACACATCAGCAAGAAGGATCTGACTGCATTTGTTTGGCCCAGAGTTGATTAAACGGGCAGAAGCAAGCACACCATCCGCAAGTTAATAAATGAGAGAGAGCCAAAAAAAATACTGAAGCTTAATGCTCTGTTTATCGCTCTCTCAATACATTTTTCAATGACACTTGTCCTTATGCCAACTTTTTATACTTTTCGTATTTTCTTTTTTCTTAAGAGACAAGAGAGGTAAGCACAACCTACAAAAAAAGGGAGAACAGACAAAAACACACAGAAAGACCGACAAACTATCAGACACATGCAACAGAAAAAAAAAGGACTTAAGAGCGATGGATTTATGGATTAAGGATGGATTAAGTGGAACTACCACATGCTTGTTTGGCATGATTAAAGCTGGCAAGCAATCAGAAAAGTGGCGTAATGCACTCGTCTCCCACACTGTCAAATCTCAACAGCTGCTCCCCTCTGCCCTCTGACTGAGAGTGGGTCAATGTTGTGCAGCGCAAGAGGAGACAGCAATGAAGATCAGCGATCAATAATGATCAACAGCAGCACTGAATGACACCAAGTCCACCACACACCAGTGGTCGCTTCCTCTAAGAGGAAATCGATAGAGCTGACAACAGGTTACACAGATAGAACTGACTTTGTTTGGTTTTTTACATTGAATGTTAAATGGCATCACCAAAAAAACTCACATAATAACTTTAATCAAGAGACTTAATTGTTCATTAGAGCAATTATAGAGCAAACTCTCTCATCAATCCCTTAACCACAGAGGAACATAAGTCTCTTTTACTAATGCAACATATTCTGTCAGGAAGCCTCTCGCAAACATAACCTGCAAAATACAATATACACACTCCCTCAAAAACAGCACAATACGCTCTTTTCTGCCTTGTTAGTTTGTTTATGCCTGCACCACTATAGAGTTAAAGCTCACTTCAAAACAAGTGGTATTCTGACAAAAATACACACACACTTAACGCACAGGGATGCTCAGTTTGAATCATTATTTGTTTTGCAGGAAAAGTGCCAAAAGTCCTAAAGTCAGTGAG
>JAQLOL010000010.1:14868197-14882878 GCA_029783665.1 Naso thynnoides
CTGGAACAGAATGTCTTGACAACTGAATGACTCATGAATAAAACGACCAAAAATAGAGGAGAAACAATGGATGAGGCAAAGACAGACTACTTGGTGAGCCACTCCTTGTGTTTTTGAAATAAAAAAAGAGAGGGAAATTTACATCGAAGAACATGCACAAACACAGCAAAAACTTTGTCGCTGTCAGCTGATACATGAACATAAACAGCCTTTACATGAGTAAAACAGACTCACAAACAAATTTAGGAGCCTCAAGCTGACTTAAAATCAAACGCAAAATTGAAGTTTTCTGACAGAAAAGTAAAATCTCTACCAAAAAAAAAAAAGAAGAAAACGTACAAGTTTAAAACAAATATCCGACTACTTAAGCAAACATAAAACAGGGAGAAAAAGAAAAAAACAAGAACAGAAACTCTCGGCCCTCGAGCGGCTCTCTCTCCTCAAGTCCACGTACCTTGCAGAGTTTCTGGTAGCGCGGCGAGGAGATGGCCATCCTCTGGAGCCTGTGTAGGAAGACCACCACTTTCTGGAGGGAGGTCCGAACCATGGCCATCATCTTAAGACTGCTACAAGTCTGCAGCAGCCTGCTCCTGGTCCGCATGCTAGCACTGCCCTACCCCGCTCATATTGTTCTCACTCTCCCTCTCCCTCTCCCTAGCCAGCCGACCAGACCCCAGCCAAGCTGACGTGATGCGCACACACACACATGCACACACAGAGAAAGAGAGAGAGGGGGAAAAAAAAACAACAACAACAACACACACTCGGAGCGTACTCAGCTTAACATGCCCTCATGTTTCGTCACATATACGCACACACCACAAGCAGTGAGTGCAGCCACACTTGGCTCTCTCTTTCTCTCTCTCTTTATGAACAGTTTACTCTCACACAGCTCTAAGCATGCACAAACCGACACACACACAGACAGACTCTCACACACATTAAATGATGCAGGCGAGCAGGACAAGACGAGACACTCACTTTCTCCTCCACGCGGACATTCACACGCGCACCTCGGCAGCAGAGCCAGAAGAGAATCAAACAATTCACCCTTGATTGCACCCTCCAGAGTCAGAGGAGGGTGACGGAGAGAAGGGAAAGGAAGAAAAAGATGGAGAGGAATGAAAGTAAGAGGGGAGAGAAGAGTGAAAAGTGCTGGAAAGCGGGAAGGAGAAGAAAGAGGACGGCATGAGTTGCACTGAATGAGGAGAGAAGCTGGTCGTACGCGGTTCACTTTTTACTGCCGCTGATCCAGAGAGAGAAAGAGAAGGTATGAGTGAGAGAAACACAGGGAGGGAGAGAGAGACATAGTACTCCTGCTGGACCACAGGAGGAGAGAGAGGGAAGGCTGAGAGGGGGAGAAGGAGAGAGAGACAGAACACGAGCAGAAGAGTGAGGGACGACAAAAACGCTGTCTCCGCCGTGAAGGGAGAATGACATTACGCAAGGCAAACAACAGATCAATGAGGGAGAGCCAGACAAAAACAGACAATGAGAGAGAGAGAGCAGCAGTGAGAGAGGAGGACTGAGCGAGAGCTCAGTGCACAAATGAGATGCACACACACAATAGAGATGCAAAGAGGGAGGAGTCATTTCAGGCATCCAGGGTTCCTGGAAGTAAATGTCCCATTCATTTCCATGCTTTGGCAATGTTAGTGACTGACAGCTGGAGCACTTCCACGGCTCGGACGGACATGAAACTCATCCGGTTGATTCATGATCACAAAAGCTGAGTAACTATTAGAAAACGGCTGTTTCTTAGATAAAGGTCAGCGTGTCCCTACAAGTTAACAAATAGTGTTTTCAGTGAGACACATCCAATCTCAGAGCTTACTTTCTCGTGCATGCCACGTATGCCAAGCTAAAACCAAAAATTACTCTTTGCAGAAATCTATTAATGCAGCCTAAATTAGTTTACTTTCAGATTGAGGGTGAATTTTGGATAAATTCAGCAAATACCCAAATGCAACATCAAAGCATTTGTAATTTGCTACAGCTCGGATGATTGGCCTCTTCTTAATAGCCACTGCAGTTAAATCTCACGGGTATCACAGCATTTAAAGCAATTCTCTGTACCAAACTAGCAAAGAAAAACAAACGAAACAAATGAAGCACTTACGAGCATCCTCTGACACTTCACTTCACAGCCCACTGTCTTTGTCTTTAAACAGAGTTTCCCAGGGTTGTTGTCTTAGTCACAGACACCAGAGCTACCTTGTTGAAAACAGAACAAACTCCTGCGAGAAAAAGATGCTTTTGAAAAGTCAACAGAGATCCATTATGAGGATCTTCCAACAGATTATTGTTGGATTAACCATGTGTCTCCACACATTGCCTTTAATCTACCTACTGCCACCTATCCCACAAAGCCATTAAAGGGATAATTCACTCAAAAATTTTATTTTTTTTTTGTCCTTATCTCCTCACCCTCAAGCAGATAGAAGATCATGTGAAGTTTTTCAGTCTGTAAAACACTGCTGGAAAAAGAACTTGCAGTAATTTCTCAAATAATTTCAGTAAATGGTGACTTGGATTCAAATATAAAAAACATGTTGAAACCATAAAATGTCTTCATCCCGCTCTGCCAAAATAATCCAAATGTCCTGAAGCCTCAACATGCCAAGTTGTTTTGAAAAATGTCACCGACGCCGTGTTTTTAGCCACGCTTTTTTCTACCGGTCACCATTCACTTCAATTGCTTGCAGTTGAGGATTACTGCAACGTCTTTTTCCTGTGAAACTCCAGCAGCGTTTTGTGGGCTTAAAAACTTCACTGGACCTTCTATTCGCAGGAGGGTGAGTAGAAACTGACTGAATTTTCATTTTTGGGTGAACTATCCCTTTAAGTTACTCAAATATTTTCTTTGTCAAGCCGATCATGAGAAATTCAAAACTAATTACCATAAGTTACAGTTTCCTGGACAATTCAGGCAACTTAACATTGACAATGTATATAAAATCGGATTTACAGATGGATAAGGACCTCACATAGCACCTCCTAGGACTTTGCGTGCGTGTTTGTGTTGAGTTTGTGGGGCCCAAATGCAGCATTAAAAACAGTAACTGGGAAGCGGGATGCCTCGCTGGAAAACGGCGGATAGAAGATGGCGACAAAGAGAGGTGGGAGGAAAGCAGAGCAGGTGGAGAGAAGGTAGGAGGGAAAGGTCAAGGGAAGATAAAAGGCTTTTCAGCCCTTTTATCGATGCAGCTAAATCTTTAAAGAATGAATCCGTTGGAAGCACAAAAGTACCAGAGAGATGACATCGAGAGACAAAAAGGGCGCAGAGAAAAAAAGGGAGTCGGGTTAAAGCACAGACAGGTGCAGAATCTGCAGAGATTATCATAAAGTGACAGCTCAGTTCCTGCAGAGATACTGACCGCACAGTATTATGCACAGGTGGGTATTTTAAACCGATTCATGTTGCCTATGACTCTGTTGACTTTTATTTGAAGTGCTGCTGAAAAACTATTTCTTTCTCCCAACCGTGCTACAAGAGGCATTCATTTGAAGTAAAGATGAAAACCTCTGTATCGCCCAGGAGCAGCACGCTTCCCACTGACGGTTCCCCCGTAACTATGACTCATACATTTAAAATGAGCACAAACTGACACACATACAAAAATGGTGTATCAGTGTAGCACTAAGGGATGCATTACAGCCTGGTCCTCGCTTGCCTTGTCTCTTTATACGGATGAAGCAAGACTCCGAGGCAGAAAGGAGAACAGAACACAAACACAAACAAACCGACAGCCAGCTCACAGCCAGCTAGAGTAATCATCAGTTACCGACATGCCCGTGCACAGATGTATGCACACAGTCACTAGGAAAGGGGATCAGGATGAGCTTACCGAAGAGCTTTGTTTGGACAAGGTTTAACTGGCTACATCCAGCGTCCATTTCACTCATTCCAAAGAGTATCGACTCTGCTTCACAGGGAATTACAGGGAAGACTGAGTGTTTTGTTGGCTCGGTCTTAATGGCACTGACAGGACCAGGTCTCAACTAGGAGGTTGCAGGAGGCATGTAAGTCTCCTCTGCTCTCATTACTACGGTCAACACACACACACACACACATACACACGCACAGACACAAATACACACAAACACACACACACGTGGGCAGACACTCTATTCCAAACCCCACAGCCAAACACGTACAGGCTGAGCTTGATAAAAGCAGCTCCTCCAGCTGTTTGCACCTTTGCTCTTTTCAGCTTGATGCCATTATTGCTTTACCGTCCACTATCTGTGCATGTGTGTAGTGTGCACAGCTTCCAGCAACAGTTTTGTGATATGACATTCTACACCATGAAATGATGAAATTAGTGAAGGAAAATCAGTTTTGCAAACCACTCACACCGGGGTAAAAATCACTTTAACGTCTCTGGCTGTATAGGACAAGTGCAGGCGTTTGAATTTACACATTTGCTCGGTAAGCTTTCCAAAAATAAACTATACCGCAATATACTGTAAATGGACAATGTAATAATAATAAAATTACCCACACTTTAACAGTGGATTTTAATTAAATTAAACAATATTACACTGAATAATTTAAAAGAGTGTGTGTTTAAACTAAGCTTTAAGTCCCCAACTACATTTATTAATGGAATAATTGAACATTTTGGAAAATTTTATGGTTATGACTGACATGATTATATTCCATTTATGAGTGGACGGCAAGTTTAAAAACAACAATTTTTCAGAGTTTGGTGTTGTAAATGTTACTTGGTGAACAGGAGTTTACTTCTCCAGTCCACCATTCTTTACGTTATGCTAGAATTATCACTTCCTGGCTCGCTTTCACACTAGCAGACTATGGACAGAAAAATCAAACATTAATATCAAAACATTTATCAATATTTCATCTATGAAGACAGAGTTGTTTGTCAGTAAGATTTAGTGGTGTTGGTAGGTGTTTTTTTTTTTTTTTTCACTTTGGACAGAGCCGTGTTAGCTATTTCCTCCATTCCAGGGTTTATGCTGTGCTAAGCTAATAACTTTCTAACCTGACTTCATATTTCACAGACATTAGAGGTGCATTAATACAGTAAGCCCACTCTCTGCAAGTGAGTTAAAAACTGTAATTCTAAAATGTCAGACTGCAGTTTCAAGAAAAGTTGGTGATTCTTGCCCAACTTTGGTGCCTAACATGTTAGAGCCTCAGTAGAGTTTTGTTCATGATCCCTCTCGTGTCCATATTTTCAGGAAATGTCAGTTAATGTGCCACATTTGTATTTGTCACTGTTTCAAACTGTGGGCTTAATGTGAGAACAGTAGTCAAAATGACAATGGCCTGTGGCCAAAAACTATGACACGACACATAACCTCACACATAACAGTTGCAGAACAGTCACTGAGGGTTAATAAAACAGCTGGAGGACAACTCTCTGTCAACACACATCCCCCAAGGCTCTAAGTCTGCGTGTGTTTCATTATCCTGCTTCATAGATATGAGTGCCATCAATCAATCGCAACTCCATCTGAGATGAATAGATGAGAAAAGAGGATAAAAATAGAGTGGGCTTTGACCTATTCACAAAGATACATTGAATGTTATTGCTACATTTCTTGAAAAATCAGCCTTTAAAACCAAAATTAAATTTCAACTGGGATTCTTTTTTACCACGTTTACCAAACACTTGACCTTTGAGATGACTTTGACAGATTTTACCAACAGAGATCCAATAGTACACAGAATGCGTCCTTTGAAATTTTGAAAGGGCTTATAATGATGGATTACGTTCGACTGAACAAATATAGATCACTGTAACGGGCAGATGAATGCGAAAATAAAATCCGTTTCTCAGAACGATTTGACTTCTGTGACCACAAGCAAATCGAGCCAGGCCTCAGCGATGAGCTGCAACACCCAGTAAAATGAATCCTCAGAAATCTTTTTGGTTATTCATACAGTCTTTCTAGACACTCTATGAGAGTGACAGAAAGGTGGCATTCAAGACAATGAGACCGGGAATTTTATCCTTCAATTTTAATGCTTTCAGTGAAGAAGAATATAGATTTCAGCATTTCATCGGGGTCAAGGAGTTCATCTAAGGAGCAGGAAACTGGATACACACACATCCATCAAATCACTGACCGTGTCAGAAAAAAAGGAAATTGTGCAAATAATAATCCCTGAGCATAAAATCCAAAAGGGATGAGGACAAGATTGACATGGTTAGCATAAAAGAGGGACCTTTTAACTTCAGTAGCATGTAGATGAAAGAGGATTTGAGCCTGTTTTATCCGTTGAAAGGGTGAGGTGAAGTGATTTTGGGATAAAATGTTACATAACACATAAGATGATGTGTGTCAGCAGATCCCTGAGGGGAGTTCTGGGTAAATGACAAGCCAGTGAGAGGAGGCACAAACACACACAAACGCACACACCCACGGAATTCCTAAGCAGCGGAGGACAAGAGGATCAATGAGCTGCACTCAATGCATACAAGCACTCCACGCCCTCTGTGTGCCCTCTCATCCGCACACCTTTAAACCAGCAGCTTACACACGGATGCGTTCACACACACCCCTGCCTCAGTTCCACTGGTGAAGGATGCGTTAATCAAGAATGACACTGAGATAATAGGCTGGCACCTGTGCATAGATTACACACACACACACACATTATCTCTGCAGCCCTTACCTCCAGTTGTCGCCTCAGCTCCTTCACATGTGCGGAGTCCTGTGACAGGTCTTCCCTCTGGGAGGCGCCGGCCAGGACGTTGACTGTAGTCTCTGCCTCCTGGAGCCATTTGAGGAAGGACTCCAGCTCCCTGAGAGACATCTGCAGGCCCTTCAGTTCACTGTCCAGCTGGGCGTGACGGTCACTCGCCCTGTCAATCGATAGCGATGAGTCAAATACATGACTATACATGAAAAACGCATGATTTATGAGTTTTATTGCTGAAGCTTTTAACACACGATTTAAAAACTAGCAGCCGCTGTGTGCCACGATCAAACTGTGTGTGCAGATAAACAGGTAGGTGTTTTATGTGCACCTATTGTTGATGCTGTTCCAGGCAGCGTTGTGTTTATCTGTGACCTCTTTGATCCTCCTGGTGTCGTCAGTAGAATACTCCAGCAGAAGATGATTGGACAGCTCGTTGAAGGCCGCAACTGCAGCTTGGCCTCGGCCCAGGTCTTGGAGGAATGCCTGTTAAACAATCAACATGGAGACATTAGGATCATCATGACATTGAAAATGTGACAGATGGGACTCAACCATCATGTCACTGTGAAGGGCCCTGTTGTCACATCTGTTTTTTATTTACATACACAGCTTTCCAAGTATTATTGAGGCTCACTGTCTGTTTTAGTTGGACAAATTTCTCTGCAAGAAAATTAACAACCTATTATCTACAGTTAATAAACATTAAATTAAACTGGAGGTTCATAAAGCAGAGAAACTTGTTATTCTATGGCTTCGCCATCGGACATTGTTATTTTAACCTCTACTTAATCAAGCAGCTTATATAAGACCCAACTTTTATTCATGAGGTTAAATTATTATCTTAAATTTACCATTAGCGAATAACTCATCCATATATGACCCCCAGATTCTTTTAACAAAACGGTACACTTCATTATTTTAAATGGACTATTACTCATCATTACATGAGCACACAAAGCAGGAGGAGATAACTGTGTATCTACCATGGTGAGTTGTGTTACACTCAGTTGCCCTCTAGTGTTCAGTTCCAGTAATGCGTCAGATGCACTCATGAGGCAGAATTTCTCGGCCAAGTCATCATCTCAAATTAAAATGATGGATGATGTGGGCGTCGGCATGTTATTAAGGTTCAAAGTGAAACTGCAGAGAGGTGATTTATTCATTCCCACCTTGTGCAGACTTACGCAGCTCTACGGAAGCGACTGATAGTTCAAAAAGTAAAGTTTGTTTTGGTCTGGTATTTTTTTCTCTCTATTAGGAAAGTGAGCACTGAGCAGAGGAATTCCCTTGAGTATATTTTCTCGTCCACAATAATGTCAGAGATTCAGAATCACAGCAAGTGACCTCAGGAAGGACAGACGTGAGACGCCCAAAGGACATGGAGGGAAAGTGAAGCAATCAAACTTCTCTCTAACCTTACTGTCAGCAAGCTGTTTAGTCAGAGGATCTCTGGCCTGCTGAAGAAGGTTGTGCAGACGTCCTTCCTTGTGCCCAATCAGAGCTGTCACCTCCTTCCTCTGCTCCTCCCACTGGTTGCTGTGGCCAATCATGTTGTCCAGCTGCTGGAGCCGTGCCTCGACACCATGCTGAGTGCTGTCCCACTGGCTGCGTACCCTTTCCACTAAAGACAAAGACATGGACACATTCAACAAGAGTTATGGCTAAAAACACAAAGGCTGTTAGAGAAAACTACATGTATAACTCCTGAGAAGAAAGTTAAAAATCAAGATCTTTCTGACATCTTTGAGCAGCTAATGTCTTTTTTTATCTAAACTGACGAGTTTGTTTCCAGTGTGATCATCCAGTTTGAACATACACTTCTCAGTAATGGATGTGCGCACATCCAGATTAGAGGTCTTGTTTTTGATGTTCTGTGCCAGGGTGAAAATGTCCTCCAGCTGAGGGTGACGCTGTTCCAGGTCACTCTTTGTCACCTGCCAGGACGAGGCACAAGCACACAGAGTCACCTAAGTCATAGGATTGTATTTGGCAGCTCAGATTTACATACTGTATGTCAAATATGTTCATTTTATTTAAAAAAAAAAGTTCATCACCCAAACATCCACAACTTTTGCTTCCCGTTTCTCACCTGCAGGCGTCCCATGGTGGTCCTGATCTCATCTGTGTCCCCTACGGTGACAATATTAGACTTCAGCATCTGTGTGATGAGGAGAAGCCAGTCTGCCAGTTCGGTTGCCGTCTTGTTTAGGTCGGTAGGAGCCACGGATTCTGGCGTGTGCGGGGTCTGGTGGTGGGGGTCCTCGCTCACCAGGCTGGCCATCTGCACAGCTGAGGGGACGGCAGAAACTAGAGCAGGGGGCAAAGAAAAGTCAAGGAGCTCAGGGGAAGTAATGTTGACATATGGGGCATCTTTAAAAGGAAATGATGCAATGAACGTTAAGGATTTTGAAGTGAAGGAGGAGGTGCTGTCAGATAGCTCTCAGGGGACGGAGACATCACACTAAAACAAGATGAATGAGGCTTGTTTCAGAGGAACAACCAGGATTTTTGTTGCTCACCTCTCATTTGCTATTTCATCATTTATTCTCATGCTTCACATTAAGCCAAGCCAATAAGGAATTTCAAATCTGCCACCTGAGTTCGTATTACTGCTAATACAAGTTCATATTTTTATGTTTGTCATTTCCTGATGATGATTCAATATCTCATTTTCTCTCTGTGGCTTCATTGAGACCATGTGGAGGCTTCTCATTCCTACAAAATTTATGTATTGTAAAGAATAGAGATAGTGATGAAAGAAGAGAAAAGCGAGAAATCATGAATTTAAATAAGTGCATTTCTAGATATTTTTACCAAGCTGCTGGTGCTGAATGGCTTGTTGGTGCTGCATCCATGGAGAGACCGGAGGCTGTAGAGATTCCCTCAGTCGACCATCCAGAGCTTTCCAATCAGCTGCCAGCTGCTCTACCTTACTCTGTACAAAATATTAGCGACAGGGAGCAAAATTTATCAATGTTTCAATCAAACTCAGCTAATTAAACTTCACTAAACTCCTGGAAAATAACATGACCTAACCTGCAGTACTACTTTATTAAATCATAATAAAAATGACGATGGAAACTGGGACCTTTTCTTGAGGCAGCAGCTGCTGTTGTCTCTGAAGCTCTATGGAATGAGCCAACAGGTCCTCCAGATCCTTCTTTCTGTCTTTCATGGAGGCCTCCAGAGCCTGCCAAAGGTAAGAACTCACTTTCAGTAAAAAGTCTGTGTTTGTGATATACAGGTTTTCAGTGAGGTTAAGCGTTTTGGTTCTCGTGATGTATTCAGACAATCTACCTGTGCCTGGACAGGGTTCAGGCCTCTGGTCATGATCGTTTGGTGTGTGACGACGACCCAGTCAGTAAGTCGATTCATCCTGTCCTGAAAAAGGGCGTGACTTTGCAGGCCGGCCTCAACCTCCCCGACTTTGTTCAACAACTCATGGGTCACCTGCAGATGAAAAGAGAGGAAAGAATAAGTGAAAGAAAGATGGAGGAGAGACAGCAGACAAGCAGGGAGGGCAGGAGATGTTGTGGCTGTCCTAATAAAATGTGGTAAATATGAGCTTGGGTGCCGTGTTGGTACCTTGCTCCAATTGAGGTTGATGACTCTCAGTTTGCCAACGTGGTGGTCTCTGCTCTGAGGGCTTACACTCGGACTGGCCAGGATTTGAGGGGCGTGCTTGTTCAGCCACCCAAGACGTTCGTTCTGTGAATCCATTTCCTCAGCAAGAGCCTGCAAGTAAAAAGAACTGATGCTAATTGGACAGAGACAGGTTGATTTGTTTTGTGTTTACAGATGAAAGTAAATGAGTATAGGGAAATCAACAAGTCACAGCCATGCAACATCATTCATTGTTTTGTTTCAGAACACATCTTCACTCAGGAAAAGTCTCACAGAGGTTAAAATTATATACAGGAAGAAAAGACGACAGAAAGCTGAGTGATTTCCTTCAATGAAAGGCATCGTTCAGAACTAGAGATGAGAAAAGTTGCTTCCTTCTGTGTGTGTTTGCTGGGTTTGACAGGTTTTTCTTGTGCTTGAAAGCAACTTCTGGGTACAGTGAAGCGAACAAAGAACAAAGGAAAATGCAAAACAGGCAAAGCTGACCATAAAAACAACTGAATCTACCTGAGCTCTGGAGCAGAAATAGAATTCTCTGCACCACTATGAACAGCACTGCTTTGAGCATGTTTTAAGCTTCACTGTACCTTGAGTTCTTTAAGGTTTTTGTCAGTGGCAGTGACGGGGAGGGAGCTGACAGCGTTTTCTGCCTGCTCCAGCCATACAGTCAGCTCCTCGCGTCTCCTCACCAGGTCTGACAGGGCCGGATCTCCTCCAGCCAGTCTGCACACAAATACACACAAACACACACATGCGCGCTCACGCACACACACACACACACACGCACGCACGCACGCACGCACGCACACAAACACACACACACACACACACACGTTATGGGCTAAGATTAGGATCTCTACTTCCTGCAGGTTGCAGGCCTAATGCTGCAGCATTTACATTTAAATCACTGTTTTAGACTGATTTACCACACTGATAATGTTAACCTGTCAAACACTGATAAAGCAACAAAGACTGTTGGTGAAAGAAAGAGAGCACCAACTTCTGCGCTGAGTTTCTCTGTAAAACCAAATCTTATTCAGGCAAGACAGAAAAAGATGCATTGTATTTAGGCCTGGGCAAAAGACCAATTTGCTGATATTATCCAATCACAGATCTATCAGTATCGGCATATATGATCTCTGATATGCGCTGATATTAAAACTGTATTTTACAAAAAACGTTGGGCTTGTGATTCAACACAGTGTAATTACGTAGTTTGTTCAGCAGGAGGCAGGTCATGATTTAATTACAAATAAGTGGAGTATTTACTGCTCAGTGCACTGATGTTTGGAATAAAGTTTGTTAAAATGTGACATATCCTGCTTCCATTTTATATCTTTGTCACATGTATTTGATAATATCGGCTGGATGTCCATCCATCTACTTGTAACAAAGTTACGCAATGGAGGAAGATATCTTATTATATAGTATTATACATATTATACATATATAATATCAGCTGATATACTGGATATCGATATTTTCCTGCTTCCTAATATCCGTATCGGCATCGGCCCCAAAATCCAATATGTGTTGGGCCTTATATTTTATGCACCTATGACCACATCCCATTCATTTTTTTCAATCCCTACAGCATCTTGTGTTTTTTTTGAGAGGGTGTTACCTGCGCTGTCTCTCAAGGACCTGGCGGTTGACAGCTCGCCAACGCTGGCCGAGGGCATCTAGCTTCTCTTCGAGCAGGGATCCATCAGGGGATGACAGCTGCCCAATTATCTGCTCCCCAGTGCGGGTTAGTACGGCCATGACGGGCTGGTGGCTTGCAAGACCTTCCTCCAAATCCTACATTATGAACAAAGGAATGACAGAGAGCATGAGGAACAGAGGAGGAGGAAAAACACATAAAAAAAGGTGGAATCAGGAATCAATCAAACAGCCTTAGCCGACATCGCTCAGGGCCAAATTCTCAGCTTAAGTCCATCTCTAAAGGCAAATCTCTGATTGACACATCGGCATTATTTGTTGCACATCAAGATTTAAGCTGCCAAATCTCCACTTCCACTAAGAGAGATTCAACTTGCCAAGACAGATCTGTAAAGCAGAGTGAGTGACTGTAAAGTCGGCTCGCGGGTGAGTCAGATAATTGATCTCTCATTTCCAATCCACTTGATCCCTAATCTCATTCACAGCTACCGTGACACACAAAAAAGAGCTGGACAGATGGAGTGCGGCTCGAACTTTGCAAATCACGCCGATAAAAGGTGTTAATGGCGGCGGTGCTGTCGGCAATAATGCAGCAGCTTCAGAGAATGTGATTCACTTTGGAAATGAAATCACCGCTCTAGTAATCAAACAAGGCAAAATCAGAGGCCTTTCCTCATCCTCCTCCTCCTCAGCTCATTTCCCTGCATTTCTCACTCCGCATAATGAAAAGTTAGATGTGCAGGGTGTTTGTTTACCAGGTACAGAACAGCATCAATTTATCCCCTTGGGGAACAAAACGCAATTATCTCTTGTTGCTCCAACCACCTAGCAGCTTATATTTCAAACACATTACGACTGCATTCTGGAGAGGTAATAATCTTGCTTTGAGCTTGTAGACATATGAGAACATGAGTCTATATATATATATATGACTAATTGGTGTTTATAATAATAAAGGTGAATTGGCATGAAAGGTTTTTATACTGGCATAAAAATATAAATATATTCCAATCTTACGTCTCTGGATTAGTGTGACCAAGAACACAAGTAAAAATCATGTAAGATACACCAGTTTAATGTACACAAACACACAGTGAGACCTCCACATGCTCCTTCACCGTCCACTGACCTTTTGGTGTTGTCGTGCAGAGTTCAGATCCAGCTGTCCATCAGGGCCAACGCTCTCGGACAGCAATGTCTCTGTGTCTGTCAGCCACTGGCTGAGGTCATTTGTGTCACAGTGGAACTGCCTCCACTCCTCTATGGCGCGGTCGAAACTCCTGCAGCACGACAGGAGTCAGGAATGGATCTTTTACTGATCAGTATGATTACGGGGAATGATTACAGCCAGAAAATCAGCTTTGACGTTTGTAAAAGACTTCTTGGAAACCTTTTCCTTTTAACTGAGATTATGTCAAACATGTACTTAGAGTTAGAACTTAAGATACACTTGGCTGCTGAGAAGTTGTCATTCTTTCCATTCTGCAGGTTTATACACAGAATAACACCTGCAAAAGGAAAAGGAAGAAGTGCATGCACATTTCAAATGTGCTCAACAATAAAGTACTTACTGGTGTGTGAGTATGTGTGAGTATGTGTGTGTGTGTGTGTGTGTGTGTGTGTGTAACAGTAACTATGATCAATGATTCTACTGTCTGTGTGTGTTTCAGCCTTTTACTCTTTCTTTGTTCTAAATTGCCTACTATACACTGGACACTATTTCTTTTCTCTAAATATCAAACACACCATGCAGATCTCCACAAAGTGGGAGTTTAAATTCAAGGAAAGATCAGAGTCCCTAATGAAGTGACCAGATACTACACTGCAATTACACAGCATAACCTAAAGGTCCGTTCATTTTCTTGATTTTAGTTAATTAGATTCTGGGTTTGATTTCTGTTTACAAATATTTTCTTTACTTCTATGTTTTATTTTAGGATGAGTGGGCTGACGGTACCATCGAACGTTCCTACTGGGAAATTTACATTTTACGGCAAGTAAAAATGGCCCCTCTGACTTTTATTAAACATTAGAAAATGTCATAACAATCAGGAATCTCAGACAACATTGGAAAGTTCAGAGAAGTAACTGAATAAATCAGC
Organism: Naso thynnoides; assembly: GCA_029783665.1. Classification (NCBI taxonomy): domain Eukaryota; kingdom Metazoa; phylum Chordata; class Actinopteri; order Acanthuriformes; family Acanthuridae; genus Naso; species Naso thynnoides. Next base: position 14,882,262 of record JAQLOL010000010.1, read on the forward strand.
ACTAATGGAGAGGCTGATTACTTCAAACGGCTCATGTAATAAAGAAAAAAAAAAACAATAACAACACCACAGATCTTGATCGCATTGATGGTCCGCATGAGGGCAATTTCCTTTTACACTTACGTTTGTAGCACAATAAATCTGATTAGAGACACGAGGTGAGGAAATGAGTTTTGGACGAGCAATTTTACAAAATGAACTCCATTCTTTTGATATTTAATGACGCCCAGAGGTTATTGTGATTGCAGACGGAGCGCTTCCACATTTGTGTGCAATCTTTAGAATGAGCTTACTGGTTTATTCTAGCATGCGCTCACACTGTGTTCTGCAAATGTAGACTGTTTACGCCCAAGGAATTGTGTTGATGGTAGTCAAGGTCAACCAGTGTGTGTGTGTGTGTGTGTCAGTTAGTGAATGAGTGAGTGAATATGTGAACAGGCATGAGACTCTTTATGCCTACGGAATTGTTTTGATAGTAATCAAGGTCAGTGTGTGTGTTTGTGTTTGTGTGTGTGTGTGTGTGTGTGTGTGTGTGTGTAGGGTGATGGTGGTGGGGCTCCTTGGCGACCATGTCACAATTTATTACATGTCATTTTTCTTCAAGTCGTGCCACGTTT
>JAQLOL010000010.1:14884812-14899212 GCA_029783665.1 Naso thynnoides
GATCTAACATAATATCTCACAGATAAAGCTATTTTGGGAAAAATGGGTGGGGCTTATGTAACCCATGTGGCTGACGTTGACAAAGGACAATGACATGGTTTGGTCCTTTAACAGGTTGGGTGCATGAGTGACCACTCACCCTCAGTGTGTCCTCTTGACTTGAAAAGTCTTCGTACAGCCCTCCGCTGAGCTCAGAAGAGTTCAGAAGCAGCTCATTGTCAGCCATGGTGAGGAGCACTTTGTTGATCTCCAACAGGTAGTCAGAGGGACTCACCGATGGAGCGCTGCTACGCTCCACTGAAGACATCTCCTGCGCCACACGGGAGCAGGAGAAAGACAAAGAGCAGACGGAAGTGAGAGAGGAAAATGACACTGATGTTGTGCCACATGATAATACAGCATGTCACACTACACTGAACAAACACTACAGCCGATGCAATAAAGCTTTGAGTGACAGAGCTCTTTGATTAAAGTGACATCTTCTTATTGTCTATGTGTACAGAGCATGTGCTTCTACATGTTTCAATCCCTCACCTCAACTGCAAACTCTCTTGTTTGCTCTGTGAAGGTGTGAGAGGACGACGAGTCCACGGAGGTTTCCACTTGCCTGATTCGTAACACCCTCAACTCCTAAAGCAGGAACGCACACACACTGAGAAAACTGCAGCAGTGCACAACAGGCAGGCACAACATGACATGTAGCTGCGTTAAAAAGCTACACAGTTTATGATGCTTCTCACCCTGTGAGCGGAATATTGGCTCTGCAGTCGCAGCAGCAGAAGTCTCAACTCCTCTCTCTGGCCCTCCTCGGAAGATTGCTGCAGCAGTTCTTCTCCTCTTCTCAACAAATCCTCCACGCCGGCTTTCTCCTCATCCATCTGGTGCAAAGAGACCAATGTGGTGAATGAAGAGACTACTGCAGTCTTTCCACCATGTTTAATCTAACAAGTCAGTTAGATAGCCAGCAAAGAGAAACAACAACTTACACACCACAAAAAGATATTAGCTGTAAGTTGCTTCACTGCTAAATAAGCAACATGCTGTTTAAAGTGGAGACGCTGTAGCACTTCTCAGGAAAAATCCAGTTTAAAACACAGTAAGAGCTTCTTGGCTGGCACAATGACCTTGCTTTGGGGTGGTCAGGTTTGTTCAGGCTGTGTGTTTAACGTCATAAACCTTGATAACACAACCTGAATTCCAGACTTGTTAGGCCTTGAAAGGCAAAATCACAGCTCGTCTTATCAGGTGGCAGCTTCAGAGAGCGGGCAGCCTCGTTTAAATCTCATTAAACTTCAGAAAGAGAACACTGAGGAACATGGGGCTGGTTTATGTGTCTTTACAAATATCCCTGGAAAATTGCTAGAGATGGCTAACCTTAATGGAAACCCAATAATTGAAAGAGTGTCTATTTCCCCATCTAAAAAACTGTGCCACACTATTTGGGGCTCTATTTTGAAAAAAGGATGTACTCCCTTGCTGTTCATGCTTTGTCTGAGTGTGTGAATCTCAAAAAAATTGCTAGAATTATCAATCATTTTCCAAAACAAGATGAAATTAAGTATGGCCTGGTGTACTTTGTCATCATCCAGGAGATTTGCTGGGTCCTGCTGCTGCTGCAGAGCCTTCAGTTTGTCCTGGAGCTCCAGCTGAAGGTCCTTCACCTCACTGAGGACTACGGCCTCAGCGGGACGACTGCGACTCTGACTCTCTGCTCGGACCTCCTGGCTGTGAATGACCTGATGAAACAGAGCGAAAACACACCTCAGGTCCAAACAGGTCCAAAAAATGAAATTTTCTGAGTGCACACACGAAGAGAGTGATATGATTTATAACACACTGGCTGCAAACAGAGCAAAAAATCTAAGTATTTTCTCTAAAAGCTCTCTGAAGCTATTTTAAAGTAGTTTGGTTGAATTAATATATTGTCCTATTTGTCACTGGGAAAGTCGATTGTGATTAACTGGTTTTGCTGAAAGATGTTTGCTGTCCTCCCAGCTGCTGTCGCTCGTACCTGCTGAGCTGCCTGCTGGTTCAAGTCAACACCACTGGACTCCAGACTGGTCATCATCTGAATGCCAAACAACAATGAAAAAAAAGCATAATGTACAAGCAGCACCACATGCTAAATGTTTAAGAGTGTGACCTTTTTTGGATTGAATTTCAAACTAAACCCAAGGTAAAAACGAATGCTTGCGTGTTTGAAACTGTGAGATTTGGTTTACACACAGTTTGAGCTTCGTACCTGGGCTGTTCTGATGTGCTGGGAGACTTTGTCGAAGTTGCAGTTGAGTTCAGCCAGTTTGGGCTCCACCACATCTCGGCATGCAGGCCCCCTGCTGGTCATCAGGATGATGGCCTGGTCCTTCACGTTGTCAACACGCAGACTGATGTCCCCCAGCTCCTCTAGCATGCGCTGAGGACAGAACACAGAGCAGCTGGTGATCTATTTATCAGTTTATGCTATCAGTCATTCACTCTTAGACTGGATGACTCAGACCGAAGAGCTCAGCACAGAATGTTCTGACCAAGGTTAGCAGGCCGAGGCACCAGCTGGTATGTAGTGGAGACCTTGAGTTCCATCTCTTTTTTCATTTCTCTCAATTTGCCTCCTTATTTGCTGTACTTTAACAAACCTTTCTATAGTAGACAGAAATGTCTCAGAAAAGTCCGAACCTGTGTGCCTCTTGAAAACAATTTCTGCTGCACAGGTAGACCATCCAAAATGGAACATAAAGCATCTAGTTTCTCTGTACTACATGGTAACAGGAGGGGAATTCTTTCATGGACTCTAACAGAATGCACTTACATGCCAGAGGCAGTGATTTACATAAAAGGATTCTGAATTACTATACATATTTCTAAGCTTGTCACAGCAAAAGCTCTGTCAGTTTTGAACTATTTCAATTTAAAATTTTAACAACTTTGTTACGATACCATAAGGAAAAGACAGACTGATTACCTCACGTTTAAAATGTCTTCTACAGTACATTCCCAGTGTCCACACTCCCTTTCTCTTTCTCTCTCCCTTTAAATTTCTCTGTAGTTTTCTCTCTCATACAATATAACAACCCCCTCTGCCTCACCTTTACCACCTTTTCCCTCTCTGTCGGGGCGAGTCGCTCAGCCTCATCCAGGTGGATCTGGGTCTGGTAGAGCCAGGTGCTGATGTGAGCCAAGTTCTCATCAAAGATTTCCACTTCATTCTGGTGACTCTGCACACATACAACAAGAAAAGGCTTTGTGTTTAAGATATGAAAACAGGAGTTACTGTTTAACAGCCCTCCTGTGTTCTCCCTACTTTCTACCTGACCCAAAACAGACTTAGTGACTTTTTTAAGTGAGCTTCACAGGTGCAATTACAAGAAGTAAAACTTATTAGTTGTTGTTCAAATGTTAAATGTATTTGTACTGGACAAAGTGATTTGCATGCCCTTGTTTTTTTTCTTAATTTAAAGTTTGGTAATTTGCCGAGATACTTGGGTTACACATCGTAGGAGGAAATGTTTTATTTGAGTTTTAAAACCTTCAAAAGATATAACCTTGTAATTTTTTCATTAATACTACCAAGGTTTGTTAGAACAACTTAAACTCATTGAGCTCTTTAGAATTTTTAACTCCCCATAAGTGCTTAAATTGCTCCATCACATTTAATATGTTTTATAAAAAGCAGTAATAAGTGAAAGAATTCTCATTACCCAGAAAAAATACATGCTAAAGGCATTGCTAGGACAAAAATACATTTATTCACCCGACACTACTTTGTTCACTTATAAATAATGACCAATAGAAGTCTTGTTTAAACATGAAGCTATAAAATCTTAAAGCAGGTGGGAGAATCTACTTACTCAGAGAAAATAATAAAAACAACACAGCAAACTTTAATTCATTCAGCCTTACTATATGAAATATTTGCACTCACCAGCACAGCACTGAGCCAGTCCTCCGTCCAGGTGCGAACACGGTCCCAGGATTCATTGAAGCCACAGAGTTTGTCCTCCAGCTGAGCCTCGCTGCCCTCCACCAGAGTCTGCAGCCCAGCACTGGTCTCCATCAGGCCGGACAGCTCCGCCTTACGACGCTCTGACTCCTTTAGCAGGCCCTGGCAGAGGGACGCACACAAAGGTAAACAATCTAATACACAGTGTATTAAACAATTTCATGTGATTCCCATGTTTCAATCATATATTACCATATCATACCTGTTGTTGGCATTTGTTTACATACACACAGCATGATGCAAAACAAAAATAAAGCTTTAGTCTTTTTATTAAGTCTGATACAATTCATCTACAATGTAAGAAAGAGAAGGATTTTTCAGGAAAATCACACAGTTCCTTGGTTCCACCTACTGGCCACAAGCAGAAATGCTTCTTTGTGGCTGTTGAATAGATTTGCTAAAAGGTTTGGATTGTTACTAACGTTAGCCCATGCAATCTCAGCATCGATGTCAGCCGGCATGTCTCCACAACTGTTCTTCTTCTGCAGCTGGGCCTCACTGGTGGTCAGCCACTCCTGCAGGGCGGCACTCTCCTTTTGGAACTTTTGAGACAGAGATAAAGCTTTTTCCAGGTCCTGTTTGCCCTCGGTTACCTGTAAGGAGAAAGAAATGACAGTCACTTAACATGGTTTCAAAGTTATTGAATGCAAGGAATAATGCCACAGTACTTTGCATTTTGTAGAACAAGGAGAATTCAGCTGTTTTAATAAGGTACCTGTGCTCCAAGATCATTGTAGAGCAGTTTGAGAGCAGTGAGCTGCTCGTCCATGGCCTTGGGGTTCTCCGTCTGCTGTTTCTGCACAATCTGTCGACCTGTTTTTATTACTGTTTCCACCTCCAGCTTCACCTCACTCAGCAACTTGTATAGTTTCTATAAATAAAATAAAGTGGAAAATGAAAATCTGAGTGAGAGAGATATATACCTTTTGCGTTTATGATGGCCTAAATAAAAAGCCAGCATGTATCTTTTCATTTTATTTTATACCTTTCTGAGCACAGACTATTTATACAATCAGCAACACATCAACCATTTCTTAAAAAATAGAGTGAGAAATGTAAAGCTCTCACCATACAACCACTGAGGTGGGACTGGATTTTTTCTGGGTCCACATCCCTGACATCCAGAATGTGCAGCTCAGCTTTGGCTCCATCCAGGACCCTCTTACAGTCCAGCATGCGCTGCTCAAAGTTAGCTGGCTTCTGGAACAGTTGGTACTTTGTGGAAATCTCCCTTAGTTTCCGCTGTATTGGTGGAAAGAGAGGTTTCGAGCTCAATACATCAATATCACGATACAGATAACACACACACTTCTCCTATCATGCTGATATAATTATGTAGTTAGGATTAGGATTAATTTTTCACATATTTTGGAAACTATTTAGTATCTAGATAATAGTATAAAAGGCTGAGTCCATCGGTAAAATTAATTCGATACCTATCATCAGCGCTGCAAAGCAGCAAGCTCATTATTAGTGTTTCTGTATATTATAGTTTAATCTTAACTTATATGGCGTAAATATGGTGGCAGAAGAAAAACATAATTCTCACATCAGTTCCTGCAGCTCCTCATGTTCACCAGTAGGAGTCAGTATTACCTGAAGATGGTCCAGCATGGTTCCACCTCGAGCAGCTTTGCCATCAGTGGTCGGGGGAGGCAAGTTGGCGACGTTCCTCCTTCTCATCTCCTCCACCGTCACCTCGTGGGCTGCGATCTCTGCCCCGATGGTCTAAAGGAAAAACGAAAATGAGCACATGACCACCATGATAGTGCAATCATACGATTATCATGCACCTGTTTTAACATGTTTATCAAGTTTTTCAACAAACAGGACTTTGAGAGTTTTTTACTGCTGTCACTTACTGTAGTTTTTAAGGCACAATCTGAGGCGTCATTGTGTGTATATTAAATTAATATTATGAATGAATACGTTATTACTGTTCCATGTCCAAGTGATTTGAGCGCAAAAAAAAAAAAAGTGGCTCCCCAAAGCGTCACTGTTTTGGCTGCTTACCACCTCTGAGTGTGTGAGAGTGCGTGATGTGCACATGCATGAGGTACATGCGCCTCCTGAGGGAGCTGGAAGGCGTCGATGCGGTCAGTGAGGTAAGAGGTGAGCGTGTGGTCCAGCTGGCTCAGGGACTCCTGCAGCGTTTGGAGCGCCTGTTCGTTCTCCTTCAGAGTCTGCAGCTGCTGCTCAAGGCTGATCTGCCGGTTTACCGCCTGGAGGACATCGATGCATGAGTTTAAATATTTCTCAGGAGAGAATGTCAATATTCAGATATTTAAGATTTAAGCAACTAATATTAAGTTCATGTCCAAACACTGTAGACAGAAAAGGCTGAATATTACAGCTTGTATATTCAATTATTAAGAATTATACTCAGAAATCTAAAAAAACAGGTTTTTTTGTTTGTTTTGGACTTCATGTAATAATACAAAAAGAACACCTAATGCTTTATGAGGACTATAAATCAACCGTGTGCCAACTACTAAATAAAATAAATTTTGTGATATTATACAAAAACTAATAGTGAAAATAGAAATGCTTTGTTAATTTAAATACAAATGATAAATATTAATTTGGCATCATAACCAAAATAAATCTCGGTAACTTAACTGATGACAGCCTGTGGTTTGTTTCGGAGGAAATGATGATGTCATATTTTCAAACGATTTACCCAAATTCTACAGTAAAAGAAAATGTGTGGAGTTTAATGAAAAGGAAATCCATACGTTACACATACTGGATGTCCTTTTCTCTACACAAACACACACACGCACACGCACATCCCACATTTGCTAACACACAAAGACAAGGTCCTGACCTGGTGGTTGAGCTGCTCGTAACGGGAATTGAAGGCCTCAAGTTTTTCGCTAATGAGTTCGTCCAGTATGCCCCCGTCTATCAGCGTCTGACCCAACTCTCTGATTTGCGTCCGGTTGTCCCCGGGGTGGCGAAGCGCACTCTCCAAAGACTGGTGGTGAGTGGAGAAAAGAGTAAAATTATAAGCAAAAAAAATCAGAAAAATTGACCAAAAGAAAAGGAAAGGAAGTGAGCACGAAATCTGAAGAGAACAATAAAATAATCCTTAGATCAAAAAAGGCAAAAACAGCTTTACAGGTCCAAAAATTTGCCACACAAACTAATTTTTAAAAAAGCCAAAATGACAAAAACAAAAGAAATCCAGTGAATTCGTGAAAACCTCAAACTGCCTTTGTGTGTTTGTATGTGTGTGTGAAAGATTGAGAAAGAACAAGAAGCTGAGCAAACAGATGGAGTGCAGATGCAGAAATTGCTATGTCGGGTGTGTCAGATGGAGGCAAACGGAAAAAAGATGATAACTGAACGAGAAATGAGAGACAAGTGAGGGAGAAGCTTGTCGAGTGACGGCACTTGTTTGGATCCAACAGTCGCTATTTACTTGGGGTCATTAAAACTGCTTTCCTTCCTGGAGGGAATGGATGGACAGAGAGGGAGAGAGACAGAGAGAGAGAGAGAGAGAGAGAGAGAGAGAGAGAGAGAGAGAGAGAGAGAGAGAAAACCTCCCTCCAGAGGGGAGAGTCTGATTAGCAAACTGGGAGAATGGAAAGGGTGAGTGGTGAGAGGGGGAGCGTTAGAAAAATTAACAGAGAAAGAAAGAAAGAAAGAAAAAGAGGTAGACTGTTGGGGGGGGGAGACAGTCAAAAAACCACATGGGGACAAAGAGGAAAGGGGCTGTCTTCAAGGGACTTCAATTTTCTTCATCAGTATGCAATGTTACAGAAGCAGCTCTGTGATTAAAGTGAGTTTGACAGTCCTGCTGGAGGCAGTCCACAGATATAGCAACAGAGCAAGACAAAGCAGGAGAAATTCGGAAGACAAAGTCAGAGACAACGAGGTTATTAACATAGACACAATAATAAATGGATGACTTGGTTTATGAAATTTGATTGGACCCTTTTTATGTGTCTACTTTCTATTTCAAAGCTACTTTTATCTTAGCTTGTTACATTCATCAAGCAGCCGCTTCTCTGAAATATGTTGTCAGGAGAGGAAAAAGTACAGAATAAATATTATGCTGAACATATTCACTTGTCATCATTTATATTTTGATGAAATCACACACTTTCACGTACGTAAGAACAAAGATTTTTCTTTTTTTATTGCCTTGTTCAGCCATTGACAAATATGTGCACTTCCTGGGAGCTTTTCCAAAAGTAAACCAGTTGTTCAAATACAGAGGCATCTTCTATGCATGTGAAATACTTGAAATTTTGCACAATAGAAAACATTTTAATGTCAGTTGAGTTCAACACACATACACCACCACACACACTAAGGCATCCATGCTCATTTGACTGTTTTTAAAGCAAGGAACCAATTAATTTTCCATAAAATTTTAATCTAGTTTTTAAAAGTTTGAGAGAATAACCATGAGAAAAGAAAAAGAAGAAAAACAGTTAGGTGTAAAATGACAGATGAATTAAATACAAGTGCAGTAAGTGTGTGTTTGCAGTTGTACCTCCAGGGCTTCATTGACAGCCTCAGTGCTGTCTGGCAGGTTGTCAGTAGCTTGAACCTTCTCCTCCAGTGAGTTGAGCCAACTTTGCTCCATGTCCAGATACTGAAGCAACTCCATCCAACAGGACCAAACCTCCTACAGAGCACCCCAAAACACACATACACACACACACACATACAGAGTTAATAACAGTTAAATGCACAATATGTGATTGGTCGCTTGATGGCTCTCAATCAAAACAATGAAAACAAAAGGAGTATTTTTTATGTTGTTAAGTAGCACAGGATGATGGGAGTTGCTGTTTTGATTGTTAACAGATTAAAATATATCTGATTGACAAGACCAGGTCAGCTTGCTTCCTCACTTTCTGACTGGTGTTACCCTGGAAGTTAACAACCAGCGGAAAAAGAAAATCGCATTACTGTGAGTAAAATTACAGATATCTCAGAGTTTGAACAATGTTGGAAACATCTGGGATAATGTAAGAGCCCAGCTCAATTTTATGTTTTTAGCCTATCCTCGTTCTTATTTATTTTAAATTCACTTGATTGTAAAGCACTCTGTGCATATGTGCTGTAAAGGGCGCTATATAAATAAACTCTATCTATCTATCTATCTATCTATCTATCTATCTATCTATCTATCTATCTATCTATCAATAAAATGTACAACCAAATACAACACAGTCATTTTTAACAATGCATTTGGAAATGTTCCATATAATACGTTTAAATCCTGCTGTGACAGCTCTAGTAAGTATGCCCTGTCCTGAATCTTAAAAGCAATATGAAAAACAATCACTACGAGGCATTTTTCAAGTAAACTCAAATTAAACTGCTAAACTCTTAGGACAGTCAGTGACTAATGCACTTGAGGCAAAGAACAACATGAGCATAAGCACAGCTCAGACGCGTCCGACCTTTAACCTGCACAGTCTGGGAATAATAATCTGAAGTGCCCCAAACTGACTTTAAACTCACAGATTAGCTCTGAAAACCAGAATCAGCAGTGCCCCCCAACTTCTTTTAAGTCTCTGCATGAAAATAAATGAAAAGGAGCCCCTGAAATGACACATCTCATAAAAAAACATGTCAGTCCATTAGTGAGCCATGAGAGTTGCAAGTTGATGGACAAATTAGGCCATTTGAGCATGAGCACATGAGCTGCATTTATGTGGATTTGTGACACATCAGCTCTTTATACCAAAGAAAGACAGCTTTTAATTCACTCTACCAAAAAGATTCTTCTTTTTAACTGAGGTCAAAGCAATTTTTTTTGTCTAATAAAAACTGTTAGTCCAACACAGAAGGACCTAACAACTACACACGTTACCTCTAGAGTGTGACACTTGCTCTTGAAGCGGTCACACAGCTTGTGGTAGTTGGCTAGAACCCCATCCAGCTCTGAAGTCAGCGCTTGTCCACTGCCTCCACCAGAGGGCGATGTTTTGGACACCAACAGGTTGATGCTGTCTTTCAGGATCTTTACCTTCACCTCCTTCTGAAGCACATCCTCTTTTGCCCTCTGTGACAAATAAGGACAAGGACAAAAGCAACCGAGGAAGAGTTAGAACAATGCATTCTCTCACAAATGAATTTTTTGTTTCAGAGAATTAATTTTTCTAAAATATCCCAAATGTTTGATCTGAACTCACTTTCATTTCCTCCAGCGATGCTTCCAGCTCCTCAGGACTCTTGTATTCAAAGTCTCTCATGAGAAACTCCTCATCCACCTGAGCCATCCACTCCTGCATCTCCGCCAAGTCCTTCCTCAGATTCACCTGCTTCTCCCGACTCTCTGCCACGTGCTCCTGATGGCTCAGCAGCTGGTTTGTAGGTGAAACAAACAGTTAACGTTGCAAACAATCAAGCTGTGAAGTATGTGAGTAAATCCAGGCACCAGACACAAAACAAGAAGCCATATTTCTTTTTTGTTTTGTTTTCTTGTTTTTTTGTCTTTTCATTAAATGGTGGGCATAAGAGCACACAATGCAAACAGAGAAAAGTTTTTCCTCACCCGTTTGCTAAGCGTGTCCCATCTGCCCCGGCACTCGTCCAACTTATCCTGCCCCCACTTGGTCAAACCTGGGACTGCAGCCACCTGCACAGCTCTCACATTCTCTCCCATCTGCTTCAATGAACCTTCCACTGACTCCATCTCATTCACATACTCATTGTTAGCAGAAAGAAAGAAAACAGAAACAAAGACAAAGGAAAAAAGGATAGAAAAGAAAAAGGAAAAAAGAAAGACAGAAAGATTAAGAACAACACTTTGATTATTTTTTAAAATCCAATTCACTAATGATCATTTCAGGTCGGGTGAAAAATGTAAAATCTGAATTGTCAAATAAGCACAATCTTCACAGAAAACAACGGTTAGAGTAACTCATGGAGTAAAGTCATTAAAATATCAAAATTTTAAAAATATCAAAAACAATGTTTTCATTTTCTGTCTTGTCCTCTCACCTTGCACTGGCTCAGTTCTTCCTCCAGACTCTCCTTGTCTCCCAACCCTGTGGCATCACGAGACAACAGTTCCTGAACGGCATCCAGCCAACGTTCAACTTCCACCAAACGCACCTAATCAAACCAAAGCACCAAAAACATTTTAACAAACCTCATACTTGAGACAGTAAAGAAAACATTTGCTCATGCAGGCTTTCTATCTCAACAATTACCGCAACTCTACCTGATTGTCCTTCATGCTACCCAGGATGCACTTCAATGTGCCCAGCTCCTCGCGCGCCGCTGAGGACAGCTGACTCCATCTTTGTAGTTCTGCAGGGTCAGAGGCTTGCTGTGTTTGCTCGATCTCTAGACACAGGCCCTGAGGTAAACAAGAGTTCAGGTTTAAAATGTCAGGCCCAAGCTGTGTGTGTAAGTAACAGGCAATCATGGAAACCTGAGAAAATTATTCTGTAACATCTGCAATATTTAGCATGCAGTATCCAACTTCTTGAGGACTGAGTGAGGCTTCACTATTGAAGAAAATCTGTGTAACTATTGCTGCGTGGTGTTCATTTAGAAAAAAGGATTTTAAAAGTTTGCCAGTTTGGGATTTCTCCCAATTGGTGCCAAATTTACCCAAAACTTTTGATACTGCGTCTCACAGTGACCTTATCCTTCCTGTTCAACATCATGTAGCTTCTATTTTAAGTCATGGTTAAAGCAACACAATGTAACTTTGATCACGACCCGCTGATGATGCATGTTACATACATCCTACAAAACAGCAATTTAAGCAGAATCATGTCATATTTTTTGGAGAAAATATCCTCTGGTTTTCCCTCTGATGTCCTACGACTGCTCTGCCTGAACTCTGTGATTCTCAGAGGTTTCTGAAAGCAACTTGTAGGCTTCCAGCGGACTAATGCTGCAGCTGCAGCAGCGCATAGTTGTTGGAGAAAGCGTCGCTACATAAAAGGCTGCAGTCAGACAGAGAAATCATAGGACATATGAGAGAAAACCAACGGACATTTTGTGCATAAAAAATGACCTGGTTTTACTAAAATTGCTGTTTCGTGCGACATATTAACGTGCATCGTTTAGTTTCTTTTTTCAAAGCCACAGGTCGCAGTCAAAGTTAAAAGTGTTGCTTTAAGAGCAGAAAGATTCCTATTGGTGAAAGGGTGAAAACTATTATGTACTGACAATACGACACAATAACCATTATGTATAGAATAAATCATCTTGCACGACAGACTCTGGCAGGCAACAGGGATCTTTGTGTAAGCCAATGAAAACATACATCAATGAAATCGTGTCTGTCAGCAGGAAATGGCCATGATGTCACTGTTGCTTCACAGCACTACTAGTGGACAAACTTTCCACAAGTGCTTAAAAAACCCTATTCATGAAATACATGACATGCTGAGATGTGACAACAGAGAAAACAAAGTGTCGTTACAACCTTAGAATTGCTTGAATACAGTTTAACACATTGCTTATTAAAATGCTACCAAATTATGACCAACAATGTCATAAGCACTTCACACTTTTGTTTAGTGATGGATACATTTAAATATGAGGAAACATTACTGAGCCAATCAGATGGCTCTTACATTCCATCATTAGGCTAATGGAACTCAGGGAAGCTGTCACGGGATTGTATCAGGTGGCTGTCAGGCTGACTGACTGGTTGAGTGGTTCCACACGGAGCTGTTTGGGGCTCCATGCTGCACGCATGGGCACGCTGCCCAGAATGTGACAAGGCCCCGCCCACTCCCCGGCACCATGCCCTATCTGACACGATAACAAGAGCTCGGACGGAGCTGCATTCCAGCAAAGGATGGAGGAGGAGAGAAACATGCGGTGAAAAAGCGACGCATACATCACAGAACTGCATGCGCACACACACGCACACGCACACACCCCTTTCCTTCTATACAGAGGTTTGATACAGTGTAGAGGGAAGTGACTGGATGATAAAGGGCCTATTGTGTGCTGGAAAAGAAAAACTGATAGCAGACAGAGATTAACACAAACTCTAATAGTCATACAGGCACAGACATACAGCTAAAAAAAATAGACTGTTTGAGGTCACAGGGCATCGATGTTAGTATCCTGATAAACCACAACATTTTCCTTCAAAAACACGTGTACATTTTTTTTTCACACATTCTCATTTCATTTTCCTTTTTTATTTAGTCTTGATTTAAGCAGGGGCACCTTGTTTGAAGTAAAAATCTTGAAGAGGGGGGACTAAGTAAAAAAAAATGCAGTTGCAGAACAACATAACAAGATAAAATATGTAACACTCAAAAATAAATACACATTTTTAAATACTATCAACAATAATCATTAAGAATTTGGAATTACATTTTGTATTTTAACCTCCACCTAAGCGCTTTATTTGGTTACCTGTATTTGAGCAAACCTTTATAAAAAATACATTACAGAACAAAATACTGATATTTTTAATATAGATATGACAATATTGTATGAATAATATACATGTTCACTTGATATCACATTAGTTGAACGTGGTTTTCAGACAGTCATGACTCAATTTATCAGAATGATTCACTTCTCACCTGTGCTCGCTCAACTGCCCCCTCAGCAGTAGGAATATCTACCATTCCTTCTCTCAGAGTGGCCAGTCGGGCCTCTAGACCCTCCACCAGGCTCGGTGCCATCTGTTTGGTTTCAAGACTGGCCAAAGCTGGAGGAAGACATGGAGGAGAGGGTGAGGTGTGTGGAGCATGGGGGAGGAAACAGAGATTTAAGTTAGCAGAACTTTTAAGCTGCAGGTTTTCAACCACAAGGGGGCAGTGAGCTGGTTTGGGATTTCCCCATCTCTCTCTCTCTCTCTCTCTCCCTCCCTCTTTGTGTGTGTGTGTGTGTGTGTGTAATGCTGTAAGAGGATCCCAGGTGTTTGACAGCCTGATCTCAAAGTAACTTTAGTTGTGCTTTTCAAACCTACTCAAAGATGTCAATCATGCCAGATGAATTTTAAAAAAACACACTTTAAAATCACTAACATGCTTCTATGACTAATGCAAAAGTGATTAATTGAATAAATAAAGTTACAGTTAGTTGCACCCATTTAAGACCACTTCAACCTCTCTTATATTAGATGGCTAAATTTCCTTTTCTTCCCATTTCTCTCCTTAACCATCTCCTTCCTGCTCTCCTTCTCTGTCAGAATTTAATTATCAGGTGATTTGTGCTTACATAACATGGTTATGTATATACATAAAGAGCAGAGGTAGAGCGTAACCAGGAGCAGGGAGAGAGAAACAGAGAGGGGCCCCAGCAAGAGGCAAACTGCCCTCAAGCAGAAACAAAATGGTTTTCCTTGGCTCCCATCCAAATCCTCACAGTCATAAAAGCTCAAGAAGACAGACACACATGCTAACACACACACACACACACACACACACACACACACCTTCAGTCAG
>JAQLOL010000010.1:14904923-14914923 GCA_029783665.1 Naso thynnoides
AGGTGAGGAGCTTGGCAGGCCACATACCACATTTGCACACACACACACACAAACACAAACACAAACACAAACACAAACACACACACACACACACACACACACACACACACACACACACACACAGACATCTGTTTTTGTATCTGAACTTTGAAAACGAACACAAAATCAAGTGCAATGACACAAGCACATGCAGACACCCAAAAGACACCAGGGCCCTATTTGAGAAAGCAGGATTAGTGAAAATTCTGCGTATGTGAAGCCTGAGATGGGGGAAACCTTGAGTTTTCTGTTTAACAAAGCCAGTTCAGCATAACTAAGTCAGTTACTATGGCAACATGCTCCGTGAAGCAAACCTGCTGGCTGGCAGGTTTGCTTTATCTTAGCCTGAGGCTGATCACCTGCTGAGCTTGTTGCAGCCAGAAGAGACATGGCGTGTCTTTATGTGAATGAAGTTGTGGACGTCAAGGCACAAATTGTTCAGAGGCAGAGTCAGAAGACAGTGATTAGATGCTGTTTGGATGTCTTATCGTTCCTGGAAGAGTATCTACATGAAAGATACCATGTCAACTCACAGTTTATCTTTATCTTAACAATCTTTTCTGCCCACATATATAAAATATTACACATTGTGGATTTGTATTATCATCCAAGCAAATTTTATGCTTTCTCCTTCACCCACAGCAGTATTCTTTATAACATCGGAGGGGTTATAAAGAAAACGATGAAAAAATGAGCTGCTGCCAGGTTAGTTTAGGCCCCATCGGATTACAGAACAGCAAATTATATTCAGCTGTGTGAACACTGTTACTATATATTCTGCATATTAGACACAATGCAATTAACATTTTTAAATGAAAAATAATTTCATAAAATGACTATTGTCACTGGTGAAATGATGTTTTGAATTCCAAAGTTATTATTACTATTATTTTTTTTCCAAACTGACTTTTTGAAGACATTTATTGAACATTCACATTTTTGGCCACAATTTAACTGGCTTTGCAATAGCAACAGATTCATTCTCTGAAATGTGCAAATAAAAGCATTTAATCATTTTGGGAAAATTACATCAACTAAGTTCGCTTCAGAGTCTTACAATCATAAGCTTAAAGCAATTTCTAACCCTTGTTGCCCAATTATGAGCTTGGTCCTCCACACTACTGTCTACTTGTCAGTCAATACATTAAAGCCCCAGTAGGCAACTTTGCAAAAGTGAAAGTCAACTCGCGACTTGATCCGAAATTTCAACACAATACACCGCCAAACCCCTTTATGAACTTCTGCCAAGCACCCCACACACACACATACACACGAACGTGCAGGCACACACACACAAAGCAGCCATGACGCACCCACAGAAGTTGTAGCTTATCTGTAGCAACGGGAGACTCCAAAACAACATCGCGTCTCTCTCACCATGAAACACACTCTCCTTGTGTGTGTCTGCATATGTGTAGGGAGGGAGGGGGGTTGGCAGAGGTGAAAAGAGGGACCTGACAGGTCTACAGGCTGTAGGCGGAGCCAGAGGAGTTGGATTTTGGCAAGTACGATTACAGGCTGTAGGCGGAGCCAGAGGAGTTGGATTTTGTCCTAAATAACCCATTTAATGTCCTACTATCAGAATATAGTGACAGTTCCAGCAAATATGATTGAATAATTGTTAATAATTCTTACCTACTGCAGCTTTAATTGTAAATTACGCATTCTTTCCTAGATTAATGAAAGATAAAACCTGAATTGGGAAGTAAACGCACTTTGTGCTGCTCTATCTGTTCTTTGTAGAGCTCCAGGTCTTGAGCTGTCTGTTCTGTCTCTATGTGTCTGATTCGCTCCTCCGTCTGTGTCAGCCAATCAGAAAGCTGTTGTAACTGCTGCTGCTGAAGATCCATCAGGACTTCATGGAGCCTGGAGAGGAAGGAGAAGAAAGTAAGAGCAGAGAGACAGCAAAGTGAGTGTGTAGGGGTAGACATGAAATTTTCAGGTTAACATTGCCTCTTCAGCTTGTTGAACACGACAATGAGTGACAATACTGAGTGCAGACTCCATAGAAAATGAGTCATGGCCATTACAAGAACATATACTTTCAAAGCAGAGTCAACAAATGCTCAAGTGAAAATCACAAATACGATTTAGAAACAGCTGTGTGTGTTGGTGTGAGCATCTAAAGCATCGTAAACCTTGAAAACACATATTGTGCGTCAGACTTGCTGAGACCTTAGAGGCCTCAAGGCTTATCAGGTGTCACCTTCACACAGCTTGCAGCCTTGCACATGCTTTAAAGGAAAATCTCATTAATATCTGAGGTCAACAGTGACACAGAGAAAAATGAACTCCACCGCAATATGTAGCTCATGATAGGATCGTGCTGCTCACTTTTTTTGTACTTTGTAGTACAAGGTAAGAAACAGAGACATTTTATGCGATATTTCTTTAAAATTAAAATTTGGCTTATTTCAACTGAAAATTATCAAAAACATTTAACTTTTTTTTTCCATTTGCAAATTAACAACAGCAGTGACCCCGGAAGAATAAATAAAGTGGGTATGTTTGTGCATCTACCTGGCCTGGCGATCCATGCTGGCCACTCGCAGGCTCTCCCAGCGGGAGTTGAGGAGGGTCATCTGCTCCCGGATTTCATCCTCCTCCTCCTCTGTCAGGTTGCCCTGGGCAATCAGTTGGTTGCCAGCTTGGAGCACATTGCCCACATTGCTCTGGTGCGCTGTCAGCTCCATCATAAAGGCCTTTTGGGAGAGGAGAGAGAGGCACTACTATAGCATGAAAAATATACTGCAAATCTCTTGACTCTCTTCAGGAAAGATACTTTCTTTGTACTATGTTATGGGAGGCAGTGTAACTATATTACACAAAAAATGATCCGGATTCAGTAAAACACTGAGGCCTAGTGCTGCTTATGTAATCGTAGGACTCCATGTTGGCACTTGGCACTCACATACCAACATCTGGATGTGTTTCTCTCACCATCCTCGAAGTTAACTTGGTATAACACTTAATAACGCCCTGCAGAAGCACTGGGCATCACCTCTGCACCCTTGTATTCAGGAGTGTTGCTGTAGCAACAGTCTGACAAGCCTGTTAGCACAAACTGAAGGGCAGACTCTGTCAAGTAGCCAACAGAGACCAAATGCAAAACAGAGGAAGGAGGTGAAAAAGCTTCATGGAGAAACACAAGAGCAGCTTTGAAAAAGTTTGGTTGCATCTCAGCTCCTTAGACGAGCTGCTTTTTACTCCCTGTTTTTGTCGTGAGCAATATGTAGACCAATGAATTGAGTTATTGTATTTTCCCAGAGTTCTCTGGATGAGTAGGCATCTTTGTCTGCACCTCTGAGCACATTGTTTTTGATGAGGCTTTGCTGGAGAAGCTGTTGTAAGTATGTGAACAACAAGGCTGAAATAAACTGGACTGATTTTGTAGGCCTTCTGAAAAGCCTGGCTGTTAAGAGGCTTTTAGGTTTTGTTTCCCTCAGTCTCATTTCCAGCTTTCTGCTTTAACCTCGATTCCAGACATTAGACTTCACAAATATTCACATTTCAGCCAAGGGAATCCTGCCAAAGCCCCTTTACACACACATGCACAGACAAAAGCCCTCCAACTACGCCTTCTAAAACAAGCAAGCAAGCAAGTTCTCGGGCAGGGCACCATGGGGTGCTGTGCACCACCGTTCTCAGCGGAATTCCAGGCATTCCCAGCATGTAAGGAGCATGTACTGTTGGTTGTGGGAGGACTTTATCTCTGGGACACTATCTTTAATATCAACAAGGGAGTGACAGGTCGTAAACAAAAACTTGGGAGCAAGTCCAACAAATAACATAACATAAAAGTGAGTCATCATTTGTCATAACTGAGTTTGTCTCTCAATATGAGGACTCATTCATACGGTATGTATTCATTTAGGAAAAGGCAAACTGAGCTATGTGGGATAAGTAAGCATAAATAAACAGATAGCACAGTCGTTTGCACCTCTGTGTACTTGTGCATGCATGTTTCCACCTGTGCAAGCCTTAGGCCAAGCTGCAGGTCTCCTCCTACCTCGTGTGTGTGAAACTGCTCTTTGACTTCCTCCACATCGTCCGACACCTCATCCTGAATGTGCAGCGCATCCTCGGCCGACAGCAGCCAGGTCAGCACCTCCTCCAGTGTGGTCTGGTAGCTGTCCAGGTCCACTTCCAGCAGGCTGCCCTCCATCTCCCCCTCTGTCTCTGTCAGGGTGCTGGGGGTCTCAGGCCGGGGGCTGCTGCCTGCTTCCTCCATCTGTACCTTCTGTGAGGGATGAAGGCAGAGCTTGATCAAATTATAAAGAAACTGTTCATATAAGGCGTTATCATTGGTGTAATAACAGTATAATACTATGAGATGTTTGTAATGCACTTGCCATAACATTGACAGAGAGTATAGAAAAGGAGGAATGTGGTTTTCCTTGGTAATGGCATTACACAAGTTCAAGTCTACTGTCTTTTAACTGGAAAGAAAATAAGAAAAAGTGCATATTTTCCTCTCAATGTGTCACATTAAAACTCAAAGCTAAAATTTTCACATCAACGATTTCTAGAAAACAAAGTCGTGCCCAAAACCCTACTTCGTCTCTTGTCCTTGACTCTGATTTTCATGTGAGCACATCAGTTGGTGAGATTTAAAATAGAGCCGGACACCAGGCCTGTGCTGCTCTGGAGCCTGCAGACTGACCTGACCTGCTCAGTTCAGAAAAAAACAATACAACTACAGGCCTATTATGGGATGCTGGGAGGTGCCCCTGGCACGCTGGGCAGGTCGATCCTCATTCTAGGAATAGCAATAAGTTTGAAACACTGTGGTAATCCTGGGAAAGTCGGGTCTACAGTCAGAGAGATGGATGACAGCCTCAAAAGAGAATAGCATGAAAACTGCTTTAAGGACACACACAAAATGTCCTTCATACAGGGGTTGTTTCAAATTATCTAAACATTCAATGTCCTTTGCAGACAACAACATCAACAAACTATTCCAGGTTTTCATTTTCTAGGAAAAAGCTCGGCAGAGCTCAACAAATCTGTCTGAAACTGAAATGAACAGGAGATAAAATCTGTGCAGGCGCAGCCGTGCCAAGACAAAGATGACAGAAATGCTAATGGGTGTGTGGGGTCCGGTACACTAACAAGTCAAATGGACCTTTGTTTTCCAGGCTGAAATTACACAGCAGTTGTGTCTGTGTGGCGAACTCGAGAAAAGGTCACCTGCTGAAAATATATAATGACCTTTCTGGATATATAGAGAAGCTCCAGAAAACATAGGAAGCCCTCATGTTAGACCTGTGTGGGCTGGCAGAGACGAAGCAACAAGGAGAGAAAGTTGGGAGAGAGTGGGAGAGAAAACTGCAGCCTTGGTCTATTTATTGACTTGAATGGCTGTAAAATAGCTGCGGTCTGGCCCAACACAACGCTTTATTATCACCAGATGATTTGCTCAACTCAATCGCTGCATTCATCACTTTTGCAGTTGTGACTCGGGAGCATGTAAAGGACCATCATACACATGTCAGTCCACTGATCATCAGTAATATTCCAACTTTAAAGACAGTTATGCAACAGAAATGTGTTATTTCTGGAGCTGAAGGTGTCACTAACACAAAAAAATGGATCTAAAATAAACATTCAGATCTCCAAGATAATGTCATGCACCAGCGTTTGGAATCTATATTTAAGAGGGGAACTGAACGCACTCATCAGAAACAAAGAGCCTTTATTTTTCCTTCGCTCACTCTCACTACCAGCAGCATTACACATCACTTCCTATGAGGAAGGGAAGTGTGCCAGGAAAGTAAACCCGTTGTTGGACCAATCGGAGCGCTATTTAAAAAGACTTTTCCAGGACTCATTCCAGGATGTGTGAAGTATGTGCCCATGGGCAATAAAAACCTAAGAGGTGGTTTTGGGATTTTCAGACCTTTGACTAAATCGAGCTGCCCCAGAGATGTGTGCGATGAAAGAAAAAGAGCACAGAGGGCTAAAAGGGACCAAAAACGTTGGCAAAGAACTCTGGAATAAAGGACATTTTTTAGGAGAGATGCAGCTTGGTCTGAGTTACATTCTGTAGAATATAAATTCAGAATATGAAAAGGATCACAATCCCAAATTCAAATTACAGCAGAAAAGTCCGATTCAATCACGCAAGTCAAAGAAGATACTCTGAAACATTCACAGATGGGAACACTGAGCATGATCAGTATGTGCATATCAGCCTCCTGCCCACCAGCACACAGGCATCTTTGATTCTCAAATAACCTTCCCTGTCAACTCTCTGCACTCACTCCCATTCCCACCAATTTATCCCCTCACTTCCTTTCCATTCCTCTACAGCTCTGTGTTCTCTGCAGCATGCAGCTCGGTCAGTTGGCTAATGTCAGAGGGGTGAGTCATGGCTCTCCTCCCTGTTTGTCTGCGCCTGCCGAGCTTTTCATGAACAGAGTTGGAGATGGCTTTTACAGAATGGGAGTGACTCATTCTAGTTTGACCTGGCAACACACAATGAGACACTTCACAGCATTCCTCCTGCTTGCACATAATGGAGTTTGTGGCCTTCAGAGTGAATGTTATCAGAAACACAACACAGCAGCAAAAATGAAGAAGTTATGGGTTTGTTTTTTGTTTTTTTCTTTCAAACTCAAGCTTTCCAGTTGTGTAAACTGAAGTGTAGAAGCAAAACTGTCATCTCTCCATTCATGGAAAGAGATAACAGTTTGTTTACACCAGCACAAACAGAGGTTCTCATGTTAGTTGCTACATAGTTTCAATTTGCAGCCTTTACATTGGCATGCGCAAGATATGAAGTCAAAACTTCAAGTTCACTAATGAAAGGTTCGGCAGGGTGTCAGCTTGTGGCTGAGGCAGGCTAGCAAGGTTCACCCAGTGCATATAAAACAGCATCACAGTTATAACAAAAACATGGGAATGCACTATTTTCAATTAAAAAACATACTTTCTTCTCTGCAGAATCAGAACAGCCCAAAAGAAGAACAAATGTGTTTTAACTATGCAGATTAAAAAAAAAACAAAAAACATCTGGTTCAAAATCCTTCTTCACGCAGATATTCAAGCTCGGAGGGCAGCACTTGTTAGGAACTATTTTTCCTGGTGTAATAACGTTCATCTCTACGACTCCTCTCTATCTTGTTCAGCGATTTATGACCAAATCAACACAGATGTTCTCTTTAGAAGGGTGAATTACCTATACCTAACAACTTTCACATGTACTTTGTTTCTGGACTTTGTATTAACATGAATGGCAATGAATGGGGTTTAAAAATGCCGTCTGAGATCTATTACAACACATGGTCGAATTTTAACAACAACATTCGTAGAAGATAGGGGCGATGTCTGCTAATGGTGAGAGGTCAAAAATAGACTGGTATGGGCCATGCCAGTCTATTTTCGACTTCTAACCAGTGCAGTAGTTGAAGTGAAAGGCATCTTTATCCAGTTAGTTTCTAGAGACAGTGTTTAGCACGCTGCTTATGCTTCTAGAGAGCCTCGCATTTCAGACACCCGGAGCACCTAACGTTTTCCCAGACTGCTCTGAACGCATCCAATTAAAAAACTTTCACAAATAGCAAAAATAAAAAAGCCAAATGCTACTTACGCTTTTCCCCCTTTTGTCCAAACAAGTTAATACAATCAGACGTTAATTATAACTCAAAGTGTATAATCCTAAAATAAGCCTTGAACAGATCACCATCCCTGCTTAGCTTCCAGACCAGCTAATGAGAATGTTACTTCCTGTGATTTCTCCTCTTTCTGAGGGTGTCACGTCATGAAACACGTTTCTGATTCTTGTTATAAATTCCTGAAATCTGGACTTTTTGTGCTTCTGTCTACTTTGCTGGTTACCAGCTGTGGAGTTTTGCACATAAAAGAGCACCTTGGGCTCCATGAAAAACAGATGCAGCCAAGGTTTCCAGTGAGCACCTTTTGTGTGAGCAGTTCAGAAAGTTTTTGAGAAATGAACAACAGAACAATCATAACTCAGAGAACCTTGGCTGTTGGTGTTCTCCGCCACCTTGCAACCACCTGTATCATAACACGTGAAGTACAAATTGTAGCCTGCTGCGCTGTGCATTTCACCTGAGCACTGAGGCCTGGACCCGAGTCCTCAGACTCCATTTTGAACTTGCGCGGCAGGGTCTCCACTTCTCTGATGGCCTCCATGCTGACGTCTTTGGGCAGCACGGCGAACAGGGATGTCACGTACATGATGATGGACTTCTTATCTGGTAATTGAACCGCCACGTCTGAGAGAGAGGGGAGCGAGACGGCGGGAGAGGGGATGAGGGTAGGAAAGAGATGCAAATTGAGCATGAGACACAAGAGAGGGTAAAAAGGAGGAAATGCATGAAGAGAAAAGCAGCATGGGGACTAAATGAGAAAGAGTGCAGGGCAGATGAGGGCAGCCCCTTAGTCACGTCATAACCAAAATGTTTTAATATAGACAGCTCATGTACACTGAGCAGCCACAGGTGCTACATGGCCCAGAAATACATCTGGGGCAAACACAGCCTCTTACAAATCTTCAGCCAAAAACAACACCAAGGCATTTGCTCCACTGTGAGATTTTCTAACTGCTGGCAGGACATTAAGGGAGGCCTCGTAAAGACAGAATCTGTTTAAATATGTTGAAATTTTGGACAGTAAAATGTACATCATACAATAAAACTTTATTTTTGGGGAACTACTATAAAAGGCATTTGTTGGGTTATCAACTTTTTCATTTTTTCACAACATTCTACAGTCATTCTCGTCCAAATAACTACAATTGAGCTGTGTGCACAGTGCAGGAAAGTGTGTTAGAACAGCTCAGAGTGCAGGTACCTTCGGGATCCAGTAGCCTTTCAATAGCCAGCTGGTCTTTGGCTACAGTGAAGGCATGATCCAATCTCTCCACAGGGCTCAGTCTGACCACCTGATCCCAGCTGAATGCATTTGGCCTGAGGCAACACAGAACAGTTGCAATGAGATGACAGCAACAACATGGAGACAATAACATTCAGGATTTCCCAATGACCGCTTACATGTGTGCATTTCCAAGTGCTGGAGGAGTGAAGGTGAATCTGAAAGACTTGAATTTACCCAGGATTTTTAGGAGGTTTATAGATTACTTTTGGGAGAAAATCTGAGTGAGTAACTTTTGTGTATAAAAAAAACATATCTATTTAAAACCTACAAACGTCCTCCATGCAGACATAACTCTTCCCTTAGCGGTGCAGGGGAGACTCGTGTTGAGGCCAGTTGGGTGTGGAATGTGTGTGTTCAGTGATCCACCTAAACCCTGGCCCAAGTCTAAACCAACACAGGCCTTTCTCACAGTTCACAAGCCTGTGTGTGTGTGTGTGTGTGTGTGTGTGTGTCACTACTAAGGACAAGAGGTTACAGAAAGGGGGGAAAACATCCCCAACGCTTCTCTCGCTCTGTTTCTTTCACACACACCGAGCGTGTGCAAACAGTGACATGGCAGCCGTAAACAGAGCAAGTCAAGCAGTGTACACACACCCGGCAGGCGCTGACCTGTCAACCTGACCTCCCGCCACTTGCACACACACATACAGAAAGGTTGCTACACATCTGCCATGTCTACATCCCAGGCCTTGTTTTCTTGACTGCATGTGAAGGTCTCTGCACCCTTTATGATTTACACTCAGGGTCAAAGGGCATGTGTCCAATATGCAATGTCAACTTAAAGCAGAAAACTCATCTCACAACAACAAATATCACAACACAATATATGACAGATGGCTTTTGAGTATGACAAATTCAGTTTCGCAAGCATTAGTACGCAAAAGCTGAACTGTAAAATGTAAAATAAAGTGTAAATAGCCAATCATGCTTACATTGGGCTTTTTATGACTAATTTTCATGATTAAAAGTTGCATATTGTTATTTTATATGCTGTGCATGTGTGGATTTGTAGTGTGCATATGTGAAATATGATGTCATCTGATATGTATTTGCACTACAA
>JAQLOL010000010.1:14941539-14952209 GCA_029783665.1 Naso thynnoides
ACTCCATGCTGATACAAGATAATTTACAATCCCCCCCCCCCCCCCCTCTAAACACACACTTACAAGCTCTGCAAGCTGTCATCTATACGCCGCATCAAACACTAAAGATAGCCTCAAGATAACACGCTCAATAAAAGCCAAAGCTTTTAAAAACCTACCAGATCTCCACTTGATGATGTCGTTGAACTCTTCATTGGCTCCTCCCTCTGCCATATCACTGTGTGATGCCATGGCAGCCAATAAATTCAACGCTGTATTAGTCAGAACTGTGGACTACAGTACCAGGCGTCTTGACACACACAGCGCCACAGCCCTCCTGCACCTGTAAGAGAGAAGAAAATAATTTAACAATTTAAATCTTTAGGTCCTTCTTTAGCTGCTTCCTGCTTTAATGTGACTGGAAGCAGTGGAGATAATCTCAAAGGGAGGCCTGGAGAGTCTAGGCGTCACGTGCTTTGGAGGAACACACGCGAAACATTCAAACATGGTCACATACTTTGCAGGAAGATCTGGCTTTGCACGAGGAACACCGTGGGTCATTAAAACACTAACAGCTGCTTAAGACTTCCCCTCAGTGTCCACTCAACAGTGTCGGGGAAGAAACGCACTGGTTTCACACCACGGCCCGGGGCTGACAGCCTGGGTGCTAGTTTACATGTAAAACAACTCCTGTGAGAGTAATTGATGCTGTAATGACAGACAACATGTTGCAGACTTTGTTTAGGAACAAACTAGGTAACAATCCCAGAGCTTGTAACACCCACAAAGGATCAAGTAAAGGTGAAATGAGCCTTTGGTCTGCCTACACAGATGTTTGTTTGCTGTGCTTTTTTCCAGTGATTGGTCCCGATAATCATCATACATAGTCAAAGACTGGTCAAATTTGGTGGTTTTTTTCCCAGGTGTTTAATTCTGTTGAACTTCATGCTGAATAATTAAGTTTTGTAGACAGCATAACTAGTAGGATTACAATAAATGCACATGGATTTTAACTCACACAAGTTCATGTCCCAACCTGACGGCATTTCAGCGTCTTGACAGCATTACATAGGACTACAGCTTCATGGGGGGGGGGGGTTATTAATGTCATAAATTTTCAGGTTCAAAGAATAACAAACTTTTGATCTCGTAAGTGATCCTTTTCCTTCAAGGGGTTTATGAGACATATTACTCTCACGTTTTTTGGCCATGTCATGTGTGGTTTAGTTTTGTTTTTTTGTTTTTTTGCAAATGGCACTTTGTTCTTTATGTTTCAGTTTCACAATGGCTGCTGGGATGTGTGCTCCACACTGAGCAGCTCCAAAAAAATGAAACGCCAACAGTTGTTCACGATTATTCAGCTTGATCCAGCTGACAGGTCAGTTGCTGCTGCAGCATCTCTGCTTGTGTCCTGAGAGAATCTCGTTCCACAGTGTAAAGTAAATGCTTGTGCATGAGGCCTGTTTTAATTCAGGGTATCCTTTCATTAAACACTCGACCATGTCCACTCCCAAAATAGCTGCCTTTTACCATGAAAGGAGTTTATGTGCAGTTTTTATCGAGCAGTGCCTGGTGAGTTACAGTTCTTGTGGGGTGATGCAAGACCCAAAAATAACAACTGAAAGGCCCAAGGAAAAGACAGCCCCATATGTCTTAACTAGTGTCTTAACAATTTCGGTTCCTCTCACTGAGAGAGGAGTGAGGAGTTTTGACAACCGAGGCAAAACAACTGAAGGGAAACGTCAGCCTGTTTGGTCTGAACTCTTTGAAGCTGCTCATTTCAAGTGTAGTTGAGCACTTTCTAGTTTGCCTGATTCAAACAAGAGTCTGTGCCCAATACATACAAAGTACTGCTGTGCTTTATTAATTTGACGAGGTTGCCGCCTTCCTGATTAAAATAAACACACACACACACACACACACACACACACACACACACACACACACTGATACAGCTACAAAACACACAGTAAATCCGCGGTGGCCTTGCGGTGGTTAATGTTTTATCCCTTTGGTATGACTGCGGTATTTGGACCTCGCTGACTTTTCGTGCAGCAACTTCGGAAACTGCAATGTGAGCCACCAGCTAACTAAAAGACCCCAGGTTAAGTAAAAACAATGACTGCTTGATAGCTTGTAGCATTATTTTGCATCTTTATTGTTACTTTATACCTCGAGTCTCATTTAGAACTTAGCAGTAACCGTCGTTGTTCCGTTGATACACTAACAGTTGACGTTAACAGGTCCGAGGAGTTCCATCGATCCAAATCACACACTCACCTTTGCTGTCACCAAGGAGTCAGGAGACGTGCAGCTCCCCTCAAAACAAGTCCGAAACGTGCGGAGTGTGGAAGGACAAGTGCAAGTTAATTCACTGAAAAGTTCTCAAAGTACATAATCCAATTCATTTAAGGCATTTTCAGCAAGGTACGAGGCGTTCCTCTTCACTAACATTAACTAACGTTAGCTAACTGAAGGGAACCGTCCTCGAGCGCATCCAGCCTCCACAATGTGCCAAAAAAAAAGCTTTAAGAGACGCCTTTCTGTAACGCAAAGCAAAGCACAACTACCGGAGCCTTGAAAACACACGGCAGGCTGTCTCGTGGAAACAGAGGGATGGTTATTACATTTCACGGGTAAACGCCGCACTGCTTGTGGACTCAGGTCCCAGAACTTTGTTCCTGTTGCTTAGTTGACTCTTTCTCCCTGCAGCTCACACCGACGCTCAACTAGACGAAGCTAGCAAAAATTCACCGGATATTGTAGAACTGGACCTTCGCAGTAAAATCGTCGCGCATTAAAAAAAAAAAAAATCACTGGAAGGTCAAACCAATTCTCAGTTTCCGTCGCTTCCGTTGCTTTTATTGCCAATAGAGTAATATTTAACTATTTCTTACTTATTAAAATATAGAGACAGATTAAAATTACGGCATCCGATAAAATGAAGCACTGTGCCACTCTGCTAATCACATTTAAGAAACTTCTTTTTCACATGAGTAAATAAATAAATGATGTTACCTCACAACAGTCATCTCTAATGGGAAAGCGCCCTTAAAATGTAACCGCAAATCATATTTATTTTGAAAGTAGTGACCGGAAACACTGCTCTCATTCTGGGTGACTTGACACTGATCTCGAGCTTTCCCTCTGGCTGTAAAAGTTTTCCTGACGCGGAGATGGAAACATGGCGCGGTGGGCGTCACGTGACGTAACACCAACGAAACCAGTGATTCCCACTGGAAAACTCAGAGCTGTACAAGACTCTTTAATGGGATGGAATAATAACTGCCATGTTCATAGGGCCAAGGGGCTTGGAAACTTTTCCACATTAAGGCACCAAGGACTGTTTACACAAAGCCATCCGATCCAAGATATTTTATTGCAATATATGTTAGGTGTCATGACATATCATTTTATTTTAAAAACGTAAACAGTGGTGGATATAAGAATTCTGAACATTTTCTCCTGTAACAGAGGCAATATTACAGTATGTAAAAAACTCAATCACAAGTTGAAGTCCAACATCCAAAATCTTATAAGTGCAGACTGTCAGTAAAATAAGGCATCAAAAATATTTCCTCCACAATATAGAGCAGATGGATTCTACACGGAAAAGAAAAGTGTACATGGAAAGATGGAAACAGAGCGTAACGATTTTGCAGTTCCATCTGACATCAAAAATGTAGTCTTGTTATAAATACAGTGTATTTAATTTCCAGTGTTTTAAAATCAGTGTATTCAAAATGTACATACTTGTGTCAGGTTTAATCTTATTATCCCATATAATATATTGGTCTGAAAAGAAACAACTTTTCTAATACATGAGAGGAATGTAATGTATAATAAATTAATAAAATAATTAATTGGAAAGTCTCTGAGGCTTTACGGATGCAGAGATGTTTGAATCCCCATTGTAAGCCCTCATACTTCGCCCTTCCTCTTCTCAGTTGTCAGGGCTCTTTTGTGGATGCTTCCTCACACAGCTGAAAGAAGAAGCTCAATTTCACAAAGTAGTGCTCTCTTAGGCCTCAGACACCTATCAGGTGACAGCATATTTATTTGGTGGCAAGTATACAGGGAGCAAGAGAACAGGTAGGAATGCTCACATAAGGTTCACTGAAATGTTCACATGGATGTAAAACTGGGAATTCGTGAGTATTAAAGGCTCCACAGGACAACTTTCTTTTAGACACAGGTACAGCAGTTTGTTTAAATTTACTGTATTTGAAGAATACTGCAGCGCAAAAGGCCTATATTGGACTTCTACAAGTTGAGAAAGTTTCAAAAGGCTTGCTTTCCTTTGGAAATTCTTGGACCCGTGTGACAACACTGCAACAAACTTTTAAATTCTACTTAAGAAGAGTTACAGCTATTTGGTGTGGAGCTTTTCCTGTGGCAGATGCAGATGATTGGGTGTTCAGTGGTCCAAGGCATCGCCCTTGCACTGAAATTATAGGGGTGAGAGTGTGCAGGCCTCAGTTGGATTTTGGCCCAGAGTCTACAAGAAGGGCTTACAGTGCCCTCTTCTGCTTCAGTGGTGTAACTACTTCTTCAAAACAGACCACACTTTACTTATCAAATACAGGTTAAAATTTTATAAACGTTTGCCTTGGCCCAGGAAGCTGAAATAATTACTGGTATAATCGCATATTCACATGCAGCAAACAGGTCACATATTTGGATACTTTTTTGCCAAAAGTATAACTGGATACTTTGACTTTATGAGCCAGCAGGTGGTGTGCTTGTACTGTAAAAATATTTGAACAGTTAACTTGGTCACATTTAGTCCTTGATTAAACAGCATATTTATTAAGTCAATACTTAAAGTGACTGTTTATTTTTATTTTACTTTATTTTATTTTATTATTTTTTTCTACCAAAATTCTGACATAATCTGCATTGTGATGCATTTTATGGCAAAACGACTTCTTACATGTCATGGTTTCTGACTTTAAATCGTTGCACTCAGTGTCATGACTTGAAATGCAAGGTTAGGTTTACTGTTTCTCAGGATACTGCAACACTTCTTGCATTGATATCACCAAAAGGGATTACCAGGAGTGGGGTTCGAACCCACGCGGACATATGTCCATTGGATCTTAAGTCCAACGCCTTAACCACTCGGCCATCCTGGTTTATACACCGCATTTCCGAACACTTCCTGAATAAAAACTAACGTAAGGTGGTCGCTCTCTCATTTGTGTACAATTTTTTCTTCAAATCAAAATGGAGCAACCACCACATTCTAATTTTCCATATCAACAATTCAACAATACAAAATATGGTGGGGCGGTGTTAACAGCTAGCCGCTAACTTGGAGAATGGCAGACCGAAGCGAACCTGCTCATGTCATGCCAGAGAGGTTCGCTGGTAAGACGACGCAGATTTTGTACAAAATACCGCTGTAACTTACTGTGTTTAAGATTCAAACGTACCGCCGGAGAAACAAATGTCGGCTTCCTGGCCTGCAGGGACCTTTGCTAACGGTACATCTTTCCTAACAACTAACGTTGGTTAAAAAGTTAGCTATCTTACGTCACAAGAACGAGCAGCTAATAAGATTAGCATTCGCTAACTAATATCACAAGAAAACTTACAGCAAATATAACCTAACACCGGCACCGACACGGTCACTAGTAACTACACTGTAATTTCAGTCATACATACAGTACAGTGTTAGGCATTTATTGCCGCATTTTGAGGTAACAACAACGGCGCGAAGCAAAGTAAAACACACAAACGCAGAGAGAGTCTCTCCAGATTTCTCTGCGAGTTCCTGTGAGAGAAGTTAGCAACATCGGCATCTCAAATGAGGGAAGACTTGATGCCAAAGTGATCAGGTGATGCCTGCTTTCTTCCTCTTCCTTCCTTCACCTGTTCACTGTGGGACCGAAACAGGACACGTTCCTCGTACTTAAATACTATGTAATATTTCAATAATTCCAACGAAAGTACCTTCCTCCAAATAAAAATACATTTGATAATTTAGATAACTACTTTATTCAGCGCTACAAATGATATGTAATATCACATTACCCGAACACCAAGAGAAGAGGAACTTGTGATGAAAGGGGCCAAATGCTCCTCTTTGCTCAAGCAGCTTCACTTGCTCACGTTAACTAGTTGGTTAGAATGGATACACAAACTACTGGACTTATTTACCTTGAACTCACACAACTGGTTCAAGTAATTTGGCCTCTTTTGGACCACCCAGACTGACATGCATTAAGAGTTTAAAGGCTTAAAGGCTTATTTTGCACAGCTTGTCCGACTCAAAGAAGAATCTGGAAAAGAGCTGACTTTCCATTCTCTAGCAAACTGTGTAGTGTTTATTAAATTCTGACTTTAAAAACTTGCTGTCTCCATTGTCTCACTAGCCTATTTGTAACATACCTCGCTCAGTCCATAATTGATGCTCTGTATTACCATCCACATCACATTAGTATTTTCAACCAAACTTGATTTTCAGTCACCAACATGACAGCTCATCATCTTCAGCAGTTTTAAGTTTCACTTTCTCACATCAGTGTTTATTTAATGTCTGTTTGGCTGAGTCTCCTCCCTCTTTGTCTCTTCACGTGACTTCACGTCAACAAACCTAAAAGAAAGTGATTTTTTTTATTTTAGCAAAAAGGAAAAGACACACACACACTGATGCTGACATTAGTGGAGATGGGATGACCCAAGCATATTGAACAGTTTTAGTTTACTGGGAATCAGTATTACGAGAAATGTGTCATGTTTTGTTTTTTTTTTCCCCTGAAAGTGCTTGCTTGTAAACTCTGAGAGAGGGGCATTAGAAACTGTTCTGACTGAAAACATCTGAAATTGCCACAGGATGTGCATGACTCAGAACAGGAGAGCACTGCAGCCGGTAATTCATCACTCAGCATCCCGGTTATAAAGCCTTAGTTATGTTAATGAGGTGAGGTGCTTGTGCGGAGCATAAATAATATTAATAAAAGAAAATAGCCACCCCAGTCTTTGCCTGTTTACCAAAAGGCAGTCAGGCAAGAGATACAGTGATATCCGACACCCAAACTGTGAGCCTACAGGGCAGCTTTTTATCTCGAGCTCTGAGACTTTTGGGCTAAGATATTTAATGATCTTACTGTTCTACAAACTACATTTTATTATATAACAGGTTAATTGGTCTATTTACCAAGGACTAAGCTAGCCTAAGATTTCTCTTGTCCACCAGTGTGATTGCACTTCATGATTAATAACTTTGATAAAATATACTGTATCTCTGCATAGCTGTAACTCTTCTAAATTAGCATCATCTGTCACCACTAACTGCATGTTGTTGTTCCCCCCTCTGTCCACACTGCTGCCCGTCACTCCCATGATTCCAATTCTTCCTCATTTCTAAGCACCATGTGTACTTCTTATCCCCATGACACAACTTACTGTTGATTTTCTGCCAAGGACAATGAACTGATTTTGATAAACAGCATTTATTTTGTACATGAGCAAGTTATTGATTCAACTTAAATTAAAACATCATCTTACTTTTATGCACACACAAAAGTAAAGGCCTGAAATAAGTTTCTTTTTAGCTGTACATGACTTTTTACATAGCTAAATGTGTATTTCGATTTTCAATCAGCCATAAAATTGCACATGTCACAATAAGCTCTAAAAAATTTGGTTATTTCTCCAACAGGGCAGACAGGGGCAACAGTGTGTGAAGGGATTTTTCCTCTTGTACTGTAGGGCCTTTTTGATATGAACATTGATTTTTTCAACATACTCCTCAGTGGTACACACATTAGCTTCAATGTTATTTATCATGCATCCCTGCTCCTCCACCAGCATTGCCATCTGCAGGAATAGTTCATGGACCTCCTTCATCCGGGCCTCCAGCTCCACCAGCTCCTTGTGTCTGCCTTTGATCTCGCACATCGCCCAGCGAGACGAGCGTGCGCCTTCGGTCTGCAGGCTCTGGGACAGCTCCGCCCACCCCTCGCCACCTTTGTCCACCATCACATCCAGCTGCTCATCGGTGATCTCGGCGCCCATTATGGAGGCCTGTCTCTGGATCCTCTGCCGACATGTAATCCTCTGTGACTCCTCTGTCTTGTTGTAGTCACTGATGGCATCATGGAAGGCACGGGTCAGTGTGTCGTACTGGGCTCGGGCAATACGGCTAGCAGCAGAGCTCGGACCTTCTTTCTCCTCCAGCTGGCTGCTCTCCCTGCCCAGGGCCTGAATGCGGCCATACAAGGCCTCCCCACGTTGCTGGATGCCCCTAGCGATGGAGTCAGAATCCTTTTTGATTAGGGTGAGGCGTCGCACAGAGGTGCCAAAGCGTTCGTTATGGGCACTCAGACGCTCAATCTCCAAACAGAGCAAGGAGATCTCCTTGCGTATGGAGTGGGCCTCTGTCAGGATGTCATCAATAGCTGAGGAGTTCTCAAACACCACTGCCTGCTGAGACAGAGTCACCTTGTCTACATCATATTCAGGTCCATAAAACTCAGGCTCGTAGTCCTCCTCCTCCTCCTCACTAATGGCCTGCAGCCTCTCCAGCATGTCCCGCATTCTGCCTGAGAGACCAGAACAGAACAAGGTGTTACTTAATGTGCTCATATCTGGTCATAGCTTTTGGTTTCTGGTTGAATTTTCTGGACAATCAATTGTCCCTCCCCCCACCCGTAATAATTACATTGTTCCCCATAATGTGATATGTAACACTGACTACCCTGATGTTCGTACATATATGTTTAGAGTTAATTTACTCAGGGAAAGTACACCGCCCATCCTAAGTCTATATGTCACTATCATATGACTACTAATACAAACAACGGCTGGTCACTAAATCTGCTGTAGGTTCTGTGGTAAACAACAATGACAGCAGTCACAGCTCAAAGGCTAGTAGGAATTTGTTCATGTAACCAGGAACAAGGAAGACACCATCTTATTTAAAATACAAAAAATGTCCTTTCAGAGAGGGCTTATAGCAGAAGATAGTGTTGCATAAAACATATGTTTGTCTAATTTTGTTAAGCTCATTTTGCGCAATTTTTTTAAGACTCTGATACTTGCCGAAATCTCTCCCGCTGTTTCTTACATACACACACAGAAAATGCATTTCCTCATACCATGTGGTTAAAAATTCATAAAACTACTTCAAAAGCTCTGACAGTGTTTAATAAAACACATCAGTCAGTCTAGCATCAGTCTTTTCAAGCTGCCTTGTAGGTGTAGCATTAATTAACTGTCATCAATTATCCATTATTATTATTTTATAATTTGAAGAAATATCACCCAACTATTAAGTTTAAGTGTCTTACCTTTTTTAACTTGTTCCCAAACTATCAAAAAGAAAGTAAATCCCTTCAATGTGTCCCAGCTTCTTGGTCCAAAGTACCTGGAAGATGCATCTTTTTATTTTGATGAAGGAAGTCACCTGCTGTTTTTTCAGCGTATGTGTGGTGGTGTGAATGCCACCCCTTCCCAGGTGAAATACATAGGCCATCCCACTGCAGCACACAATGCTACCTTAGAGGGAATTTTCTTTGTTTTCATAGCCTCTTTGCACTCCAGGAAGCAGAAGACCGTGTCATTTCGGTAAGACAGCATTCCTGTTGAACCATACTTCCAGGACAAGTGCTCATGAGACATGTACTGAGGAAATCTAAGGAACTAGACTTCATATTTGACAGTGACAGGGTGTGTTAGGTAATGACACCTGTGGATGAGGATGTGCCACAGGGGTGGGGGGACGTTCAGGGCTGCTTGAACACAGAGCACTGCAATATTAAGTTGTTAAATGTGTTGCTCTTACTGAGCATTTTTAGTGGTGGCCAAAGTGTGAACTGTACTTGAGAAAATGTATTGATATATATGTATCAAATACTAAATAGCAAGGTCTTTATTTTCATGTTGATGTAAATTTTAGGTTCAAATAAGAATAAGCCGCATAATTGTCTTCGGGGCGGTTAAAGATGGAGGAAATTCTGAAGAATTCAACATCACTGAAAGGAAAAATTTCTCTTATCTACAATGCTCTGTTGGAATACCATAGCTCCTCCTTGACCTCATTAAAAACTGTATGGCAAAAAGATCTTGTATGTGATTTTAGAGATGACCAATGGGATGCTTCGTGTCAAAATGTCTTTTCTTTATAGTCCTGTAATAGAATTATTGACAAAACTTAAAAAAATCATGCACAGGATGTACCTCACCCCACTATGTTTAAGCAAAATATATCCTAATTCATCTTCTGGATGTCAGCGATGTAAAACATGTACAAGATCGATCATTCACGCTTTTTGGAAATGTAAAAAACTTGAACAATTTTTGGAAGGAGGTACATGATCTGACTGTTAAGGTCTTGAAAATGCCATAGGACATTTCCACAGTACGGTACCTCTTTGGAACAGAATTAAACAGGACACTAAACCCCCTGTCACTGAAGAGGATGGGCATAATATCATACATAGCAAAGAAGTGTATTCTGCTCAACTGGAACCAGCAAAGACCCCCTACATTTACTTTGTTAAACAAATTCTTCTTAATGACACACTACAATTGGAACAATGCAACCACGTCCTAAAATATAAGGGGGAAATCTTCCTGAGAACATGGGAACTCTTTCTGGACCTCTGACTAATCACTTATCCTGATTATATATGCTCTGACTATATGTAGAAATGGAACCTCCACTATAATGACCACACTGAAAT
>JAQLOL010000010.1:14955900-14969537 GCA_029783665.1 Naso thynnoides
TTGTGAAGTCAAGCGTTGAAGGGACCAGCATGTGGTCGGTTGGTGACACGTTCATTCTACAAGTGCCTGCATCGACTCTTTATCAATAAGCAATCGTCACCAAAGTGTTTGGATCTGCTTTTCTAGTCATACCCATTGAGACGAGGCACTTTTCACACACACATGCACAAATATGTAAGCGGGGTATATGTGTCAGCCCGGTGTGCAATTATCACCATGGCAACCCGTCGTCGTCATCATCACAACCCCCCCATCTGCTCGCCCCAGAGACTGAGACTGAGATCCACTCCACTGATTTGGTTCTGTTCATTTGTTTGTGCTTTTCATCGATTTTCATTATTCCGCCGTCTGCCGGAGCCTCCCCCTCCGCAGACATTTCACTACTTTTCATCTCATTTGCTTCCAGACAGATATAGACCAAGGTAGATGCATATTTATTAGTTTGTATTAATCAAAGTAAAAGTTGTACAATTTCTTTCTCATCCTTTTTTTTTTTTTTTTACGGATGATCTACTTGTAGGTAATCAATTTGTGCAATAATGTTGTTCATCTCGCTTTGTAACCCAGTTTTAATTGATGACATGAATGCAAGATAACCATATTTTTGTAAAGAAACCTGAAAAGTGGAAAATGATGTATGTATATGAGGAGAACCGACGCTCACACAGGAGCTTGTGTGTGAAAAGTGACATTTGAACGACGGCCGAAGGGGGAAGGTTTCTCAAAAGCCTCGATGAATGCTCTCGAGAATCAGCTTGAAGATAATTTACAGACACTGTTTGCACCGTTTAGGTGTTATTTAGCCTTATTTTGAGAAGAGAAATGGCTTTCACGTTTCATTTTTGCTTTTGGAAACCTTCCCCTGTTTGGTCTTAAAAGGCTCTGTGGTGAATCCTGCTGCATGGGCTGTAGCTGGCGCTCTCATACAGGCCCCCCCTCGCCCCGAGCACTGATGCTGAGTCAGTTTTATCCAGCGCCTGTCGATGCTCTGCTTCAGTCTGAGGGGCTTTGATAAGACCTGATCCTCACATCAGCTGACCTGGGTTATCTTTTATCCACTCCTTAATGCTCTTAGGAACTGTACATTGTACATACTGGAGGCCCCCGCGACCCCGCGGGCCAAACCAAACGGAACAAAATCCAGAGCTATTTTTCACACAAAAAAAGTGAAACATTGTTTTGTATATCAGGGACGAATAAATGAGATTTTAACAAACAAGTCTTTTGCTGTGTGCAGCTGTGATTCTTCTTTTATGTGTCCTCATCTGTCCCTTCAGTAACAGCTGGAAAGCACCTGGAGTTGTGTTTCTGTAGTCTGCTGATTCTCCCAGTGGGGAAGCAAACGCAGTAATGCCACAAAGATGTTCAAATTAGTTTATTTTGTCCCCAGTCTTTCATAGCACAGGGATATAAAGGCTTTACACAACATTTGCTCCCAACCTTGTGTTTTGATTGGATGAGAGGTCCTCCGTAAACTCCCACTGCTGTACTATCCGTCTTTATACCATGTGATTCAATCTGCCCTAATCCAGCAAACTGAATAAAGAACAAAAGCATTTAATGATACATATTTTTCTGGGCAAATGCACTAAAGTTTTGTTTTTTGTTTTGTTTTAATGTGAAAACTCTTGATAGTCTGGACAGGCAGATGGTCAACGGTTAATTTTAGCAACAGTGACGCAGACGCCCACATTGGTTTCCTGTTTTGTTTTTTTCCTCACAGCTACCCATCACCCTGTGACTCCAGATCTTTGTTTTCTGCCACCATCACTTCATGTGTGACTTTCAGTAACAGCTCCA
The DNA here is from genome assembly GCA_029783665.1 of Naso thynnoides. NCBI lineage: Eukaryota > Metazoa > Chordata > Actinopteri > Acanthuriformes > Acanthuridae > Naso > Naso thynnoides. The sequence goes on from JAQLOL010000010.1 coordinate 14,957,701, forward strand.
TCTCGTCGTTGGTCCAAGTCCTATAATCACTGGTCTGTCTTCTTCTCGATGACTGTCTTCCTTCTCTGTTGTCTGTTCTGCAACCAAGCAACCAACCCTCCTCCTCCTGTTTACATGTTGCTGCTCAGAGGCCCGTTTCACAAAGCAGGTTTAGTGAAAACTCTGAGTCTGTTAATCCTGAAATGGAGGAAACTCTGAGTTTTCCGTTCCATAAATGGAGATGAAGTCAAACCTGAGCTCTTGTCAGTTAGCATAGTAACTTACTTTATGAAGCTAACCTGGTCAGTGGCAGGTTTCATTCAGTAAACACTGAGTTTCTTTTTGTCTCCTCCCTCCAGAAATGCTGTTTCATTTCCTCATTCAGTCTCTATATCGTGCATTTTAGGGGAGTTTTACTGACTGCTTGACCAAAAATCCCAATTTATAGTCTGTTAGTCACACTAAGTTAAAGGCACGTTTGTGTCGAACATGCTGAGTCCTTTTGTTGAAGATTTTATAGATGGAGGCCGATTAACGTGGGCAATGTCAGGAGATGATTATGAGACTCGATGTCTTGTCATTTCCAGATGACGACCTGTTTTTCCTCACGTTGTATTATCTTCATAATCTTATGCATAATCTCATTACCAACATCACTCAAATGTTAATATATTTAGATCTAATTTATTAACTAAACAGAATGAAGCTGAGGGGACGTGTGTGTGGGGAAAAAAAACATTATGTCAGGGATAAAGCTGCACACTGAAGATATTTCAGTGTGCAGCTTTATCCACTGATTGATTTTTATTTTGTTAATAAATATGATTAGAGTGAGGTATCACCACGAGCCTGTCACGCCTGAGCCTCACCTGTTTAAACTCTGTTCTTATATTTCATTTGAACTGCTCTCAAGTCCACTTTCCGCCTGCCAGGTGTTCTACATGAAAATAAATTTTAGGTTCAATACAAGTCAGTTTTCACCTGTAAAATTAACCTGTGAGCGTGATTAAATATTAAATGAATAGACTAACTTAGGCATGTACTCAAACAACAATTTTCTCCTTTGTGCTGCACAATCTCAGGGTTACACTCTGAGTTTGTTGAACCTCCTTTGTGAAACAAGCCCCTGTGTATGTGAGTGGTCATGTGATATCCGTTTTAACTTAAGGCATGTTTGTCAGGACGGAGATTATTTCCTGAAACAATGCTAGAACGTTTGCCTAGAGGCAGATCATTGTTGTTCTAAATGTTGTCATAAAAAGTTGGAAAAGTCAGATCTGGTAACGCAGCTCTGAACTCGACTTCTTCCCACTGGGAGTGTTACTACAACACTTGTGACTATGTGTTGGTTTATCTGTCCAAGCTTTTCTGTCCCCTGCTCCCAGTGTGTCCTCACTCACAACATGCACACACACAGACACACACTCACACTTCATTCTGCTGTTTCGGTGCGTGTGAATGAGAGGAGAGCATCTGGACTGTAATGGGCGGAGAATGCCACGTTTAAAGCTTCATGAGCTAAATGAGTTCATTCGTTAAGTAGGCTGCAGCTCCGTCCCTCGTGAGTTTCAGGTGGGAGCACGAGATCTTCCCCAGAGAGCAAGATTGTGTTGTGCCTGCTTGTGTGTGTGTGTGTGTGTGTGTGTGTTGTAGTGCTCATTTATAACTGTTTAAAGCCCCTATTGTTGTTTGTACCTCCCATACAATTTTAAATCCACTCGTCTTACACAACCAGGCTATTTTGTGTGTGTGTCTGTGCTTGTGTGTGAGTTTGACTGTCTTTTGTCAACCTGTATGGTACTGTGTGTGTGTAGGTGTGTGTGTTAAAGGACGCACATGCTTTATATCTTAGAGACATTATCACAGCTGGTAGTGACACGTGTTGACCATGTGGTTCCATCTAGACTGGACAGCACCATTCAAAACCTCCAATCATGATCACATGCTATTAATTCCAACAGATCTATGACCAATGACAAGACTTGATAAGCTTCTGTAACATATTGGTATTATACCTGCAGTAGTGTTTCCAAGTTTTGGCACAGGTAAACCTATTGCTGAATGTTCCACAGTGAGCTGATATGTAATTTAATTTGTTTAATTTTCATATACACATTACCACTTGCAGAAATGTGCAAATATCTTTATAATATGCGACCGCACGGGCCATAATCTTTTCTCTGAGCTAATTGTAATTGGATGCACAAGTCATATCTTGGGAACCTACATGGCCCGAACTGACCTCCTCCCCACTTTCTGTGTCAATACAGCACGTGAAGGCCCTTCCCTTATAGTAAGAATGCTGCGTTCAAGTTTATCTCGGATTTACACATTCAAAACGCGACATAAATACCCCACGGTCCAGCAATGTAGACCCCACTGTGGCAAAACTTTGGTTATGTTTAGTATTGGACTTTTAAGAAGCAAAGCAGCGAAACTTAACGTAACTTGGCATCATGGAAGAGCGGTGCGCGTTACATTATGTAGGTTGTTTTTTTTCTTGAACTAAAAGTCTAGCCGACATTATCAAAATGTTGTTAAGAGATAGTCTAAGTTACTCTTGAGAACGAATAGGACTTCCACGTTTTCCGTGCCTCCAGACGTCATGCAACTTGTAAAAATATCTGTCTGTGTGGGATTTATCGCATTTTGTACCGTGTTGATCTTCAAAACATTAAATTTCCGACTGCCCGCGAAGGCAGCGCGGCTCCATCCTCCACCTCAACTTTTCTTTTTGTTCCTTTCGCCGGTTGGGACCCTCGCTTACCATCGCAAGGAGACAACGGGAGGAACAACGTATCAGCTGTTACTGTAAAACCCCCAAACAAAACAAAATAAAAGAAACAGCCATGAGGTTGTCTGTAATTCGCGTTGCTTGTGGCAGCCTTCGGATGCATCCAACCCGACCAGGAAGCGGTGTCAGCGGCTTGTCGCGGAGATGTCCGCCAGCCGTTCCTGCCAACAGCCCGTTCGTCCTCCGCACGGCGAGCTCTGCTACCAGCGGTGGTACCAGCCCGAAATTAGCCGCCAGCTTTAGGAAACATCCAGAAAAGGATGATGGATTTGAATGCGACAGTTCTCTGAGGTATGACATGATGAGGCAGTTATTCAGACGCCGCCACAAATTACTAAATATTGTTGTCTTTTATTTATTATTTCTTATCTAAAAATGTTATCGCATGGGAGTTGGTAAGATGTGGTCAGTGCGTGTTGCTGCTGGCTAGCAGCCAGTTCGGCACGTGTCTCCGGTATCATCAGAGGTACGTTACTCCAGACAGCTGATGTAACTTTTCCCCCTTGTTGCTAAACACACGATGCTAACTGAGCCTGAACTCACGGGGGATGGAGCTGAAAACACACAGGGGTGAAAGGATCGTGCTCCAACGTTGTGATACGTCAGCCCAAATAATTAAAATCACTGTACGTGTGCATTTCAGGTTCGTTTTTATACAATTTGTATTCGCTGCGTGTGAGGCACTTACTGTTTAAATTGTGTATTTTAAGACTAGGGACCATCGTGCACGGTTTAGATGTGCTGTGTTAGTTCACTGACCAGTTGATAGAAAGCGAGCGATGGACTTAATCGAGTTAATGTTTAAATTTTGGACAACACATAGGTCAGTGTGTTAATTTGTACGTTAACATATGAGCCCCCACCACACAGTCACGTGTTCAGCTCAGTAGCCAATGGGAGCAGCCTCATAGTTAGTGTATTCTTAGCTGCAGCAAAATGGCCAAATTGGTTACTTTCCCATTCACTGTTGATTGTGAAAACTGTTGCCCACAGTTGCAGAATAAACAGCTCTAAATCTTAACCACTTTTGTGTTGATGATACCTATTTCCAGAACCTTCCAGAATATGGGTACCTGGCCCAACAAATACATGTATAAATATGTATAAATGAATGTTCTACTTGAATGTAATTTTAAAAAATCGGTGTGTTGCCCTAATCTGATGAATGGATTCCACAAACTTGTGTATTTTCTCTTGCAGGGAAGTGATTCAGAGTGCCAAGGAGGCAATGGTCGCTCTGCAGGGAAGAAATCCCGCTATTCAACCTTTGTTAGCCATTATACAGGTAGTGTAAGCAAAAAGAGAAGTGCTTTTAATAATCTGTTATCCACTGCAGAACAAAAGACCACATAAGACACGTAAAGACCAGGAAAAAAGTAGCATAAAAGCCAATTCATCTTGGTCAAGTTGTGCTGTGGCAGTACTAACATTCCTCCTGTTTTGCCTCAATTATACCTTTGACCCATAGGTTATCTGTCGCTTACTTTTCTCTCATAGGCAGGTGAAGACGACAGCTTGTTGGAGATCAATACGAAAATTGCAGGAAGGGTAATTTTCTCTTTTGTTTCTCTGTGTAAATTTTGCCCATGTTGTCATTTTCACAAATCTACACAATCATTTGAACGTTTCACCCACTCCTTGTCGCTGTGTCCACAGGTTGGCTTAAACGTTACTCAGATTTGTCTGGAAAAGGAGTGCAGTGAAGATCAGGTAAGTGGCATTAACCTGTCTGCCTACACCCCATTGTTTGCAAGTCGGTGCATGCCGTATCATTCCCTTTGCTGTTTGTCTCTGCAACATTGAATCATGGTGTCTGTGTGAAGTTTAAAGGTTGTCACTTTGACTTTAATAAGCTTTTTATGTCTTTAAAATGTGCTTAAATGTAAGTCATCCTTCGCTGATTAAGTCAGTCACTTTACAGGTTTCCTTTGTCTTTTCACCTTATGGTAGTTTCTGGTGTTGGGTTGGGCACGTGGTTGTGTTTTTTCGTTTTGTTGTTGTGTTTTATAAATTTGTTGTCATGTTTTTTTCTATTTGTTGTTATGTTTAGTCTTTGTCGTGTTTTTTCTTTTTGCAGTTGTGTTTTTGTTTTGCAGCTGCGTTTTCCTGTTTGTGGTTGTGCGTAGTGATTTGTTGTGGTTTTCTTTTCGCAGTTGCGTTTTCATTTTTGATTGTGATTGGCACTTGAGGGCCACTGTAGTATTCAGTAGAAAGCCTGGTAATTGCTCAGGCATTTCAGCTCATGGTAGATAACAAACATAACAATTCCTAAATGACTTTGTACTTTCTCACATCTTTCCTCTCTTTATAAAAATCTCCCCCTCTCCCATCCTTCCTTTCCTCGTGGATTCCTGTCATCTGTTTATCCCTAAATAGCCCTAGCATCATGTACAATTTAATGGTGCATTTGTTGTTTCATTATTTCCCTCATTGTCAATTAGTACTTTATTCTGAAAGGATTAAAGCTAATAGCTACCTTCTAAGTGTGAAGGATTGGGTTTTCTGTGGACCATATACAGACGGAACTCACACCAGAATGTGCAATTTTAGCAGTTAAACATAGTGCATTTCCACGATTTTTGCTGCTATAACTTGAAAATACTGTGTGCTCTGTCTTTAAAAATCAAATTTTTCTTCGCATGTGTTTGTGCATGCATGAAGATTGTAGAGGAGCTGCTGAAGCTGAATGAGGACCCCAGGGTGCATGGAGTTTACCTCCACCTCCCCGCTGCCTCCCTCACCAATCGAGTGCTGAACACCCTCAAAACTGAGAAGGATGTAGACGGGTAAGAATACGAAACTGCAGCATTTTCTGCCCACACGTAAAGAAACAAAAAGCACATGCTGCTGCTTGTTCTTTAACGGCGTTAATTTACAGAAGGTCTTTATTGACTTGCATGCCCCTTCATGTGACTCAGCATGTTTTATATGTCATCCATTGACCTTACTATTCAGCAGTCAGCCATGTGTCAGTTTTTCATGTTTCTCTGTACCAGCACAGATTAATGCAGTAACTCACATGGTACATTAAATTGGCACAAATCAGAAAGGAATGCATAGAATTAAGATAGCATGACTGTAGATTGTGTGCCTTTAGTGGGCAAGTCAGTGAGTAAATTTGCAAGGCACTCTTCATAATCATCATAAATTGAAGAGTATAAGTTCAGTTGAGGACAGAAGTGAGAAATTCAGATTCAGCCATTTTTTAATAATTTACTGAAAATTTATTTAAATTTTTGTTATGTTATAGGATTTCAGATTTGAATTTGGGCCGTCTGGTGCGAGGAGACCCAAGCAAAGGTTTCGTGCCACCTTTAGCCAGCGCTGTCCTGGATCTGCTGGAGAAACAAGGTGAGTACCTGGAAATAGAAAGCAGTGACAAGTTCAGTAGTTTTTACTAACTCTTCGACATACGTTATATAGCTGCACATTCTCCTCTGCAGGGACTCTTTTAAGAGACGTCGCAGCTTGGAATACACAGGTGTAGCTGATCAAGTTAATTAGCCTGATTACTATAAGCCACAGTCGTAACATACACTGACATTCTGATCCTGCTCGTTACTCACTTTATTAGATGCAGCTGTGTTTGCCCAGCTCTGTCACTGTCCCTGTGCCCCAAATGCAAAATATGAACTAATTTCTTATTGTGTATTGAGTGGGCTGAAGGAAGTACGTTCATGCTAGAAAAAATACAAAATAAACTTTTTGAAAAAATTAGATATATTTTAATATCTGATTCATTGCCAACATGGCCTGACAAAATGCCTGTTAACAAATTCTATATTTTCTATGAGTCCTTTAAAGTATATGCTGCAGCACCTTATTTTCATATAATATTTATTTGCAGTTAGAGTTTCAAAATGTTTTATACAAGCAGAAAATGATGCAGCACTATATGTTAATGAAAGTCAAGTGCAACTTTGGAGAACCTTTGCCACTTTCAAAATTCAGAACTATAACAAAAAAGCAGCACACTTCCCCAAGATTTGACTCTTAGCTTTTCAGTATGAACATTTAATGTGCAGAAAACCTGATCAAAATGAGTATATGGTAAAGAGTTGGGACACAGTTTGTGTGTTAAGAGTCTTATTAAATTGTAGAGAGGTAAAAATGTCACAATATCTTGGTAATAGGGCTGCAACTAACAATTATTTTAATTATCCATTAATCTGCAGGTTATATTTGCGATTATTTTGTTTTTCTTTATGATTATTTATTTTATGAAATGTCAAAAAAGTGCTAAAAACGTGAATCTTAATTTTCCAGAGCCCAATGTGACGTTTTTAAAGTTCTTCTTTTGTCCAATTGACAGCCCAAAACACAAGTCATCTCATTTATGATCATAATAACACGGAGAAGCAGCAAATCTTCACATTTAAGAGGCTAAACCAGGAATTCTTCTCACTTTTTTATTTAGAAAAATACTCAAACGATTAATCGATTATCAAAATCATTGGCAATTCATTTTCTATCAGTCGATTAATGGATTATTTGATTAACAGTTGCAGCTCTACATTGTAAACTACTCCAGTGCACCAGTAAGGTTGGGACTTTGGCAGTGAGAGGCACAAAATGGCTGACTCAGCGGCTAGCGACTGAATTAGGGACTATCTGAAACACAAGCAGGGGTTAGAGGGTAGGGGTCAAAGTTCAGGAGTACACAGGGGGTCACAGTTATTCCTGATCAGTACTCCTGATTGATTGGTGTGCAAAGCAGTTCCCATCAGTTTGTCAGTATTTCATGTTAAAGATATAGAATTATTAATGCTATAAGCATCAGCATTATATTAGCATGTAACTCTGATGGCGTATAATCACCCTCCTTTGACTAAACTAAATACTATTAAAACCTTTCTACAGATGTTTCTTTGGAAGGGAAAACTGTTTTGCTGGTTGGAGGAGAAGGACCCCTTTGCACGGCCCTGCAGTGCCTGATTGAAAGAAGAGGAATGGTTACTCTCAAGAGTCAGTGGAGCTCCAAGAGCCTGCAGAAACAGGTGTGTTCGTATATGTGTGGGTCCTTTTTTTCTTTCTCAATACCTTTTCACCTAAAATATTTCCATTCTCTTACACCCATCGTACTTACAAAGGTGGCTGTTAAATGTTTGTAGTCTCATCCTTGTTTGTGTTGCAGTCAGCTTGAAATTCATTTGTTTTGAGTGTGTTCTATTATCAGTTACAGTATGTGTAGTTTCAGTGACTGTCCACATGGAGTCAGTCTTTGCTTTTTTAAATGCAACATCAAGGTGATCAATGAATAGTTAGTTAATCAAGCAGTTTTGCTCAATCAAAGCAGAACTTTTACCTATCAGTCACATTTTTCTTGAGAGGTTTTTCAGGTTTTAAAAAAAAGTTCTACATTCTTTTATACATAAGACATTACGCACATATCTTTGTACCCTTCAAAAATTGTTTTAATTTCTTAGATTTCAAATTTTCTCTTTATAGTAATCAATTTTTCTATTTAATTCTTCTGCAGGTGATGCAGGCTGATGCTGTGGTACTGTTAGGGGCAGGGAATAAGGACGTCCCCCCCACCTGGGTAAGACCAGGAGCTGCTGTCATTCACTGTGAGCCCACCCTGGAGACAGGTATTTTTAATCAATTCTAATAGTCATCACTATCACTTCACAGGCTTTGAGCAGAAAAGAAATGGCATGACAACAAGAGAAAAATCATGTTTTGTTTTGTTTAATTTGTTTTAGATGACTGTTCCTTCGAGATGACCTCGAAGTCTGGGTTAGGATTCCTCACAGCTGCATACAGAACGCAGGTGTGTCTCTTTGTTTCTGTGTTCATGTTCATCACTTTTGCTCATTGCACTCTGTCTTTATTGCTCCTAACCTTCTTCTCTATGTATTTCTTTTCTCCTACTAGAATGTGGTGCGTAGTTGCAGTCGGTGGCTCCAGGAGCAGCAGTACAGACCTTGGCATCTGCGCAGCCTCAAACTGCAGCCCCTGACCCCTGTGCCAAGGTACAGAACACAAACTTGAGGGGATATTAGGAGGACGTAGAATCCTTTTCTCACGTCATACTGTTCTCTCAGTTGCAACTATGCCACACTTTTATGTTGTACAAAAAAGGTCGAGTGTGAATTGTACTTGTGTAACAGACACTGTGCGCATTTTTGATGCTTTAAAATTGAATCTGAATGATTTGTCGTGCTTTTTTGTGTTCATCAGTGACATAGAGATTTCAAGGGCTCAGACGCCCAAGCCGGTGGACCAGCTGGCTGAGGAGATTGGTTTGCTGCCCGAAGAGCTTGAAGCCTACGGCAGGAGCAAAGCAAAGGTCCGACTCTCCCTGTTAGACCGCCTCCACGCACAGCCTGATGGGAAATACGTACTTGTTGCTGGGTGAGTGTGGCTTCCTCAACAAGTGAATCCTTGTATTCTTCAGTTAACCCTCAGTGCTTAAATTTGTGATCAAGAAGTAATTCATAATGATAGTCAGCAAAGGAACAAGCGCAGGTGATTCATCGATCCTATCACTTGATGGTAAAACTAGTATAGTTCATAGGAAAATCAATATTCCGGGCCGTTTTGTGATTTATTCCTGAATAATAAAATGTTCTGCATTTTCTGTCTGTCTAGTATAACTCCCACTCCGCTGGGCGAAGGTAAAAGCACGGTGACCATCGGCCTGGTCCAGGCCCTGTCTGCCCATCTAAAGCTAAACTCCTTTGCGTGTCTCCGACAGCCTTCCCAAGGACCCACCTTTGGGGTCAAAGGTCAGTAATGAATACCTATGTCCTTATGCTAATGGTGAATGACACATTTGTTCTGAAAAGTGTGCTTCCAGCTCTCTGTGCTTTCTGCCTTTCTCTTGGCTACATAGTTTTACAACACAGTAATCTCTTATTTTGAAAGAATACACTCCAAAAGTCTGTTTTCTCTAACACTGTTCTTAAGAAAACAACTTCAATGAATAACTTCTGTTGACCTGAGTCGAGTTAACCTCTTAAAGGAGTTGTTTTCCAGTTAAGAGAGGTGTCACACTGTTTTTATTTAGCGGACGTTATTTTGGAATGAAACTCTTTTTTTTTTGTTTTTCTTTCGACTGAAACTATTGAGTGGGATGTGGACACGGCGCTCAAATCAGCTGTTAGGAATGTATCGAGTAACTCTGTGATAAGCTATCTTTGTCAGCGTGAGGCTGGCATTTCATACCCCACTACATTTTGTGCTGGGGTGGAGTAGTTCACTCAAAGTGCACCACTCAGCATTCGTCCTTTGTGTGTCTCTGTCTTGTTTGTCTGCCTCTGACTGTGCTACCTCTTCCTTGTGTCTAGGGGGAGCTGCAGGTGGGGGATATGCCCAGGTCATCCCTATGGAGGAGGTAAGACACACAGATGTTCTCAGTGGTCCCTCGCAGGAATAACGCAAGCTTCAAAGACCTAGAAAGACTCACACAAGTGCACACTCACACTACCCCTGGAGCTATGGCATAATATCGCCAGTGACCAAAGCGACTGTCTGTGGAGGGTGGGAGGGGAAGAGACTGGTTTTAATGCCCTAGACACACAGACTGTAATAAGACCAGCTTCCTTCTGTCAAACCAAAATGCTTTTTTCAGCATTTTCTTTCTTACACCCCGCCTCTCTTAATCACAGTGTTTTGTTTCCTTTAAACCAAGGGGCTCCTGCCCAGCTGAGAAGCAATATGTGTCATAACATTTGTAGAGACCTGGGAGACAAGAGAAGATGACTTTGTTAGAGATTTAATTTCCACTGGAGCCGTCCAAACGTGCAACATGTACTGCATTACAGTAATAGTACTTTAAATTCCTGCCGCTAATCCCTTTACCTCTCTGTCTGTGTTTGTTCTTCCTTTTTTTTTGTCTTTCTTGCCCTTCAGTTCAACCTCCATCTGACAGGTGACATTCATGCCATCACAGCAGCCAATAATCTGGTGGCGGCAGCCATCGATGCCCGGATGCTCCACGAGGCAACACAGACAGACAAGGTGACCATGTGACGACGTCACTCAGTCATAAGTTGTTCTTATATCCTCAAAACTAATCAAAATTCAAATAATGATTGATTTTCTAATCACTGAATAGCAACTTGCTAAACTTAAGTATTGCCTTAATCTAAAAAATGGGGGTAAAATTGCAATAATAAACACTGCAGCCCTGCGATAACACTAAATATTCATAGGGAAGCATTGATCATGTGTGACATGCTTTCATGTCCCAATTACATTAAGCAGTCACAGCCATGACATCACTATGCAGCAGCTTGTTGTGCACTTTTTGTGATGTTTTCAATTTAAGAGAATATAATTATCTTTCCAGGTTCAGTTAAATGTATTTTTTATGCATGCACACATTTAAATGTGATGCACTGCTAATTGTTTGGTCTTATACCTCTATAGGCTCTTTTCAACAGACTCGTCCCCTCAGTGAATGGAGTCAGAAGATTTTCACCCATCCAAATCTCCAGGCTACGCGTAAGTCTATACACTGCAGTCCCAGAATCACCAGAGTCAACAACAGTTGCTAGCCAAAAGTTGTCACCTTTGATGCTTTTGTTCACTAGGGGACCTCAGTGAGCCGATTTTAAAAATTCCCCTCAGTGCCTCAAACCATGTCTTCATCTCTAAATATTTGTTTACGCCTCATGAAGCTCCTGGATTAAATGCCCACCAGTGTTGCAATTTCATTGTCATTTGATGAAAAATGCCCAATATCAAGACGGATAAAACAAATTTTAGATGTTGTGTTGGAAGGAGGAAGAAATTTGCACTTAAGTCAACTCTGTGTTTGTCTGTCCTGTTGTATGCAAGTCTTTGGGACTGGAAGTTAAAAGGACTATAAAATATTCATTGGTCTTAATGGACAGAGTGAGAGGTAGAGTTTTGTGATTGTGTGTTCTAAGCAGAGCCCTTCCCAGTGAACCTTTTGAACCTGACAGTGAGTTGGTCACCTCATCCTCCTTTAGTCTGGAATTGTTTTTAAAAATGCTGGGATAATACTGTGTCCAGCTAGTAAGGACATAGCAAGAAAAATGTTCCTTCTTTTGTTTGAAATTAGATCTAGAAATAGATTGTCGCGAAATGTTTG
>JAQLOL010000010.1:14974284-14986270 GCA_029783665.1 Naso thynnoides
ATAAGGCTTTAGCTAATCAGTCACAGTGGAAAGTTGCCTGTGTTCTTCCCTTGCTGCGGTCCTGACAGTCAGTTGAGGATTAGACGCTTCCGTTGCTGTGAAAACTATAATTCCTCACTAAACCCTCAAATTTATTTTAGTGTGGAAATGTAAACATAGTGCTTTGCAACATTGCTGCAAAAATTCACAAAATTTCTCACATGAACAACCGTGAAACCACAGGATTTCTGCTCGTCTATTTCATGCTTGGTAAATGCATCTCAAAGTTCAGATCTGCCAGCTGCAGGCCACTGAACAAAAACTTCAATTTGTTCCCCTTTGGCTTACATTATATATTATCTCCCTTCTCCTACACTCCAGACTGGGTTCGACATCGCAGTGGCCAGCGAGATCATGGCCATCCTGGCTTTAGCAGACAGCCTGGAGGACATGAAAAACAGGCTGGCACGCATGGTGGTGGGGACCAGCCGCTCTGGACAGCCTGTCACCGCAGAGGACCTGGTGTGTGTCACTGTGTGGTCGTTTCATTCAGAGAGTGTGGGAAATTTTAAACTAGGACCTGACCGATATATCGGTTTGCCAATATTATCGGCTGATATTAGCCTATTGCAGATATATCGGTATTGGGACATATGTTCTCCGATAAGTGCCATTATAAAACTGTTTTTTAAGGCTGGAAAAATGCTTGGACTAATAATTGAAAATGGTGTAATCACATAGTTTGTCAAGCAGAGGGTGGTTCATTATTTAATTGGTATTAAGTGAGTGTTAACTAGGGCCCGACCGATACGGGATTTTGGGGCCAATGTCGATACCAACATACATTGTACTGAGAAGTGAACACATCACTTTTAATCAGTTAAATAATGCACAGCCCTCTGCTGGACAAACTTCGTGATCACACCATTTTAAATCACTAGACCAAGCATTTTTTCCAGCCCTACTAAACAAGTTAAATATTGGCAGTTATTAGAGAACATATACGCCAATAACGACACATCTGTGATAGGTCGATATTGTCTGATAATATCAGCACACTGATATATCGGTCGGGCCCTAGTGTTAACTGTTCAGTGCACTGATGTTCGGAATAAAGTTTGTCAGATATTCTGCCCTCATTACGTATCTTTGTCACACGTATTTGATAATCACATTCAAAATATTATTCATAGAATTTCGACCGATATGTTGGATATCATAATTTTCTCACTCTCTAATATCAGTATTGGCATTGGCCACCAAAATCCCGTATCAGTAGGGATATTTTAAACCTGGCAGTCTCACTCTCAACCTAGACTTTAAACACTACATAAAATATTGGCAAACTGATGTACTGGTCCTTATCCATAAAACTGTGGTAGCTAAGAGAGCTTAATGTACTGCATTGTTAGAAAACACATGTAAACACAGCACAGACAAGTGGATTTAAACATGACCACCTCCCTAACAATAGTTTCATGACATAAAGAATCATACTTCAAATAAGTAACAGTAACTAAATACAGAAATGCTGAAGCGCTTCTCTTTTTGTTTGTGCTTTCTATTTAAGGAAAGTGTTTTCATTTGTGTTGTCCAAGCAGTGAAGATGTTTTTATTTTTCTTAATTTACATTTGTTTCATCCTTTTTCTTGCTTTTAAAATTACAGTTTGCCACAAATGATTTACAGTAATCTGAACTTGTGCGTGTTTTGGGAGATGCATATACAAAATTCAAATGAAACTTGCAGCTTAGAAATTCCCAAAACTCCCACTTCCAGCACTTCCCCTCTTCAAAACAACACGTCTAATCTAGGTGTAGCCTGCGATTATGACGTTTAGCAGAGTTTTCGCACTTGTCTCCAGATCCCTCTGCGAGGTCAGCTGGCTCTGGTTTCCCACAGAAGGCTGCGGCTTGTGTTGTTTCAGAGCCATAGAGGAGGATCCTGTATAAAGTTACATTTGTCTCTCTGATTAGTCTAGATGTGAAAACATCACCACGCCTCAGAGCAAACCTCAGTCAGCATGTGGTGTGTGACTGTGTGTGCAGACTGCTGTCAAGAGATGTTTTGAGAGGCAGTGTTAAATAAGGCCCAACTGATACATGATTTTTGAGGTCCATGCCAATACCAATAACAGGGAGCAAGAAAATGCCCATATTGGATATTTCACCGATTTTATTTATATGTATAGTACTGGCTGAGTGTGGTTATGAAAAACTTGTGACAAAGATATGTGAAGGAGGAGGGATATCTTAAATTTTAACAAACTTTATTCAGAACATCAGTGCACTCATAGTTAGGAAATAATGGACCTCCCTCTGTTGGACGAACTACGTGATTTCATCATTTTAAATCATTAGTACCAACATTTTTTCTGGCCTTAAAAACAGTGTTATTGTCTGCGATATCGGAGAACATATGAACTAAAAACAATATTTTTGCAAAAGATAATATCGACCAGAATTATCAGCAAACTGATATATCTGTCAGGCCCAAGTGTGAACGCATAAAGGACAGAGACCTACGAATGGACTGTCGTCCGTTTCATAATATGTAGTAGACAACATTTGCACATTCTAACATAAATACCACTTGTGTGTTTAGTGAGGTTAAATCTTTGTCTGCATACTGACAAACTGCTTGTTTTCAGCCTGCGCTCTTCATTTTCTTCCCTTCTTCCTCCCTAACAGGGCGTGAGTGGAGCGCTGGCGGTGTTAATGAAAGATGCCATCAAGCCCACGCTGATGCAGACACTTGAGGTGAGACACACACATAGCCCACCTAAATACTCATTACTCTGCTCAGCTGAGTGAATATCTTGTAGAATAAATAGGTTTTCAGTCCTCAGGGACATTGAGTGTGTGTACTAGATCTACTTTAACTTGTGCTGTCAGAGAAAAGAGAGGAGGAGAAAGAGGACTCTGCTGAGAGCTTTTAATAAAGGATGATAGATTGACCTTTTCCTCCCATGGCCCCTCATCCTAATAGCAGCTTAGCAGTGTGTAGATGGGCAGGTGGAGTTCTCAGATAGGAGGCCAGCCCATCCAGATTCACACTATCCAAAGGGAAAGTTCTGATTTGACGACTTGTACCAGAACTTTCACAACATCTGGCTTTCATTTTGCTTTTAAGACATTACCATTAGATAAATGGACACATGATCACTCAGGCTTATAAACAATTCTTGCAAGTACATGCACACAGTGACCCAAAGCTGTTCCTGTATTAGAGGAGATAAGCCCAACCCTCAAGGTGATGGATGGAGGATTGGAGAGGAGTTTGGAGCTTTAATGGATCGGATGAACGGATAGTTTTGATCTTTGGCTTTTTCTGGAACAGCCCAAGCCCACTTAAAAGAAGCAGCAAAGTTACGGGAGAACAGCCCATTAACTAACTGATCCACCGAAGGACAGAGACGTAGACTTTTAAATCCTCCGTGTATCCAGTGACTGGGATCATTTATGTCCTGTGCTCACTGTGTCAGTGGGCATAAACTACACAACCATGTGCAAATGAAATGTTACTTGTTAAGGTGACTGTCATCTATTCAGCTCTTTGCTGGATTATATTCCATGGCAATTCATGTGTTACATAATGTGAAAAGAGTTAAATAAGCATCATTTTTAATATTTTAATATTCCATGAAAATTCAGGTAATTTTTTTCAGGGAAATTTTTAAAATTTTGAAACTTCCATCATCTTAAGTTTGACCATTTTCAATCCTTTTAAACTTTTGATGGGTAAATCTTTTTGTTCACATATCTTTTTAGTTGCGACAGGCAAAGCATTTGAATTTTTCCACTTTGAACAGCCACTTTTCCACTGTAATTAATAGAAAAAAATTTGTTTTTCACTTTGAGATATTTCTAATTACTTTGTTCACTCAGCATCTGGCACTATTTTTTTGTTTTCTGTTTTTAACTCGAGGGTTGAGACCCAATACTCATGTCTCCACACCTCTGTGATATGGAATCCCATTTAAATTTACATGAATACATTTGTATTTACATTCTTTTGGTGTTTGGTGAAGTGTTAGCATCAGAACTAGCTTAACATTTTAAGTTCTCATCAGCAAATGGGTCAGCAGCCGACAACTCAACAGACCAGTCTTGTAAAATTGTATTTTAATTTAATCTCTGATCAAAAAACATTCTCATTCCCTCTCTGTCCTTCAAGTGATTTTCTTCTTTACAGTAAAAATACTTATCTGGCCATCCAGAGTCTGTCCAGGAAAAGCTGTTTATATATTTGATGCTGCTGCTCTCAGTGTTTGCTTTTTTTTTTTACTGTCAGTCTGTGACACTGGGCTGTGGGTTTGCTGCACAGGCTAATTGTATTTTTCTGTTGGACTGATTTAAATCATTAGAGTGTACAATGAGCTCAGTGTTAGCTGTCATGCTGTTGCTAACAGCTGTGTGTTTTTGTTGCAGAGTTGCTTTTTGTTTATTCTCTGTTAGATTTGAACAGAAAGCTTGATTATACGGCCTTTGGGTGGGGAAAACAAACACAGAACTGGGTGTACTGGGTGTAGAGTGTTGCATGCGGTGAGATTTGGTTACTTTGTGTTTTTTTGAAGGAAGTGTTGCGGTCCTGTTGTGTGAAACTGTTTCCTGTGTGGGTTTCCTGTGATTCTGGTCAGGGAGCTGGTATTGGGACCGACTGGGCCTCAGAGCTCCATGAGAATTTTCCATCGAGCTTGACCGCCTGTGACCTTTATGCCCTCCATGCTTGTGATTGCGTGTTTTGAACGCAGACATGAAAAAAAAGTTGGCATATGGAAGCGTGCGTTTGTGTGTTAGAGCATGTGTGTTGTTTCAGATGGGGCAGGGTTTGAAGGAGACATAGCAAAAGAGGAAAAAGGATACTTTTTGAACTCACTTGCTGTGAAAACGTACGACTGAGGCCTGCTTAACAAACATCCTGTCTACGTGGAGTTTCACCCACACGACCACTCACATCTTTCCCAGGGAAATGCAGACAAAAGCATAGACAGTCAGACGTGTGACTATAAGCTCTCTAGTTGAATCCATGACTTAAAAAATCACTGGGAATGTTTTGATATGGTGTAGCTCTGGTTTGCAGCTGGTGCAGACGACAGTGAAAAAGATCCACAAGAGTAGGAAGCAGTGACATGATCTCCATTTTCCTGTTTTTGTCCCTTTCTCTAGTATTCATCATCCTTCTGTCCACCAGTCGAAGAGGTGACACGCTCAAATTCGCTTTCATTTGTTTCCCATTTCATCACCCTGTTAGGACTCTCTCTATGTCCTGAATCACTTCCTCTCGTGTGCAGGTGTCAGAGGAGTTTTAAGTGTGAACTGGGTCAAGTTAAAGTTCAAGAGCCGCAAAAAAACCCCTGGAAATTCACGTAATATCTGACGTGTGTTGGCTTTCCATTCGATTGAAGAAAAGACCAATTCATTGAATGGATAACTTGCTCAAAGGATGTTTTCTTTGTCAGTATGTTGTGAACGCTTTCTCTCTTGTTTTCCTTCACCTGCTTCTCTTTTCCACATACTCCCTCTTCGCTGCTCTAATCTGTACCAATAGTTTACATAGACAAACAGACAAGCGGCAGCGTCCGTCAGAGCCTCGTTGAATGGCTGATTTACTCCTCCGAGGGGAGGCTGTTTATGCAGCCAGAGGGAGAGGTATGCAAACAAAAGCTTAGAAAACCACGCAGGCCTTCCCATCCTTCCCTTTTCCTCCCTCTTAAGGAATTCACATCCAGTGTAACAAAGGGTCAGTTGGCTTTTCCCAGTTTTCTTCTTGACCAGTTCTCTCACTCATTTCCTTTCTTAAAGCCTGTCATGAGTGCAACGGAAGGATTGTGATCTTGAGGAGAGGGCCTTTCCTTGGCAACCAAACTCTTTGCTGCCCTGCCTCGTCTGAGCTGGCTGCACACAACAAAATTTCTTTGAATAATTCAGAACAACGGCAGCAGCTGTGAAATCAGTCAGTAGTAGCAGAGTTTTTACCCCAGCTGAGAGAAAAATGTGATCAGGTGCAAGTGTAGAATATCAAAGCAAGATCAAAGTATTTATGATGCTTTTACTTTAATACAACTCCAGCTATAAAAAACATTCATGGTGGATACAAGCTGCATTCACATGGAATCAGGCAGATGGTAAACGGCAGATGGTGGGAGACACCTTGTAAATGGCATGGGAAAAATCAAACAGTCCGACAAAATAAAATGACGGCAAAATAAAACACCCATGACGATGTGTTGCTGCAGTGATGTCGTATAATATACAAAGAATGGAATAAAATATACTTAATGAAATTTTTTCGTGACTGCTATGTCATGTAACTCTTCTAGTTATACATGCAGCTGTAAAATGCAGCTTTTTTTAAATTTTCTATTGCAAACTTAACATAAAAGTTAAATTGCTTTCCATATGTCAGCTTTTCTCAGTAGGTTTGCAGGCTGTGATAAATACGACTACGGGTATTATTGCTCCAAATTAATCACTTTCTCATTGTCAAGATCTGTCAACGTAACATCCGGTTGTAAATTCCGTCGCAGAGGACGTCAAAAAGTTGAAATATTTCAATTTTGGACGGCAGTTCCGTCTGCCGTTACCGTTGCCAGCGTTCTCTGCCGGCCTCATCAGATTTTATCGTCCTGCTCTCATCCACTTTTATGACATCTGGTTTGCCGTCTACCATCTGCCTGATTCCATGTGAATGCAGCTACATGAATTAAAAACCTGATCCATGCTATTCAATTATTTTTGTTTTATTTAACCCGGAAGAATATTCACTGAGATTAAAAATCTCTTTTGCAAGAGTGTCTTGGCCAATACAGGCAGCTGCACAAATGAACATGTTTGGAGACGTAAAACAAACATACAGCAATTTACAATATGAATAAAGATTAGATTACTGACAAGGGATTCCATTTTTCTGGGCAGCGAAAACTCCTGCACACATCACACTTGCAGAAGAGAATAGTTTTTTAATAGTGACGTTTCAGTCTCACGACTGCTCTTGCAGAGAGCAATCTGATGAAGGTCGTGAGACGGAAACGTCACTGTTAAAAAAACTGTTCTCTTCTGCAAGTGTGCCAGTGTGCGGGAGTTTCTTTCATTTCCTAAGTGACTCTTGATCTTCTTCGACACACCTGTTGATTTGTTGATGTGAAAAATCATTGTTTTGTGAAAAATGAGATTCCATTTTTCACTGTCGGTTGTGTTTATGTTCACAGTTGCAAGGTCTGTAACTGAACGTAACTGTCCTGACTAGGGCTGAACAATTAATCAACTTTTTTTTTATCAAAATCGCAAAATGGCCTCCTGTAGTGTTAAAATTGAAGTAGCCAAAGGAGTGTGTGTGTGTCAAAATACCATTTTAGTTCAAATATTGTAGTGCTGCAGCGGTGTCCTGGTCTACACATCAGATTCTACAACTTAAGAAGACATCTCTTTTTGGTACAGATCCTTGCAAAATCACAACATAATCCTTTTAATGTTTTTCAGTGAAAATGAAAATCATGATGTCAAAATGATCATTTCTTCTAATACTACAAATCATCACAATTTCAGTATCAGTCCAAATAATTCCAGTTAATTATTCTTCTTGAATTGGGCCACCCTAGTTTACTTGCACTTGAAGTTTTCTTCTTCTTTGTGTGTGTGCATCTTGTTTTAATGGAGTCATCCAAATCAGCAAGCAGAGGGAAGCCCGGCCCGCAGGGAGGCTGGCCTGCCAGTCGAGTACCTCTTAACTTGTGCCTGCTGGTGAGACAAAGGCATCGTCAGCCAAAGTGTGTCCACACTTCAGTATTTATCCTGGATGTTTCTGAAACATGTTGAATGCAGTTTGAAAATGCTGCTCGGTCCTCATTGAAAGTCGTTCGGGTGGGTTGTAGTGGGTTTATACTGTGTGCTCAACTCCTCCTGCATATGTCTGTGTGCCCCTCTACTTGTTGCAGGGTACGCCAGTGTTTGTCCATGCCGGGCCCTTCGCCAACATCGCCCATGGCAACTCCTCGGTGCTGGCAGACAAGCTGGCTTTGAAGTTGGTTGGACAGGACGGATTTGTGGGTAAGAGCGCTCAGTGCGTACAGATCACACAGACAGGCCAAGACAGATGCACAACCGCAAAACTTTGTGGATGACGGACAACACGATGTGAACTGTAGAATCTCGGAGGCCCAGATGTGGAGGATTCGAAGAGATGAGCCTCCTCAGCAGGCAGATTTAACCATAACTTACATTTTACTCCAGCCGTGAACTTCAGCGCACTGCCCCGCTGTTTCAACCTTTGGCCCACAGCCGTCTGAGTTCTGCTTCTGGCTGTGTACGACCTGCCTCTGGCTGGTCGGTGTGCTGTGTAACTTTCTAGGAAACTGGTGGAAAGATTGTGTAAAAAAACACAGGAGAGAGGAAGGAAGCTGATTGATAATCTTAAGAGCCCCTGGAATGCTTTAGAGTAAACCACACTAATCCCCTCAACGTCAAAGCATACTTGAGCATTTCCATTTTTTATCTGTAGATCTATCCCACTGCTTTCTTTCTGTCTTCATTTACTTTGGCCGCAGAAATATGTATGGAATGGACGTGTGTGTGTGTGTGTGTGTGTGTGTGTGTGTGTGTGTATGTGTGTGTATGTGTGTGTTGGGTTTGTGTGGTTCGTCAAGTGCATCTAAAGTGCAAGTGAATCTCATAGAGGCTTATATTTAAGTGCATGTGAAACAGGTTTAGTGTTTGAGAGCAGTAACGATGAAAGGAGAAGGGTCAGTCTTGGTATTAGGCGGTCACCTGCGAGCTGGTCAGATGTGTGTGTGTGTGAGCAGAGTTGGGTTTCACAACACTGGAGCAGACAAGCACGGAGGCTCGAATGCAGTTTCTACTCCACCTCTCCACCCAACTTGTTTTCCATCTGTCTGTCTTGTTCCCTCCCTTCCCCGTCTGTGTGTTTGTTACCTGACCCCCAGGTATGCCAGGAACTCGACTGCCCTCCTCTTCCTCCATCGGCAGCTGGGATGCATGTGCACTCCCCCACTACCCCTTCCTTCCTCCCTTCCTCGCAGGCTCTTTTCTCTGATGCTGCAGACTTTGTCGCCTTTTAGCTGGCAACTCTGAAAAAAGATTAATAGCTCTACAACAAAGTCAGGGAAATGTTTATAGCTGCAGACACAGTCGGCTTTTGTGTAATGGAGTTTATTATGAAGTGAAGGGACAATCCTGTTTTTTTACAACTTGTATATGAATTTCTTTGTTTTGGTTATTATATATTGGTTATAAAAACTGTATTAAAGTAATTACTAAGATTAGATTACATAGATTAGATATATACTTTATTGTCCCTGTTGGGAAATTTGGCTTGGACCCTGCAAAGCGACACCCAACAACATATGTAGGGCGCCAACATCAGCCCGCTCATTGAATTATAACAAAAACCACAAGGTTAAAAACTTAACAAGTTGTTTCTTGTGGTATTACTTCGTTGGTTGTTGTGTGATCACTGCTGGCTGTGCAGTAAATAGCCCCTCAGGGATAATAAAGATGCCTCGAACCTTGAAACATATAAAAGGCCTGAAAGTGTCGCAGGACAAATACAGACAGGTGCAAAGAAAAAGTAGGAAAATAAAGAAATAAATGAATACCTTACCTAGCATATTTTACCCCCTCAGTCATGTCTTTATTTTAATGCCTCTTTTTAAGATAACAACTGGTAAAGGCACAGAGGCTCTGCATTGTCTGCCTGATGGTAACAGATCTTGTTCACAGTGCAAATTATGGGATGAGTCACTGAGAATTCTGTTGCCTGTTTGAGGACACAGCGGTCAAAGAGAGACTGAAGATCGAAGTGATCTTTTCTGATTTTTGTTGCAGATCATTTTTGCCATCATCTGAACTAATGTGTCAACTTTGATTTTGCTGCAGCCTTCCTCTCCCACATTGATGTGTTGTTGTCCCCATAGTATCCCAAGATTCATTGCGTGCTGATGGTAATTTTTAAATTTTTTTTTCAAGCGAGTATAAGTGACAAAGCAGCGACAGCAACTGAGGTTGTTTTAACTTTTGAAATGTTGGTATTGAAATAAGGTCAACCTTATTTTAAAAAATATACATAAAAATAATAATAATAATAATAATAATAATAATAGATTTATTTGTATATCACTTTTAAAAATGGGTTTACAAAGTGCTTTGACATATGTACAATATACAATATAAGAACAAAGCAAGAACACAACACAAAAGAACCAAAACACCAACAGCAGAAGAACCCATAAAAAAACACAAGCATCATGAGAACCCCAAAACACATCTCAACACCTTAGAAGAACCTGGGCAACACAGGAACCCAGCTGCTGAATTTGAGACCATTTTGATCAGTGCGTTTAAGTGCGCTGATTATATTAGTATTTTGACTCTGTTCATCCCCAGAAGGCCCATGAACTCTTTGTGAACTTGGTCGTGGGGGTGTGTTTGATCAGACACTCATGGCCATGCTTCATCATGCCCTGTTTTATTGTGGGTTTTCCAGCCACTTTGGAATCTAGACTTTAAATGCTGTTATTGGAAACGGCTTCTGGGAGGATGGGATGAATCCCACATGCCAGATGTGAGGGATTCCTGTATCATTAACAGACTGGTGTATTAAATGCAGATAACCCCCAGGTACTGACTTACTGTAAGATTTCCCATACAGCAAAGCCTCCCCTAAACTAAAGCAACAAATCATTTGGACTTTTTAAGAAGCCGCCTCCAATAAATGACGATGCGTTCAGCATGTAAAACATTTCAAGCTCTGCAGTCTTTTAACACCACTTTCTAAAAAACATCTCAAGCCGTATATAGTTCCTTTAAGTTGACTAAAAACGTACAAGTGTTTCATTAACATTAACTCTAATTCATTTCATTGTTTTTGAAAGCCCACAGAGGCTCATGCTTGTGACAGTGTGTGATGTAACCACTAATGGCGTCGTCCTCGGCCGAGCTATAACCTTAGCTCCCTCAGTGGTGCTAAGTGAGCTAGCATTACATGCATGCTTTGTAGATGCAAAGTAGGTTCTACATGGAACTGCTCACAACAAGATCTTTTGGTTGTTTTATGAAGCTGGATCATGATTAACAGTTTATAACAGTTTGTTGAGTTTCTTTTCACCATTTTGGGCACCACAGGCCGGGTCCCATCCAGCTCAGTCATGTCCAAGAGAAAGCAGACGTCTCTACAGCTGCTTTCTGCACAACTCAGCAACTCACCACAAAACAATACAATTAATAAATAGCAGAGGTGGCAAGTAATTGAGCACAAATACTTTCTTACTGTACTTAAGTAGATTTTTTAGGTATCTGCACTTTACTCAAGTATTTCTTATTCTGACAGCTTTTTTTCTTTTAGTCCCGACATCTGGGAACACAAATAGCTGTACCTTCTTCTCCTTTCATTTTCAAAACAGGCTTGTTGCTTTCTAATGCTTTTCCCTTTTTTGGCAGCGCTCAGGACACATTACCAACCTAAAATGTTGCTGTTTGATATTCTGAGAATTATATTCTGGGAATGATATTCAACAATCAACTCGTTTTGAGGTGTGTTTAGAAATAGCTCGGACAAATCCTACTGATTCTACCTTTTAAGTTAAATAGTCTTTGTATTATATTAATAAGATGTAAGGTTCAGTTAGCTTTTCACAGAAATGGCCAGCATAAATGTCCTTCTGGGAGATACTTTTTACTTCTAGCCTATACTTTGAGTACATTTCAGAACTTGTACTTTATTACTTTAACTTCAGTGTATACTTCTACTTAAGCAAAGATTGTGTGTATTTTTGCCATCTCTGATAAAAAGTTATACAAGTAAGAGGAAAAATATGTGCTGAACTGCCTCTTTAAAGGAATAATCTGGCGAAAAATTATCCCAGAGTCTTTTTCTGAACGGGCACTTATCAAAGAAGACCTCCAGAGAGTTTTTTTTGCTCATCGACCTGTATCGGGTTTGACCGGAGCAAAGTTGCAGCCCAAAAACGGCTAACATGCATCGAAATGGGGCGG
>JAQLOL010000010.1:14987512-14997634 GCA_029783665.1 Naso thynnoides
ATGGCCTAAAAATAATACCTTGATATTTTTAGGCTATATCTCAATACCCAGTATACATCTCAATATTTAAAATCTCATCCAAAGCACTTCATAAATGTGTTATTCAAACCTTTTGATGCATAACATGACACCAGTATGATAGATCAAGTAGTCCCTGCAACATTTCTCCACATTAAAACATTCCTGTTCATAATATAATCATTAGTGGTTTCTTTTGGAATTTTTTCAAAATTTGATTTGCATGCAAAAAGGGGAAAACTATCCCTCCCCTCCCTTCACCCTCTCTCTGGCAGTCTCATACCTGTGGGTGCTGCACTCAGATAGTGAGCATGTAAAAACAGGGGCGACAGAAGTTTTCATGGACCACTTTTACGAGTCAAAATGGTTAGAGAAACATTCAGTAAACATTTAAGTCACTCTGTAACGCTAGTTGGTAAGATGAGCCTGTGGGAGTTATTAAGCTCAGACTCAGCGCTGTCACAGAGGTTTACTCTCTGTTTGATCTCTCCCCCTCTCTCACACACATAACACATGCTAACAGCCACAGATATTTTTCTAGAAAAGGACCCGCGACAGTATCCTCATCCTCCTACGCATTTGTTTCACAAAGTACTGACACAATAAACGGAGTGACAACATAATGTTATTAGCCCACTAATGTAGTTACCATAACTTTGGGTGTTCATGTCAAAAGCGCTGTAACGTTAGTCCCCTCCTCTTACACGATAAAATAAGATCATCCTTTATTAGTCTGACGCTGGAGAGATTGCGCTGAACAGCAGCAGTAAAGTGAATATCAGAAACGAAGCAGTGCAGTGAGGAAAACTTAACAAATTAAAGCCACAAGTGGCGATGAACGGGCGCGGGTAGAGTGAGCAGCAGCAACACTTCGCGCTGTCTCCAGTCTCTCTCTGGCCTCTCTTCCCTCTTCTACTGATACAAAACACGCGTGCGCCAGGAGAGTTTTCTGGATGGGTGGGGGGGTCAGATGTATGCTGTGAGAGAGCATTAGAGAAGCGAAACTCCAGAGCCAATTACAGGCCGACAGCTCAAAATATTTATGTGACATTTATACTCCACGTTGGCGGTACAGCCATTTACTACATTGCATGTGGAACAAATCTCAGTATACGGCATATAAGCAACATATTACCCTGCCCTAGTATGATAGAAATGCACACAAATAAAAACAAAGATATGCACAGCCACTGTAATAAAAGACAATCACGAGGGAAACCTGACAAACTTTAACATTTGTAAGAAGAGGAGTCAGTGGTTTGTGACACCACTTCCTATCAAGATATAGTTATTAAATGAGCTTCTTTTGTAATGTCTAGTTGTAAGCTCCGGATGTTTTGGGAAAGGCCTTGTTAGACCTCATTAAACAGTACAAGAATCACATGCTTGTTAACACAGCACTGCAGCGGCACAGTTTGCGAGATATTTCAGACTTATCAGAGCCTGTATGTTGCTTTGTCCTTTAGGTCAGGTGTTTGCTTAACGAGTGAGCCATCATTTGACACATTTATGGAGATTTGTGTGTGATGCAATAAAAGTTTCCTATCTGCCTCCGGTCGCCAGCTGTATTCTTACCATCATGTAATTCCCCACCTGTACACATAAATACTCATCCACTGACATGGCCAAGAGCACTTACTTGATTAACAGCACAAATAAAACCTTTGCATGTGGTTTCCGGGTATTTGGGCCTTTGAAACATAGGGACTGAATTTTTCTGGTGCATGTGTTTGTGTGTGTGTGTGTGTCTGTGTGTGTGTGTGTCTGTGTGTCTGTGTGTGTGTGTGTCCACCTTCATATCTGGCTAGAATCATGGGTCTTTCAGTCGGGTTCAGCTGAGTAAATAACAAAGCAGTATAAGTTAATTGTGCAGCTCGTAACAAGAACCAGAAGTATTGGGGAAAACAGAGCCAGGGAAATGAATTTATGGGTCCTGTATGGTCTTACTTACACATACACACACACACACACGCGCGCACGCACAGAGTGCAAGATTGGATTACTCTGGTAAGATTTGGAGTAGCTGCATTAGATTCTGTTAATGTGCTCGGGAGTAACTGTACATCTGCACACAGTGGGACTACTCCCGGTCTTACAGCAGCCAGCAGGTGTGAGTGTTTTATTCCCTGCACATTTGAAAGAACAAACAGGAACTCAGTAGTGAAACTGAAGTCCTTGCAACATAAATTTTGGTAGAAGCTACAAAAATACTGAGAACTGAAGACAGGGAGACTTTTGAAAATGGAGCTTTCAGTCTGTTGTTAAGCAAAGGCACACAGGAGTTTAGCCACTGAAGACGCGGCCCTTCCTGGCACTACTAATTTGGCAGTGCATCAGGCCGACCTGTGACCATGAAAGAAGTCCGTAACACTGTAATACAATTCCAGACCATCACCAACTGCAGCAGTATGCCGCATCATAGAAATAAAACTACTGCGAATGTTACACAAAGAAAATGCTATAAATTTTGATTTAATTGCTTTAAAAACTCCAGCTTAGTGGGTAAAAAGGAAATGAAATCAGTTAAGTCACCAACTTGCCAACTCCCTGTCATACACTTTAAATTACACTTTTGAATAGAGCTTGATTGTGAAGGCAAAAGTTCCTGTTTCCTGCATTTTCTTCTCTAAGCTATCCTCAGCACTGAGTCACATACCATGCTGGGTTTTTAGAATTTCATTCTGGCTTTTCTCATAAAATGCTACAATAGCTTTCAGTGTTAGGTATTACAGGAACCCTCAGATTTTTGTCGGAACAGAAGAGATGTGACAGGAAACTAGAGGAGAGAGGAAATGGGAGTTACTGTGGCCCGTTGAGTCTGGGGGAGAGTTGCTATATTCAGTGTTATATTTATACACAGACAGGTGACACATTTAAGGAAATACAAAGTTTCTTCATAAGGTGTTGCTGCTAAAAGAAAACCTGAAGTCGCAAGTCCTTTGTCAGGTGTTGACATTATGGCTGATTTGTGCTTTGGTAAACTGCTGGGGGACTAGGTCAGTCAGGAGAGACGTGTGAATGAAGTAAAACATTTTGGTAGGGATGAGGAGGCGGAGAATCGCGCAAAACAGCAGAAAAATGATTGGCTGACGATGCAGGCGTGTCTCTGTGCTGAATCTAAATCATCAACCCAAGACAATGACAGCGAGGAAATTATGAGTGAGCTTGCGTGAGACGAGTGAATAGCAGGATGGTAAAAGAAGTAAACTCTAGGCCAAAGCAGGCAGAGAAATGGTTTTCCTGACTGACTTTTCACAAGAGCTTTAAAGGACCATAGCAGTGTTACTACACGTCATTGTCCTTTGTCAGCATCAGCCACATGTTACAGAAACGCCACCCATTTTTCCTAAAATGGCTTATCCATGAGATATTATGTTTGTTTACATTTTGTCCATATTCTGTAAATGGTCCAGAAGAAGTGCGTCAAATTAGTTGAAAAGAACGTCTGTGTCAAAATCCTTCCACACACTAATGTTCGAGCTAGGAAGGCAGCACTTGTAAGGATCTATTTTTCCAGGCATAATAACTTTAATCTCAACAGTTCTCGTCTCCCCTCTCCCTCACTTGCTCAACAATTTGACCAAATAAACGCAGGTGTTCTCTTTAGAAAGGTGAATTATCTATACCTAGCATCTTTCACATTTCCTATTCTGTTTCTATGCCCTGTTTCAACATGGCTGGCAGTGAATGGGGTTTAAAAATGCAGTCTGAGATCTACTAAAGTATACACATGGTAGAGTTTTTAACAACATTTACAGTAGATAGGTGCAATCTCCGCTATTGTTTCTAAGTCAAAAATGACTGGCATGGTCCTACTAAAACATTTTGTAAGTGGTTCAATTTATAATTTGAATGAGAACAAAGAATTTCTGACTTTTGCTTTCTGTCTTTTCTTCTTTAGAATCTGGGCCTTGTTGCAGGTGGTTGCCATAGCAATCTCAGAAAGCAGATCCAAATAGCTCGCCTCTTTGGAGTCCCAGTTGTGGTGGCGCTCAATGTCTTCAAGTAAGATGCATACAAACATAAAAACACAGCCTAACTTAATGCACAGTAAGTTAACAGATCTACCAGTACTAATGAATTCTTTCAGCTCACATAAGCACCATATTAGTTAGCTTCATTTGGCTCTAACTATTCATCATGGTCACTGTCAACAACGATTCCCTCGCTGATCCTTTAGGACAGACACGAAGGCGGAGATCAACCTTGTGTGTCAACTTGCAAAAGAGTGCGGAGCGTCCAACGCTGTGCCATGTCACCACTGGGCGCAGGGCGGGCGAGGTTCACTGGAGCTGGCCCGAGCTGTGAACGAGGCTGCCAGCAGACCCAGCAACTTCCAGTTCCTATACGACATAGAGGTGAGAGCAGATGGAAAAAGTCCATCATGTGTCTCACTTAATTGATTCCTTAAAGACACGTTTTGAGACAAAAATACTTTTCTTGGATTATCCAGTTGAAATGACATACTTTCCTTTTACCTCTTGAAAGACGGGCTGAATCCATGGATATGCACATTTTCTCATCTTAAAAGTATAACTACTGCACATTAACGTGTGCTACTTCACTGAAAAGTTTGTATGCACAGTCGTTCTGCACAGTTAAGCTCAAGCATAAGGGGATGTAACAAAAAGACAAAATATGTTTTTCAGTCTTGTCAACCATGTCAGTTGATTTGATTTTGATTTTGGTGCCCTTGCTTTCTTTTTGTAAGTTAGCCAGTTGTAATTATTCCTTTTCCAGCCTTTAGTGTTGATCTCTCTCTCCACACTACGTAACGTTCTTTGGGAGCCTGATCAAAGAATGTTCAAGTAAAAAACATCAGCTGGTTTGAGTTAGTGAGTTTAGGAAGTTGTGACTTACATTAACTGATCTGTTACGATGTGTGGGTGTGCGTGTGCGTGTGTACGTGTGTGCACCTTTTTCCGTTTTCCTTCTCCTGCTCAGTAAATTCAACAATAGGAGTGCGACAGGTCCTGTACAAATGCAGTAAATCCAATAATAATTACAAACAGAACAAGTTGTGTTAAATAAGAGAAATACATTGTTCAATATTAAATTATTACATTATTCCAAGTTTACAGCAGTAATTAGATGGTGGAGATGTTTAGAGGAAAGTCAGTGCCAGTGGAGCTTGGAAGATGTGAGGTGTGAGCCAGGATACACGGGGTGTTTCACCAGGGTTGTGGGGTTCAGCGTGTCTTAGGAGGAAGAGGAAACCAAGTTAGCAGCATCCATGTAAAGAATGACTGTAATGACCTTAGTGATGTGCCAAATTTATTGAACAGAACTTGCTACCACATGTCATCTGGAATGCTTGTAGCACTATGTTTTTTTTCAAGAAATAATCTAATCCTCTCTGATTTACGAGGTCCTCACTCTTGACTAATTGAAGTCCACAAACAGCAAATGTTGCATGTGACAACAGCCAACCCTGTTATTTTACATGTAAACTGGCTGCACACCAACAGCAGGGACGCGAGAAAGACAGGAAAGCAGTTTTCCTTCACCTTGTGTTCAGGTGAAAGCACATATTCTAATGCTGTCTTACAGCTGCGACGAAGAGAATTTAAAATCTTACTGACCCATAGTTCTGACACACACACACACACACACACACAAACTGCACGCCCAACCCACAAAGCAGGAGGCTTCAACTGTGTCTCTTACAATAAGTTCACCAGGTTTTCTGCAGTGTGCCGCTCCAGCATTGCTTTAGTCTGCTGGACAGCTCTCTGTGTTGTCCAGTTGGTAAAATAACAGCAGGTGACTGTCACATACGATTCAGTTGTAAGCACCGTCTACAAGTCCGTGGTCAGAGCACTTATCAAACAACTGTGCCGCACACATGCAATATCATCACACAGTTTCTCCAGTCATGCTAATGTTAGCTTAACCTGGCAGAGTTTGCACTGCACCTCATTTTCGTTTGTTTTCTCGAAAGAGTTCCACACAGAGCTTTAAGATGGCTGTAGAAATCTCTGCAGGTTTCTGCTGTTGTATTTGCAGCATGTACTGACTCCTACAGCGCTGTAGCAACTGTCACCACTATACTGACCTCGCATGCAAAACTCACCGTGCTGCTGCACATGTTTTACTGCAGCCTGGTAATAACGCGATATTTGGTGTTATCATCTCATTTTCAGCTACCGGTAAAACGAGAAAAAACAATGACTGTTTTTTGTTTGTTTGGGATTTTTTTAAGACAAAATTATATTTGCATGAACTTGTCAATTTTTTTTTAAGTTAATGACCAATCAATTATGCGAAAATCATTGCCCATCTATAATTCAGAGCAAACCTGACTTTGTTGCAAAAATGCAAGTTCTCTCATTTATTTTTGATTTGGGTAGTCTGCTTGCGGCTGCAGTGGTGTGGTCAGCTGCTTTAAGTTGAAGCAGATTCAGCTTCTGGACAAAGTTGACGCTGGTTCGACAGACCACACTTAGCAGAACTGGACAAAACTGCCATTAGGGACTAAAAAGCCATTAATTCTGATGTGCAAAATGGCCCACGCTGCAGCATGCACCTGTGGAAATCTCCTCCACATCTTATGTGATCTTAAGCAGCCTCAACAGTAAAAGTCAAACATGTTAAATGATTTAATTAACCCTGTACAACCTGTACCTTACTGACCCGACATCACACAGATGTGTATTCACTAAATCTAATTTCCTGGATTCTTCCTGTCGACTGAAGCGCTCGTGTTTCCATGTGTCATTGTCTCTGCCTTTCCCATAGTTGCCAATAGTGGAGAAGATCAGAACAATCGCCCAAAAAGTGTATGGAGCTGATGACATTGAGCTGTCTCCAGAGGCCAAGGCCAAGATAGATTACTACAATAAACAGGTGAGATCAGTGCTGCTGCAGTAACATGTGACTCACACACTGACAGGACTCATACAGCTCATCTCCTTTTTCTGTCTTACTTAGACTCACGCTCAGGTTAACCTCGCATCTTGTTGTGTTTTTCCCATAACCAGGGCTTTGGTTCATTGCCAATCTGCATGGCCAAGACTCACTTGTCCCTGTCGCACATGCCTGAGAAGAAGGGGGCACCTACTGGATTTGTTTTGCCAATCAGAGATGTTCGTGCTAGCATTGGCGCTGGCTTCATCTACCCACTTGTGGGAACGGTACGTACCTTGAGTCTGAAAATGGAGCAGCAGGATAATGCTAACTTTAGTCTCTGACTCAAACCTCACAGTCACAGAGGGTTTTGACAGTGATTGGATCCACAAACCTACACAGATGTCAATAGAGCCTGCAGAGAATTGTTAACCTGCAAGGTGTTTTATCCATTTTTCCTCATTCCCTCTCCCTGAGTTTGACCCTAAATGAGATTTACATTTGGGTGTTGTTCGCTGCTTTTCCTCACAACCGTATAACTGAGCTGATGAAGCTGAGCTGGCTGGCTGGAGCCTCTTAATTGATGATGGGTTGAGCAGGAAGGAAGCAGCTTTCTGAGCCTATTGCCTCATGCTGTTTCACCAGGTTACCCCAGGGGCCGGGCTTTGATAGGCCGAGGCAAAGGTGTCAAAAACCGGGCATGCTGGGAAGGCATGCCTGTGTCTTGGCATAGCATCCTTTGATCTGCTGTGGCCTGCGGAGCCACTGGCACCCTTGAACTGTGACATCTAACCCAAAGGAAACCTCCAAATTGTTCTTTGAACTCTTTGACTCTGTTTGTCAGACTGATCCATAGATTGAGTTTTTACATTTTATCAGTTTTCTTGTAAGAGCTCTGGACAACGTCCATAGAATCAGCATTAGAACATCTACATGCACACACGCTTACTGGAATCCAGCCTTGCATGTTTAAAAAGGACTGCCCCTGCCCACTTCGAGTTTGTTTCTATTTTCTGGTTCTCAAATGTTACTGTCGAGCACAGTTGAGGGTACTCACTAGAGTCCAGATGGAGAACAGATTTGAAATTCATATCGTATTTCTTTCTTTTTATCCTCATGGCATGCATTTGTGTTGATAATATGCAAGTTTTACAATTTTGCTTAAATTAATTCTGGTAAAACATTAAAAAAAACCTCTCAGGTCACACTTGACAAGCGGTAGAAAGAAAAATCTCAATAACAACAAAACTCCTGAAGCAGTGAGGGGCGTGTGTGTGGAAGGAGGAGGAGGTTTTTTTTGGTTGGGGGGGGTTAAGGGTCTTAACAGGGTGAAGAATCAGGAAGGGGCTGATGTCATTCCTCAGATATGTAAGGGAGGGGTCACAAGCCGAACAATAGATCTCTGTAGAGTTCATATCCCGTTAGAGCTGCCTCCACTGCACCGTTAAACCCTAAACAGTTCAGATTTATAGAAAACTTGACTTGAATGGATATTCCACATGGTCCCCACAGGTTAATGTTTGCCGAGTTGTAGATTAGATCCTCAAATGGATTGTGATTACATCTATGAAAGATCACAAAAAAGATGAGAGCAGTCTTTTATTGTGACCCACTGACCAGTAAACTCCAGCCATTTCAGTACACTTGAAACCAACCTGTACAGTTACTGTGAAACTGATGTAGACTTATATAAACAGGTCACATGGCATAAGAATACAGAAGCCAAATTTGAACATCTGTCCCTGTGCATCATCCTAAGATTACCTGCAGTTGAATAATATGTATTTTTGTATGGTGTGAGTGCTAGACATCAACTCAGTCATACTTGAGCTGAGTCGTAAATGAGACTCACATCTTTCACAGAACGCAGAGTTGAAAATCTGATGTTTACAACTTGTCACTGAAGTTCAAAGTGCTCCCTGAGGGAAAGCCAGGCTCACTCACGAGTATGAGTTCAAGCTAGACGTAAAATATAGCCCTCGATGTTATCAGTGTGACTCTGTGTTTCCAGTCACTGGATCATTTTATCCATTAATTTTTCGCAAGTGTCTCACAGCCAGGAGAGTAACTTCATTACATGAACATCCAGGAGCAGCCTTAAATATTTACTCAAATATTAATTCACTCATTTCAACATTTTCCTTTCACCAATGGTCCATTAATCCTAAAAGGCACGATAGTTTGCTTTTGAATCAAATTTCATAATCTTCTCAATCCTCTTCTGAAGTAACTGTGCTTTTGTTGACCGAGACTCTTCTCCAGAATCGGCAGGGAGTGAAAATCCAGCTACATTGTCTCCTCCAGGGTTTTCCCTCACAAAGACACATTGTGCTCGGGCATAATGGAGGGACTTATTTGGCTGAGTGGAGTTTCCAACTTTAGCCACAGAGTGTTGTGTGTTTTTGCGAGTGCCAGCTTGTTCTCAGGCTGGAGAGGAGGAGCGGCAGAACAGCACATCCTTTGTTGCGTTAAAAAACCTTGACAGTTTATCTGCACATGTTAGCATCTTTTGAAATTTAAATGTGCAAGCTGATACTTCATTCCAAAAAAACAGAGAAGTTTAGAAAAAAACTCTCAATTGTGAATCAGATTACTGTAAAGCTGTTTTCTTTCCTTTTTTTAGATTTCAAAAGTTATGAGTCAAATCCTCCTGTATTCTTAGAGTTGTAGACCAAATCAGCTTAATCTGGAAAAAAAAAAGGTAAAGCTGCTGGATCTTTGAGGGGGTTGACGGGAGATTTTTATTACAGACAATCAGCAATTTCCCCAAACCTACAGTTCCTTGAATAGATTTGAGACAAATTCTAAAAGGTGGTCAAGCAAGGCTTTATAAGCACCATTTTCAGCTTCTCCAAGAAATAATATTTTTGTCTCCTTCCAGCATGACTGACCGAACTTAATACCACAAGACCCATAAGCTTTGCCAGCGTGGCTGTGGAGAACAAGCCAGTGTGAGGTGCAAATCAGACGTGGCAAATTCTGAGTTGAGGCAGAAAATTTACACAGATTTAATAAACTAACCGACCATAATAAATAGATTAAAGCTGCAATGCGCCTTGGGAGTCGTAGTAAACTTCTCCCCTAATATTTATGTAGGGAGCGACCGATATATCAGTTTGCCGATGTTATTGGGCTGTTGCAGGCATGTTGGTATTGGTGTACGTGCGTCGATAAGTAAACTGTTTCTAAAGGCCGGAAAAATTCCAGGACTTGTGATTTGAAATGGTGTGAATATGTAGTTTGTCCAGCAGAGGGTGG
>JAQLOL010000010.1:15026804-15046773 GCA_029783665.1 Naso thynnoides
GGTTCATATTTTGTGAAATCACCAATAGTCATTCTTGTCTCAGTATTGACGTATTTTATCAAAACTGTTATGATATTTACTCATTTTATCACCTTAGCTGCTCCCACCCCTTATAATGCACAACAACTCGTCAGTCACAACCTAAATGATCAATAATTATGGATATTGACCGGTATAAAACTTTACTATCGTGATAGTCTTTTCAGCTGTATCGCCCAGGCCTACTGGATGCTGTGGTTTTTAGCAGATTTTCTTGAAACAGGTGCAAAATCATCATTTGTTTGGGACCATTTTCGGTGGTGGAGTACTACACAAGTGAGTGTATTAGCAGCAGATCTTTATCTTTGGGTTAGGGTTAGATTTCCTTAAAATAAATTACATTAACCATGTTTTTTGTTATATATGGACAGGTCACTGTAACAGTGTGGCTAACTGATTTGTTTTTATTCGCTTTAGAATAACAATGGAGGTTTACTTCTCAGAACAATAAAGTTTGGCTACCCTGGTTATACTTGTTGGTAGAAAAAAATTCATTGTTAATTTTCTTTTTTCAAACAATTAAACGAAATTAAGAAAAAATAAATATTATCGCCGGCCTTATCCTTTTAATGTAAATAGCAGATTTCTGAATTTTAGCCCTTTAAGATTTATTCATCCAGTTCAGCTTCTCCTGTTTACAGCAATTTGTAATTGTCTGCTTAGACAATTGATTTAATAAGTTAGCATTTACAGTAGGTGCCACAGAGGTCTGCTGGATGAGCTGAGAGACATCAAGTGCCTAATGAATGTGTAAACACTCAAGTGGAAGTGGCTGCAGAGAGAAAGGGAGGGAATTTTTTTTTTAAAAAAAGGGCCTTTGTGAGTATTTAGCCTCTCTTAATTAATGAAGATGAGACAAAGAACAAAAGAAAAAAGCTGAAAGAGGTTATTAGAGAGGCAGGAGGTGTTCACTGATCCCTGTGGTTTTATGTTTTCAGTAAACATCACTCACAGTGCTAACAAGCAATAATCCATTAATATATGTGAACATGTCAGTAAACACATTCACATACACAGTTCATACCTCATGCACACAAGGAAAGGTATATATTGTATTGCATATTTATTTATTTATTGAGTCTGTTGAATTAGGACAGTGCACATTAATCAACATATCAGCAGTGAGCATCCATGTAAATATGCTGCAATTAGCGCAATTGCTATATTTCATTCTTTCACTTCATTATTCTCCTCTGACGTCCGTCCACCTAGTTCTGTTTAATATGATAAAATTAAAAAATAACAACTATTCTTAAATGCATTTCAATACAGTAAATGAAATCTGGTCACATAACACAGAAAACCAAACAAAAAACATACATACTGTAATTATAGTTCAGCAGATGTTTTGTTTTGTGACCATTCCTTTGTGCATTTTTTGCAGCAGGTCTAAGTCTGTCCTTAGGTCTTTGTGGCAGGCCACAATGACCCGACACACATAAAAAAAATGCACAACTGGCAGCAAAACTTCCACATATTCTGCCTGGGAAATGAAAGGAATTCAGGGCAGCTCATGCAACAAAGTATCTATCAGTTTTGTGTTCAGGTCAGTTCCAGTTCACTTTAATGATAAACTGAAGCTACAGTTCCTGTAATACCAACACAAACTTCACTTTTAATCATTACTGTATGTGTGTGATAAGAAATGGGCACGTACTGTATCTACATCACTTTTATGATGTATTATATTTGCTTTTTTGAGTCCAAAGCAATTGAAAGTAACTAATAGAACACAAACTGCAGTGTCTTACATTGAAAGTTACATGGGCAACCCACCAACCACTCCAATTTTCTGTTTTCCTTTTAATATTTCTGCAAGGCAAACTACTTCTGTGTTGTGGCTGAATGTTTGCAGTGCGTGTAAATTGAGGTGCAAAATTGATATGGGCAGAGTTCCCAAAGATCTTGGGTTGAGTTCCCTCATTTATATTATGGCCTTGGAGAGTTATTCATCGTCATCCTCGGCACTCTGTCTGAGTTGTGCACTTGCTGCGGTGAGAATATAGCAGCAGCACTTTAATGCCCAGAAGAAGGTGTGGCATTTTGATGGGGTCAGAGGGGGCTTATGAGGTAACTTGGGGACAGAGGTTGTGCAAGGGTGATCATTTGTAGAAGGTGGGCTAAAATAAGAGTGCAGCGTCAGATGTTGGGGGATCTGTGGAATTTTGGAGAAGAGGGCAAGGAATGCTGGGAATGCCAGTCATGAGGTTGACTAGGGGAGGGCGGGGCTGCTGCAGGTCCTGAGGTCAGCTGATGGCTCATACACCAAGTCTGATGCAAGGCACTGATGGCTTTAAAAGCACTGAAATGACAGAGCCATCTTCCCCATTATGTGTGTGAGTACATTTGTGGGTGTAAGGGCTGCCAATGTGCAATAAAGATCTTGTCTGGATTCAGATGCATTACCAGTTTCTTGCAAAAAATCAGCAGACTGTTTAGTATAAAATAATAACAGTCTAACAGTCAATTACATGCCTGTGCATGTGTTTGAGGATGAAGTTATCTTATTACAAAATGCCTCCTGCATGTTGCAAATTTGCTAAAACCTGCTACAGAATTTCATTAACAAAAAGTCACATCAGTCACCTTGGAGTCATACTGTCATTCTTCTTTTTAAAAAAATAAAAATTGAGATCAGATCATAGTTTGCATTTATTCATTTACTGTTCTTATATTTAGCATAACTTGCATTTATGCAAGCTGCTCAATATAACGCAAGATAACCCACTATACGCTGCACCAATGGTGTGGAATGGTACTCACTTCTTGTCTCTTAAGTGGGCAGAGTCACCTCTCCCACAGAGTCGGTTAAGGACTGCCATCCCTCTGCCTCATCTGAAAGTGTTACAGCATCATGTCGGTGGATTAAAGCAGATGGGTTTTGTGTCTTAAGATATTTTTTTGAGTTAAGTTGTAACTTTTAATTCATGGTTTTATCTATAAGACCTTTTAAATATCTGTTTATGCCCATTGCAAAGCGAGGCTGAAATCTACTACTAGATCTTGCAAGTCTCAAACAAAGTTAATTTTCTTTTCTTTTGATTGGTGTGTCTGACAAATGTCATTACAGTGTCTAAATGTTTGGAAGATATGTGTCTTGTGAGAAAAAGGACTGATATGAATCTTGGTGACGATGGGATGAAGGAATAGGAAATAATCTGTTATCACATTAATCTCTCCCAGAAGAATGATGGATTCAAGACATGTCTCCTAAAGGGGCGGGGCCACGGCAAAACCCATGTGACTGATACAGGAAACGATTGTTCAGTGGGTTGTCTTGGTTTCTTAACCATCTCTGTTGTAAGCTGTGTGTGCATGCACTTTGTTGTTGTGTTCCTGGGTCGATCAAACCATTCATTATTGATGACAGAAACACACCCTGACTACTTAAGGAAACATATTGTACATAACCTGTCAACAAAGTTCTCAACATCTGTTTGCTGCTCTGCTAGAATTGTACTGTGTTACATCAACCTTTTTCAACATTTTAATCTGTTTCTCTTTCTCTTGTCTGTATGAAAAAACTCAGTAAACATTTCCTTTTAGAATTGACCTTTCTTGTATTCCTCCCAAACAGTTTCAGCATCATGTAGGACAGCAGTCCACCTGATGACCAGTCCCTCCTCCCTTCCCTCCTGAAAACAGCGCTCACTTTCTTTTTTCCACAACTTCTCTACTTTGTCGCCTCAACCTGTCACTCACAGAGTGGCTCCTCTGTGGTGTCATTTTTCAGGGCTTTCCTAGAGGAGTTGGGACTGGAGGGAATGGAGCCTGAATTGTCCATTAGTTAGATTAGCGACTCTGTGGGGAGGCTCTGGTTCCCTCTCCCCATGGCCTGGGACAGAAAACACTCTGACCTGTCTGCTTTTCTGTACAGCTCTAAGCTGGAGCTGGTGACCATCGGAAAAAACTCTTGCCATAATAAAAACCTGTAAAACTGTATACCACCCTATTCCTTTTTGCTGTGATATTGATATATTTTCCGATAGAATTTCTGTGTTGCTCTATATTGTGTTTGTTTAATCATGGTGACATGTGAAGTCATCCATTTTTGGTCATTGTCACAATTTATTAACCTTTTTATGATGTATTTTATCACCTGCTAATAAAACTTTAAAGGACGTGTAATGTGGTGGCAGCACACACACCATTTAAGGATCTAATAGCATCCTGGCAGACTGATTCACTGATCATAAAACATGTTGGGTCGGTAGAGATAGAGGTATTTATTTGGTGGTTTGCGTTTGAATATAAGAGTGGATCTATGGTGGTGAGCGTTGAAAAGTAGTTTTTAGGTCTTTAGTAAAGGCTGTCATTAAAGGCCTTAAAAAATAGTTTGATATTCTTAAAAAGTACTCTTACTCACTTTCTTGTTGAGAGTTTGATGAGAAGATTGGTAGCCCACCACTTTCATGCCTGTGTGATTAGTATGGAGCTAGTCTCACATTGCGAGCCCTATCTTCACATTATTGCATTAGAGTTGGAGAAAGGTCTGGCAGCACCTAATGTTATTCTGCTGGTGTTTGCAAAAAAAATAAATGCTCTGCCATGTTTGTATTTCTTCAAACCAATAAATTTTTATGGCTGAAGCAAAGTCCTCAAAGCAGGATGTCACTGCAAAACAGGAATGCACATATTGGGCAAAGGGGAGGAGAACACTTACTTAAAATGGTTGCCTGAAGGCAGGCTTACACCCACAGTCTACAGTTCGTGAGTCAGGCTAGTGGGGAGGAAGAGCAGGGAGGTGGTTTGCTTTTAGCTTTACATAAGACTGAAAAAAGGGGAAGACAGCTAGCCTAGCTCAGTCAACAGCTAAAATGCACTCTTATCAGCATGGCCAGGACTAACTAAATAACACATTTTATGTTTGTCAGTTGGTTTAATCTATATGCAAACAGAAATGTAAAAATAACAGTTATTGAGTTTTGTCGTCACCAGCAAGGATTCAAGAGAAAGTCTAAAACAATAGTTAGCGAGCTTTTGAGGTGTTAGTAGGTGTATTTTTGTAACTTTTGACTATGCCAAACTAACATTATGTGTTAGCCCCAGTCTTAGCCACATTGTGCTAAGCTATCCCTCTTCTGTGGTTAGCTCCTTATAAAGGCCATTTAAGATAGGATGCGGTGTGCGCTGCGCTTGCTGCTGGGTATGGTGCAGATCTTGTGCCCAAGTTAAATTTTGTTTAACTTGGGGGTGCCCTGTAGTTCAGTTAGTAGAGCGGGTGCCCCACGTACAGAGGCTGTGCCTTTGGCCACAAATCCACCCTGTGGCTCTTTGCTGCATGTCATTCCCCCCTCTCTCCCCCATTTCCTGTTGACCCTCAGCCGCTTTGTCAAGAATAAAGGCCCAAAAAGCCCAAAAAATACCTTTAAAAATTGCTGAACTTAAGTGCAGGGCGCATGGATAGTAAACATTACCCTCGTGCTCAGAACAACGGCAAGCAGATCCGCTTTTGCACTGTGCAACACATAGACAATGAATGATACTGAAAGAGAGGGGTGGAGTTTGTGCATTCTATTGGAAGTGGCCTTAACAATCTGCTAGTTAGTTGCTGTAGAGGTGCTGGTTGGCAGATTTTTTCACCTTTGTACAGACCCAGGCTAACTTTCTACTGCTATTTCCAGGGTAAAGTAAAGCTAGGCTACTTGCCCCCTGGCTTTAACCAGCTCTTTACTTAATGCACAGAAAAGAGAGTGGTATCGGTCTTCTTATCTTACTCTGTTCAAAAGGAAATAACTGCAATTTAAATTTGCACTTGTGTTCTTGTTCATACTGCTGCATTTAATTTTTTTTGTTAATTAAAATACCATTTCTTTCTGTGTCTTTTTCAGTCTTTGCAGAAAAATGGACAAATCTCCAGCATGACAAGTCTGAATGGACACTCAGAGGACAACACGCTAGCAGAAGGTGTGTGTGTGTGTATATATATATATATATGTGTGTGTGTCTGTCCCGTCAACACTGTTTGTTTACATTGTGTGACTTTGGGTGATGTTCCTGTGGTTGTTGGCGTAAGTAGTAGCGATGTTTGTGTGTGTTTGTGTCTGGGATTTTGTACTGTTTCTTCAGCAGTGGCAGAAGGTAAGCTTGTTTATGTGGGGTCAGTTTTCAGTGTGTGTCTGTTTGTGTGTGTGTGTGTGTGTGTGTGTGCAGATTCTTGCCTGCAGATGTCTTCATGGCTCTGCGAGATCCTTAACTTATCCTTAACTAATCCCTTTGTCAACACACAGGGGACACCTATGTGGGCTTTCACACTGGCCACACACGCGCATACACCCACATACCCAACATAATGTTTTCCCTTACTTTACTTTAACCCATCGAGGGATTTCATGAAATGTTAACTCATATACATACACCCATTTTGTAAATGTAACCTTGTGTGATGTTGCACTTGAGGACAGAGGCAAGAAGATTTTTAGCTTAGATCAGATCCCATCCATGCAAGCAACCAGCTGTGGAGATGTTACTTTAAAGAGGTCAAAGCATTAAAGAAATACTAATTTTGGAAAAATGTTTCTCTCTGAAGCTCCCTGTGCCTTTACACATCTTTTTTTTTCAAAGCCAAGTAGTCATCATTTGTCTTAATGTTTAGTGAGCTTGTCAAAACATTCTTCTTATATAGTGGAAATATTTAAAGAGGACTGTCTGGTAATCTAAAATGATCCTCAGCTGGTAATAAATTTAAAATTAATGTCTGCGACGTAAATTGACATGCACCAACCTGCTCTGTCTGTCTCCTGCCGTGCCGTTCTATTTCCAATGCATTTGTTTATTTTCTTTGCCGTTTCTATCGTTTCTCCCTCAATCTGGGGGGGCTGCAGGGGCCTGTACACCCTCCCTAAATATTTAGCAGGCCATGACCCGGGCCCCGCACAAAGCAACCTGCGCGCTTCATAATATGTTATGGCCCAGGGGAAGGAGTAACCCTATACTACTTAAAACACAGAGATATGTCACATACCACTCTGTCAAATAGCCTATTTAATAAGCTATTTAATGAAGCGATTCTGTCCGTTCGTAGAGTAACTCAATACCTCCTTCAGAGCAGAGAATTAGAGTGTATGAGTCGAAGTGGCCTGTAGACGAGTGGAGAGTAATTTGGTTGTTGAAATCATTGCTTCTGTGAACATGTAATGTAATTTAATTGTTAACATGGAAAGATACAGAACACAAAAAAACATTTACCTTGTTGGGACTACTTAGATCTTGTGCAAGAATGCATACGCATATAGAGGCTGCAGAACATTTAGTTTCATACACACGTAATAACCTTTTCATAAAGTAATGAAAACCTTTTAATTTGATAGAGATGGGCTCTGTGTGCAGGTTCTCAGGCAAAAATAAGACCCCTTTCCTTTCTGTTTTTGTGTAAGTCAAGGAAATTGCTTGATGATAATCTTCTTATATTGAATTAATGCTGGTCCTGCACCTCTTGTGATCCTTTTATGCTTCTCTCCAAATGGTTTTCCTCTAACCATGCAAAAAGGGTAAAAGGAAAACCAACCTGAATGGGACATTCATTTATTTATGTATGAATGTTTACATCCAGAATTATGGAAAAAGATGAGACCAATTTTTCTCTGCACTCTACTTCTTGCCTAAAGAAAGCATCTTTTTCTTTTGAGATGATAATGCCACACCTGCTCAGATCCATTTGGGTATGACACACTTTCATACTCCAGCTGCTTCCAGCTGACTGATGTTGCCCTCACAGTACTTGGTCTTCTCACTAGCAGGAATAAAAAACAGGACCAAAACAGCATAAAACAACTGATATTATTGAAGAACTTCAAGGTTACAGATTAAAGGAGCGCAGGGGAGTGAAAGGAAGAGAGATACACAGAGGAAGAAAAAAAGAGAAGATAGGGGAATGAAGGTATGGAGGGGATTCTCATCCCAGCACCACTCTACCCCTTGCACAGCCTGATAAAGACAGCAATGCATTGTGGGAAACAGGAAGCGCAGAGGAATCTTTGTGATAACAGCTAAAAACAACAAAGGACAGGCTGCAGATCAAAAGACTGACGCATGACATAGGCGCACACACAGCGTGCATGCACACACAAATGCAAACACACGGACATAATCTTTCTCTACCAGGTGTACCAGTGTGTTTACAGTTTGAGGATCAGCCCGGTGGTAAAATGCCACACCCCAAACACACCAACAGAAAGCATGACAGCTGAAGGTCTTTTAGAGTAGTGTGGCCACTCAGAGTTAAGGCCTAATTAACTTTTTTAGCTGAACCGCAGCAGCGGGCAAGCCCTAGAAACGCATTTGCCGCTGAGTGAGTGAGGCGACCAAAAGTCTCAATAAGCAAGACAACCTAAGTTAAAAAATGTCTCCACGAGCTGTTAAGTAATCACAGAGATGTTGTTATATTGCTTTGGGATTGAGATTCTGACCCACTGTGCATTGTGGTAAGAGACAAATAGCATTTTTCGCTTGAAATCACATCACATTATCACTGTGAGTAGACACGGGACAACAAGACCTAGAGTGATACTTTCTGCTGCTGAGGACAGACATCCCATTTCTGGTACAGACAGACAGCAGGCACCTGCTTTTCCACATATAAAGTCGAAATTTTTCAAACTCATACCAAAAACACCACATACTACCAAATTACTGCTGTTTTGGTCCTGTAACATGGCTTTGTGGGGGAATATGTCGCATATTTTTTATCCATGTTGAACATCTTTTACTTTCTACTTTTAGGAGAACTTCAATGTATTTATTCAAAAGCTGTTGACATTTTTTACATTTTTACATATAGTCTTGTTTAAAAAGCAACGATGGCTCTGTAAATTCTGTTGATATCTTAAAAGGTATGGAAGCCACTTAATCATTCCCTGCTGCAGCCTTATATGGGCATTTTTGTAAGGAAAATTAATTTCTCTAGTGAGTTTGACTTCATGGAAAGCAAGGAGCCGGTATTTGCCCTTCAACAAAAATATTTTACTTTATCATCTGTCACGGAACCTTTAACTTAATCACAGAGAGTATTTGTTTAACATGGTATCAAATATGAGGATGGTGTGGAGTTACATTTCCATCATGTCTGTCAGTAGTTGACCCCTTTATGAATACAAACACTGACTCTGCTGGTTCACACAAGGTAACTGTGTCTTGCAGAGTGGATGAGACAGTCCTACTTTGGTAATTTAGAAACCCCTGAAAAGTATTAAACATTCAGATAACTTTAAAGTAACCAGTACATGAAGTGGGGAATCCAAGCTAAGTGATACTTGTGTTATTTGTTGCTTGGTATATTGTTGGGCTTTTAAAGAGAAAACGTGTGGTTGTTTCTTCTTTCCTCCTCTGCGAAGACTGTGGGACGTCATCTTGGGAGATTCTCAGTTTGCATAATATGTAAACAACAAATAGCTCAAATACTGTTTGAAAATGATTCTTAAGGTTTGTTTTGTCCTTTTTTGGGTGCCAGATTTGCAGAAAAAAAGTCTAGGCAGAAGGGCTGAGGCTCAATAATGTAAAGTTTACACCAGGTTATTCGACTAAAAGGAACTAAATAAATATTACATGGAAGTCTTGTTGTGAGGGGAGAGAGAAAAGAGAGGGAACCAAAGAGACAGAGCCAGGGGAGTAAAAATAGATGCAGATAGAGAAAGACATGAACACACAGTCAAATGTGAATGATGCAGCCACCTATTGCATCAGTCTTTAACAAACTGCGCAATTCCTACAGATTTGATTGAAACAAAACATATTATTACCTTA
This sequence comes from Naso thynnoides, assembly GCA_029783665.1. Taxonomy (NCBI): domain Eukaryota; kingdom Metazoa; phylum Chordata; class Actinopteri; order Acanthuriformes; family Acanthuridae; genus Naso; species Naso thynnoides. The sequence goes on from JAQLOL010000010.1 coordinate 15,036,585, forward strand.
GTTTTTGCCAGAATCAAACCTGTCTCCCTAAAACAACCATGTAAGGTTAATAATACAGGTTAATCTCATAAAAAGATTTGTAGTGTGTTGTAATTTCCACGAAGGACTGCATACAGGCCTGCATGTGTGTGTGTGGTGAGCTAGTTATAGGGGTGTGTGCTCATGGGATGCAGTGGGAGCCCAAAGACTGACATCATAGCTGATGTAATTCAATGGCAGGAGCAATAGCAGTCCCTCCCAGATGGCTCAAAGGCTTTGACAAAGGACAGATGAAGCTTTCTGGAAGGTTTGACAGGAAGAAAATGCTGACTTGTGATTGTGTGAGTATGCACATAGCCATTTCGTGTTTATTTGTGGAATGAAGCATTCAAATACTCCACATCTGTGTGTTACCTTCTGCTGAGGGGATCAGATGGTTGTGGTTCACCTCATTAAGTTAATTCAGTGAATAACTTCAAGTTTGTGAACATTATAATCGCTGTCATTACAGAAGAAGAACAGAGCATCGACAGCCTCAACCTTCTGCCATTAATCAAGCAGTTGATTGACAGGAAATACTGTCTTAAATTTTTTCATCAAAAAAACACTCTGGTATGAGTTTTTGCAACATTTCCCTGTATCATATTATACATTTAACACATTTTGACACATTTATCAATAATGACAGCAAGATGTAGTTATACTGTAGCGGTCCAAGTATGTCAGCAAGTGAGACAGATTTTAGGTCTGCCATGAATTATCAGAAATGATTCACTAAATCTCTTTGTGAGACATTTTTATTTCTTTTTGGTTGCAGGTGTTAAGCTTTATGGGGTGAATGCATTGTCGTCTTTGTGTACTGTAGGTGTGTATGCATGTGGGTGTGTGTGTGGCCATGATTTAATTCAGGGATGGACTCACTCAGGCTCGGCTCATGGGACATGCATAGCTGTGTTGCCAAAACGTTCATCACGAATGTGGAAGGGACCTCTCCCTTCACTTAAGCTCCATCTGATCTCTGCCAACAAGGCTTCACGTTATACAGTCATCATAACACAATCCAGCTGCCAGATTGTTCCTCTTGGATTTTTGCCCATATTCCTTTTACATTCCAACTGACAACACTCATAACAGGCAACGTTTTCTATTAAGATGTTCATGTGTATCTCATTCTACTGTACTAACACCACAGGGAGGAATTACTTTGCCCTGGGTTTGCTCTGCATTTGCACAGATGCTGATCCATCAACTTGCTGCAAGACGTCAGAGTGAATTCTTTTCCTCAGAGAAAGGAAGTGATCCCAATGGAAAGTGTTTGGGAGACAGAGTATTAGATTCAAGTGCTTAAAAGGCCCTCAGCCCCTCAAGATCCATCACTGCCCAGTCAGTAGTTCAATTGTATTCATCCGCACAGCATGTTTTATTTAGTCAGTTCTTATAAAGAGGGTGCTTTAAGGATAGAAAGGATAAGAGAAGTCTATTAGAAAGCTTTAATTTATCTACTGCTGTCTCAGCCTGTAAACTGATCAGATTGAGGACATTCAACCTCAACAAGGTTTTAGTTATTTAAATGCAGCTTGTGCAAATTCTGACTGCATCTTTATCAATAACCACATCGGTTGATGGCAAGCTAAAGGATCGTACAGTAATGCCGACTTTCCCTTGAATCCCAGTATAATGCCAAAGCATGAAACAGACTTTCTGATCTAATAGAAAATAGCAGGTCACAGCCACATTTTGCCTTGCCCTGGTTGTGAAAACTACACACATGTATGAATGTGCACTACCAGCAGGGATAAATAATGACGGATAAAAAGCCTGTTGAGGCTGTCAGGGTGGATGGATGCATCAAACACTGGACTTTCACCTAGAAGACCAAGTTTGCGTCCGTGTGAAACTGGAAATAAGCATTTACTTTTTCTGACTTAAGTATGCAAATGAACATAAGTAACATACTTGAATTGTCTCACATACATAACATTACATATTTAAAGTTGCAGTTGGTAACTTTTGCTAACAATCCAACAAGCTATATTAGCTGGAGCATGAGAGTGGTTGTACAGCAACTCAGCTGTGGCCGTTTGTCCAGGCTCACATTTTTGTTGTTGTTTGGTTGTTTGTTTTTTGCACTCTCTCTTGAGCCCAGTTTAAACCAGTTCGAAAGTTGCAGCAGTGTAAACTGCTCTCAGCTCGTTCTATTTGCCCAATCAGTGACGCTCCTGTCTCAGCCTAGCTCAAGTTGGCTGATGCTGTTGTTGCCAGAAGCCAGTTTTGGAACATAAGGCAAGTCACTTCTTTCAACAGCCAATCAGCTCATAGTGACATCACCTGTCTCTAAGAAGCGCAGCATAGACCTGAAAATTGGGAGAGAGAGTACGGACAGCATCAGTGATTCAGCAAATAGAACAGGAACAATAAGATTTTTACCACTCCTGAAAACAGCATCTCACGATGCTCTCAGACCACAGCGCTTACTAATAGTTGTCCATGGGTATTGTGATATTTTTTTTCAAATAGAACACAAAAAGGTATTAATGTTTACCTCAAAGTTACGAACTGCAGCTTTAACTTTCGCATCTAACATTCTTATTTTAATCCAGACCATCATCTTTTTCTAACAAAGTAGTTTTGATGCCTAATTGTAACCAATACTGTGACTGTCACCAGCAATTTTTGCTTTTTCGTTGCATATTTATTGCTAATTTTACCGCAGAATGTTTCTTCACACCTTGTTTAGACAAAGTGTAACACTGACATGGGGGATCAACGAAAATGGCAACATTACTGTCATTCAGACCGTTCCACTTTTCAGTTCAGTTTCTCCAATGTTTGAAAAGAGCCATGCCAATAACAACACCTGCACACTTGGTTTGGTGTGACAAAAAAGGCTGGCAGTGCTGCGAGGCTGTAAATGGCACGGCAGTGCTTTGGCTAAATGCTAACATCAGCATGCTATCATGCTCAAAATGACAGTGCTGATGTTATGCAGGAATAATATGTTAACCATGCTCATCATTTATTTGTGTTTGGTCCACAGTAACATTGTGTTAATGATCTGGATGGCTGCATACACAAATATATGTGTCCCGAATGTATCACATTCATAACGCAAGGTTAATCGTTTACAGAAAGTGTATGTTTTGAATTATTAAAAAGGAGTGTCCCAGGTACCCTGGTCCTAAAGTATATGTAAGGTCAAACTCATGGTAGACTCCCACTAGGTCTTCGCAGACCCCCCAGGACCCACTCGTCTCCGTAGGCACTCCTCTCTCATCTTTCCCGGCATCAGGGAACCTAATCTCCCTCCTCAACCCCTAACCTCCCCCAGGCACAAGGAGGTTTGAGAGAATGGACCAGGAATGTGTCTGACCCCTCCTTCTCCTCCTCCTTTAATAGCGTTATGGCCCCTGTTGCAGCGCAGCAAGTATACATGTACTATAATAACCCATTTTTACCTTGCAATTAATGATAAAATCCTCTTTAACTAGTTGCCAAGAATGTGTCAGCGAGGTGAGGTTTTTCACTCGTAAGAATTAAGTGTAATCTTCTACGTGCGGGATACTTGATACTTCAGCGATCTGCCTTGATCCACACTGTCTCAAGTTACTCACATTTGTTCTAGAAAAGTCCCAAAACAAGCAAAATTGTTGTGGAAACATGCGGAATTACTGGCTCAGTTGGCTGTATCGAGAACAATTTGATTTAAACATTCAGTTTAGATTAAATAACATGGTGAATAAGATGATGCGTTAAACAATTCTTGAGTGTAGATCAATCAAAAGTGTTGGATCCCAGCCAAATCCTAATGTTAAGCAGAGTCATGCATGAGACTGGAATAAGGAAGAGCATGAAGGATAACAGGAGTTTTGAAGATTTTTGGGCAAGTTCTCATGAAATGCATCTGGTAGGGAGTAGGAACCCTCTTTTTTGGCTTAGAGATGGGTTGAGCAAGAGTTTGGTGAGGTGTTTTTGTCAGTAATGTTTGTTTTTCCAGCAACTTTGCTCTATTTGTAACAAAAAGAGCTTCCATCTAGATTATCTTTGAATACACATAGACATTGCTACACATTCAAAACTAGAATATCATTGAACTGGAAAAGTTGATAAGTTTATTTTCATAAATGTGTTTTGTAAATGTGGTCTATTTCATAGCCTTTTCAAGCACCAGGAGGAGCCTCTTCAAATCTCTACTTTCCTGTTTTTACTGTTCAGTCTGTACTGGAAGACGAGATGATGCATAACAACAACTGGAATGCCAAATTGCTGGTGCAGATATTTCAGGAATGCAAATATAACAGATGGCAAAGACTGGCTAAACATACCCCTCTGCAAGAAAGACTGCTTTCAACCCAAATTCAGAAACATCCTTTTTTATTGTCTGCTAGGAAGACCAACAGTAGCAGAAGCACACATGCTTGGTCTCAGATTGAATTGTTTCCAGTTGTGTGCGAGATAATATTGATCTCATGTCACCCACATCTTCTCTCTCGGTGCTGATAGCTGTAAACATGATCCTTCATTGTTGTACAGCAAAAATAAACAATGGTCACAAAATACGCAATCGTAGACATCACAACTACAGCGCTCATGTAATGTACAGACTGTAATCTCAGCAGGAAATGACAGAGAGTTTGTTGGACTGACTGTGCAGAGCAGAGAAGGAAGTGTAATTCGAGGAACCGGGATAAATGAGGAGGAAACAGTGATGTCAAGAAATGACTGTTTCCTGCCCGACATTCTTATCCATCCCTCTGACCCCCAAACAAACATGAGGAGGGGTGGGTTGGAGCCTCAAGAGGATAGAAGAGAGAGGGAGGAAAGTAAAAGAAAGGTTGAAGGATTAAAGGAGACTGGAGTGTGAAATCTGGAGATAAAACTGATGGTGTGAAAGGAGCAAAATCATTTTAAAAAATGCAGAAGAAAGGAGAGGTACTGAGTAAAAATTCTCTCTGATCTCAGGCAGTTTCTCACTCTCACGGCCCTCGTTTCCCTTTCCTCCAATTATTTCAACATCATCCTATCCAGTTCTTGGAAGAGTGGGAGGCGTTTTCTTCTGTGCTGTCCAATGATGTCATCTACTTCTTTGCAGGCAACAAAAAGCCCCTCCACCCCGGCACCCCAACCCCCCACACCGGCCCGACCATTCAGGACCCCTCCTCAAACATTCCTGAACTCAGGCACGTTTTCTGATTTCTCCAGATATGTGGGGCGTCACCCACTCAGACTCAGCCCTTGTGTTATCCTGACTTAACTGCAGTTTAAATACAAAATAGACATTTATTGTTGTGATGGCAGCCTGTTTTAATTAAATTTGTATTTGTCTAAATTATCGTATCTAAGAAAAACAAGAACAAATATTTAAACTGGCGTATAATTTACTGTTTTTGACTTTTGTTTCCCTTTGAGGAGTTGTGAGGTTTTTTAAATATATCTTATTCAACATAGTGTGTCAGTATTATACACAGTTTTTGTACCTGCTACTTTCAGCTCATGTAATGTTTACACTGATCGAAATATTTAAACCAAAAGGCTTCATTTTTCTATGGCTGCAACATTCCATCAAATAGACGTATTGCTGATGTCCTTTGCATAATTTAATACATCTCCAAAGTTCAACCTGATATATGTGGGATCATCTGGAACTTAAGGATCTTCATTCAAATGTAGACAAAATGCACTAAGTTTACCAATAGATTAATCAAATGACTGAAGCCTCCATAACTGATCAATAATGAAGTAAGTTTTTAAAGCAAAAATCACAAAAAGTCTAAGGTTTAAGCTTCTCAAGTGTACATTTTATCCCTTCTTTTAGTCTCCTGTGATAGTACACTAAATATTTTTGGGTTTTGGACTGATGTCTCAGCGGGCTCTGGGGACCTGCAATGACTGTTTGTTGCTGTTTGCTCATTTTTTACTTACCATGGATTAATTTAAAAATAATCAGCATTGAAAATAACCCTTTGTTGCTGCCCTGATAGAATTTAAAATTAAGTTATGTAGGTTTGTGCAATGTTTGGATGTAGACCATTTGTTGCAGTGACAGGGCCATGACAGGTTAATGTAGTTCACATAGTTTATTACATTAGAACTGAGAGCACAAGAGGATAAGTTAGAAGTAAAACAAATGAATGCAGCTCTAGAGAATCACATTAGTGTTTTTTTATTAAATGTTCTTTGCTTTGTTAGTAATGAAAAATTATGCCTGCCTGTGTAAGGATGTGATTTTTAAATGTGTTTTTAAGTGATTTCAGGCTAAAGCAACATTTAGATACACTTGTTAGCAGGATAAACTCCCAGCTGGTTGTTGTTTTCTTGTAGGATTTGTTGATAATATTTTTTTAAAGGTTTTCAAAATGCCTGCCATGACTCTCCAAGATAGCCCCTGTGATTTCGTTACAGCCATATTTTCCATACAGCTTATTGTAGCCTGAAGCTGTGCCCACATAAAAATCTCTCAGGATGTATAGTAAGTCCAGGAATGTGACTGATGTGAGTGAGTCATATGAAGGGAAGTTTGGAGGGAAAAGGAAGATGTGGGCTGACCCGACAAAGTTACTCTCATCAAACTCTAAATTCCCTTTGGCCTGACTCACTGTCCACTCAGCATAACATACAGATACAGTACAAGCTGTTCAATAGCTACCCGACGAGTCACTGCAACAATAGAATGCCGCAATGGTGTGTCAGAATGAAATTCTTAGTAAATGACTGTGATTAAATGAATAGTGCTTTCATGATATACCCATAGAATATCACTCTCCACTCGCTGTGACCTATTAATGCACAGGGGTAGGCTAACCAAATTATATAGAAAAATGTAGCAAAGATGCTTATCTTCTCCATCCCCTGGAACTTTTCCCTGAAAATATTATATATAATTAGATTTGTTATAAGATTTGAGACTGTTGTCTTTCTCTACCCCCTCATCGCCCTCTTTTCTCACTTATGCTCACTACGCTAAAAGCCATGAGGCCTTGCATTCCTGAGTACATTTTGTTATTCACGACTCTTTAAATATAATGGATCTTATGAAACTCATAATTAATGGAGTCAGTTAAAGAGAAATTAAGATGGTTTGTTTTGCCCACATTTTACCTGAAAGGCTGTCTTGTTTTGACATGATTCACAACAACACTATGTAATTCCTGAGAAATATAGTTGGTTGCTGTGTCTCATTTCCCAGGTTGTTAAATAGTTATGCTTAAAGGGCAATGCCAGTGTTGCTACATCATTGTCCTTTGTCAACATCAGCCACACACTTTTCCCCAAATAGCTTTATCTATGAGATGTCGTGTTTGTCAACATTTTGTCCATGACCTGAAAATGTGTGACAGCGTTAGTTAATAAGAACGTCTGTGTCAAAGTCCTTTTTCAGGCTTATATTTGAGCTAGGAAAGCAACACTTGTAATCCAAGCATGGTAACCTTGGTCTCAATGGCTCCCAGCTATCCTCTCTCTCTCTCTCTCTCTCTCTCTCTCTCTCTCTCTCTCTCTCTCTCTCGCTGAGCGATTTTTAAAAAATTAAAACACAGACATTCTCTTTAGAAGGATGAATTACCGACACCTAACAACTTTCACACGTCCTATAGTGTTTCTATACCCTGTTTCAAAGTGAATGGCAGGTGAATGGTGGTTCAGTTTGTGCCAACGGCCAAAAGCTGACACTAGACTAATAACAATATCTTCCCCACACTGTGCCCCTATGCAAAAGCATGCACATACGCACTTTGGGTGAGGACGACTTTCAGACAGTACTCGATTACCTCTGTTATCACCCATTTGGGAGCCCTCTGGATGGAATTCACACATTCCTCTGGGACAATGCTAAAGTGTGACAGATCTGATTATGCTGGTATTTACCTGAGGATTTATCTGCATTCTTTCTCGTCTCTCCCCCCACAGACAAAAGCTGAATTAAATGTGTCTGTATTGGAGTAATTGAGAGGGGCCTATTAACATTCACAGGGGGCAGGCGGCAACTCGATGGCTCCCCCGCTCATGGCTTCAGTGTAGGCCCTTGGTATATAGTTTGCCTCAGTCAGGGACCTTTTGGGGGAGTCTTGAGAATGCACTGATAAGTACTTTTATTGTTTCATCTGTTTTGCTTTAATAAGTTGGAACTGTGGACCCCAAAAGGCCAAAAAATAAACAAACATTTTAAATTAGGAACAAATGAAAAATTGTGTAATTGTTGTCAAAGTAAAATCCTAAAATCCCCTCTGGTTTGCCTCCATCAACATTCCTCTACATGACTAGTGACATGAGATATGCAGGAGAGTGTGGTTGCCCCCTGGAAAGGGGGGGTAGAGGAAAGGTGGGGTGGATGTTTGAGCCTGTTTTTCATTTGGCATCTTTACAATAATCTGTGGGAGACTACTTATAATTACAGATACATGCATCAAAGCCAGATAAGAAGACTGTAGAGCGCCACCTTCTCCAAAGAAACAATGCATATGAAACAAAGTGAAGAATTTGGGGTAATATCTAGTTTGAATATGTACAATAGTTGCAGTTTTTGGGAGCGGTGAGTAAGAAATTCCTCCTTGAAAGATCACATGATGAGCTCCAGTCATCCCGGGTGGACGGCCAGGTCTGAGGGAGGGTGAGTGGATAAGGGGGAGGAGGGGGACCCATTCAGAACAGCTGAAGAAAGGAGGGGGAGGTGGGAGGAAGAGTGAGGCAGGGGTGGTCCCAACATGACATGTGTGTCAGTCTGTTGAAATGTGTGTGGAGCCCTCTTTTCTGTTCATACTGGCTGAGTGTGCTGGAGGAGAGAGAGACGCAGCTTCTGCCCACAGACTAAGGTTTCTAGTAAAGACAGAGCCATCTCAAAGACGCAAAGCCGAAAGATTTTACTCAGCGTGCAAAGAAGTCACAGAAAAGCATAGAGAAACCAAATAGACAATTTTTAAGCATCTGGCTTTTTTAGTATCTTTTCATATTTTTGTAAAAAAAAAAAAAATTAAGAAAGGATTTTTGGACTTTAAGACCAATGCTTGGAACAATAACTCTAACAGGTAAGAACAAATGTGAACATATCTCATTTGTTACTTTTAACAATTTAGTTTTCTCTTCAACTTTGCTAAAAAAAATTAAAAAAAACTGTAGCTGCTTAAATGTGAAATAACAATCTAATTTGTTGTATTGCAACTTGATGATATTGTTGCCTTTTTATCATTTGCTCAGGATATTTTTAAAACCCAAAGCAGTGAGTTCTCTGTGAATGAGTTTAGCCAAAGGCATTGTTGTCCTGAGGGTGTGGTTAGTTAGCATTGTGGCTTGCGGATGTCCCTGCACGGGCGAGTGATTTCACTTGGAGATGGCTTTGCTTCATCCATGATGGTACCTCATTGCGTGGAAAGTAAATTAATCTTTAACTGCTGTTGCTTTCTTTAAATTAATTTAATCAAGAGTTTTCTTATCATCCAGTGGTCATTCATCTTTCTTGTGCATCGTAAGTGGCTTTATCCCACTTAACAGTAACCCTTGTGGTAAAAAACTGTATATCTGCTGTACAAGTGACAATATTGTCTTTAACCAAATCCAACTACTGATTGCTCTTGATCTTTACATCTGTACATCCTATAACTGCCTAACTTATTGATGGGGAGAGAATTACGATGACAGCTGCCAGATGGGAATATTTAAAGATGCTCTGAGAGAATTATGTTCAAAACCCACTTATATCTCATGGCACGATCAGAGCCAGCTCCCTGTGTCCTGCCATGTGAAGTGTTTCATTAGATTAGAGTGGGATCTTAATTCCCAGTGGGGTTATTTAGTTTAGCCACATAGGATAGGGAGGGGGGAGAAAGGGGCATATGGAATTAATTACATGCCAAGACCGATTCTTCTCCAGGTCTTATAACTGGGAGTGATGGTTCATATGGAGCAGGTCTGGAATGTTTTAATTCACGGTGACCTCAGGTTTTTGTTTCTGCATATAAATAGAAAAAAAAATTATATTAATAGATAAACATTTGCGTTTTCCATATTGCTGTAGGTTAGTTCAACATACAGTCACACCAGACTTCGGTTTGATGCTAATAAGATAAAGGACATTGAGGACAAGGACAGTGGGTGTTTTTAGTGTAGTTAATGTGTAAGATCCCCTGGAGCCGTGGAGACACTTTGACCACATCTTTGATATGGGGGGGTGGGGGGGTGGGGGGGGGTGGGGGGGGTGCGCTAGACGGGGTCTGCTGGGGGA
>JAQLOL010000010.1:15060822-15092628 GCA_029783665.1 Naso thynnoides
AGCTAAAGGTAAATTCATCATGCCCATCCCTAATATATAAACTTTTGCTAAACCAAAATGTAATCCTATTTTAAGAGTTATTTTTCTATCAATATACTTACATTTTTTGCAATATAGAATAATCTTTGTAAATATAGCATTGGAAATGAAATAACAAAAGCATGTCAAACGAAAAATTAAGGGCTTTTCAACCGATTCAACCGAATTATATAGAGATGTACAGTGTGGTACAGGCCATCCTTATATAAAGGTGTGTGTGTGTGTGTGTGTGTGTGTGTGTGTGTGTGTGTCTGGATTGAACATTTTGCTTCTTAACTGATTTTAAAAATGACAAAAACAACAATAACAGCAACGACAAAAAAAACAAGCAAAAAAAAAAAACAAAAAACGTGGCTCAACTGTTAAAAAATGACCACTCTTGTTTGTTGTGACCAACTTTTAGTGGCCAAACTCTTATTAAGACGAGCAAATGTGCTTTAATCTGGTGTAATGACATAGGAACCATAATCACACACAGCTCACGCGACAAAACACAGAGCAGAACATCTAAATAGTTGCTGAGAAGGACGCAAATAATGGTCATTACATTACATTTCATATGCTGAGTTAAACGAAACATGAATGGAAGACAAACGTGTTTTCCTGCATCAGGCGTTTACTCAAAAAAGAGCACAGATTGTCTAGTGTGAGTATATTGTGTGCTTTTAGCTGGAATTGAAATTTATACCTGATGTGCAGAATCAGCATCTCATTTATGACCAAGATGAAACCTCTCTTATGTGCAACTCCAGAGGAAAACTTAGTAGTTCAAATGTAGCACAGCCAACTGTTCTCACAACCTGCTGTCTCCTCTGAAACTGTTTTAGCTTCCACTTCCTTTAACACTCAGAGTCCGTCTATGCAGCCTGACCACAACTCTTAGGGAAAAAACATTGTGGTGCAGCCTGACATGTAAGAGTCTAAAAGCAATGTACAACAACAAAATGATGAGATGAAATATGGTCATATTTACTCTGCTCCTTGGTACTTTTTGTCATACTCAGGGCCAAAAAATGCCAAAATACTGTACCAAAGAAGTAGATCGAGAGCGTCTGACATACATACCCTGACTAACTTCCACTTTAGCTTACCTAGTAACCATAATTTAGAAATTAAACATGTTAAAAAGGACGAATACACAGTTTTGGCACTACTCTACGAGGATTTCCTCAGTCTTTAGGGGTTCCAGTGGGGTGACAGAGTTGGACAAATCCGAGCCTTCATCTTTGGAGAACTCTTCACGTTGGAGCAGCATCCCTGCGCTGGTGTTTCCCTGCAGCCCCATTAATCCCCCTTGGGTGAAACACAAGTGTTTGATCACCTCTTCAGGGCTGGAGAAGGTGGTTGCACAAATGTTACACTTGTAAGGCTTTGACGAGCCAAGGAACATCGCCTCCATCTGGCTGCTGTCTTCACTGGCGGCGCACAGCTCCATGCTCTGTCGGTCCACCATGGTGTAGGTGTCGGCCCCCTGGTTCAAGCACACGTGGCGGGCCGCCTGGTTGGCCCTGCAGAAGCTCTTACCGCAAGCGCTGCATTTGAAGGGCTTGCCCGTGTGGATGTACATGTGTTCACGCCAGTGGCTCTTCTGAATAAACTTGCGCCCACAGGTGGAGCACTCATACTTTCGCCGCTTGACTTCCCGGTCCAAGTCGGTGCTCTCCAGGTTGTCGATGTCTGCGATGTCTGACGGAGGCGGTGTGTCTGCCTGAGAGTTTGATCCGCCCACCCCCCAGCCAGACGTGGATACCTCTGCTCTGGGGGAGTCTGAGTTGGTACCTGAAACAGGTGTTTGCTCGTTGTCGCTGATTATCTCTACTGCTGCTGAGGCACTTGACCCCCCCTTGCTTCCCTTAAGGATGCCATCTACATCTGGCGTGCTTTGTTCTCCAGTCATGATAGGTGAGAGCGCACTGCTGGTTTCAGCGGGAGCTTGCAGCAGAACCTGGGTGTGTTGGAGGAGATGCTCTCTCAGCAGGCTTCTCTGCGTAAAGCGGCTCCTGCACAGATGACAGGAATAATGCTTCCTAAAGGACGAACTCCTCTTCATGATGCTGGGCTTTACATGGAGGATGGCATTGGCTGAGGAACCATCTGCACTCAGTGAGTCCATTCCCCCCTCCTCAGCTGTGGGCTTGGTTCCACTGGTAGAGGCCTCCATGTCTAGGGGTGAGGAAGCTAGCTTGGACGGTAAGGAATTTGCGAATGAAGCTGAGGCAGCTGGTGTGGACGGATGCTTCCCTTCTGAGCTAAGCTGCTCCATGTCAAACGGTGAGGAGAGCTGTCGTCTAGCTGGCACCCTAGCTGACAGCGCTGCCTGTTGGTCAGAGATTTGAATGCCGTAGAGGGAGGTGGAAAGATTGATGCTGTGCTCAGGATGGGAATACACGGGCTGGCTAGCCTCCTGCAGGAGTGGATAGGCGTGCAGGAATCTGACCCCCTGCTCCAGCCGTGCAGGGTCTATTAACTGTGGTGCAAGCTTGCCTGTGTACATCAGGTTGAGGAGGTAGCTGAAGATATCTGGCTGTATGTCAGCAGCCTTCAAGCGCACACAGTCACTGAAACACAAAGACACAAATGATGAGACGTGTTTCCCCCACCAGTCACAGGTTGTTAAATAGTTGCATGTAAATAAATCTGTTTAGGAGTGCTTATTCTTCATAAAAACACATAATCATGCTAACACAAAGGTCTTATTCTTCATGCACTTATGAAACCAAGAACTTGTTGCTTCAAACTGTATCTTTAATCAAGCAATAACATTAGTCGTGGGTCAGTCACTGCACTGAATAAAATTAAATATACTCCATGGCTCAACAGCAGGGGAGAATGTCCTTCACTGTTTGACAACATGAGAACAGGTCCATGTCATTTTCTGACATGGTGCCTGAAGGTTTTGGCACCAGAATTTGGTAAATGTGACAACAAAAAGTATCTCAGTTTGGTATTAAGCTTGTGTTCAATGTTCCTCCTGTACCTGTCCTGGTGAATGAAGAGCATTCTGAAGTAGTTGGAGAAGGCAGCAAGGACGGCTTTGTGGGCTTTGAAGAAGACATCTCCGATAGCCACGGTGCAGTCGCACAGGAAGCCAAACTCCCTCTGAGCGTTAAGCTGCTGCAGCAGGATAAGACCATGGTTGGCCAACTCCATTCTTCAACCTGCACAAAGCCACACAGACAGATACGCACAGCACACACACACACACACAAACAACAGGCAGCAATGAATTTCCTGTCTGGTGGAAGACCGGAGTTTATTGTGACCACAGAGAGTCAGGCTGACAGTGGTGATCTAACGACCTTGTAAAATGGCTAACTTAACACAGCAGTGACAAATCATTTTATGACACTGGAGACAATTTGCTGAGTTCTACCGTGACAGAAAATTAGGCCAATTAATTATATGGCATAGAAAAAAAACAACATCTTGGTCTGATTTGTTTATTGTTTTGCACCAGTGGGCACATTTTGTAATCGGAATTCCTAGTATCACAAGTTATTTTTCCTTCAGAATTTCTTCCAGGAAATAAAAATATTCCTGTTCTAAATCTCAATAATCTCTAAAAGGGAGATAGTTTTAAATTAATGACAACCAAAGTGGTCAGGCTTTTTTCTACACATGCTGCCTCAATAATCTTAAAGCCAGCTGTGTACACAGACAGACATGGTTTCCCATTGACAATGTCAAGAGTACCATACTCACATAATCCCTTTGGTCAATCACTAGCAATGGTGGTATGGTTAGGACTTAACACCCAAGCTGATCGCAAAACACTGTCTGATTTCTTCTGCGCCAACTTATTCCATAGAAACCCAAATGTGCCATTTTTCCTACTGCTTTGATACAGTTTATACAGCTCTAGCAGACAGTGATCTACAGAGGGTTCTGGCCCACAAATACCTGTGAGAGACATTGGCAAAGAGAAGATGATAAAGTAGAGGTTATTATCTGTACAACACGTGTCTACGCTTGATTCTGAGGAAGCCCAAGTCGTCCAAACTTAACCTCAAGGGACATTTTAGAGCTTTGGGAGCTCTGCTGACCATTGAGATGGGTGTTGTTGGACCTAAAGGTCAGTGGAGGACTACAAGGGCTTCAGGCCATCACATGATCAGGGCTATGGGTGTCGACACACATTCCTAAAGCAGAACTGGTTCTACCCCCTTCCAGTGGAGAATAGAAACAGCCCCGTGGGCAGAGTGAATCCCCTTTCTCTAGCACTTTCCTCCTCAACACCCACAGCCTACGAAAGGTGCAAGGCTGGAAGATGACAGATACCCTCATCAGCCAATTTACCTCACATAGACCGAAATGCATAACCTTGCATTTCCTCTGCAGGTTACAAAAACAGTGGAAAAGCCCTCTGCACATGTATATTTAATCAGAGAGGTAAGAGTGCAAAGATGCTGGCACCGCAGCGCTCCAGGAAAAGGCTCGGTTTCCGCATCTTGTGCAAGAGGGGTACAACAACAGGGGGCAATGAAGATGTAAAATACCTGTAAATCATGCTCTCGTCACACATAACTTCATCGTTCACTCAGTTCTTAATTTATTAGACACAACAAGCTACAAATAATTCCATTAGTCCTACTTCAATAAAAGTATAAATCAAGTATTGTTGCTACTGTTTTACAGAGGTGTTGTTGTTCAAGGCTGTAGTTTGTGGTGCTACTGACACGTATTGTTTCATATTAAGAGATGTCACCAATATTTCATCCACCTCATTATATGAGTGAGCTGAAAAATAAGTCCTTTTATCAATTAGTCTATTGACAGACAATTCATCGGCCACTATTTAAATAATCACAAAAACTCTGGTTTAGTCTCTCAAATGTGAAATATCCTAACGGTCTTACATGTCAGTAATATATGACAGTGAACTTAACATCTTTGGGTTGGGGACCACTGGTTGGACAAAACAAGAAATCTGAATTCGTCTTCAATACGTCATCCTGGGAATCCTTAGAGAGGACAATTTTATAACATTTAATAGAACATCAGTGGCAGACATAACTATTGGGAGATAACTAATAATGGCAACAGTTGTGTTACTTGCAATGTAGCCACATATTAAACACCTCTGATCATAATGTAAAATGCCATTTATGTAGTGGAGGTTAAAGTAAAAAATAAAAATATCTCTGAAAAAAATTCAGCGTCACCTCAACCTTTAACAAACGACTCATTTTATCAACATGGACTGAACCTGCAGCTGTTCACTCTCCCTGCCTCATACATCTATCAAACAGTACTGTGTATTTTTATTAGGGGTGCATTGACCGTTTTCTCAGTTCCCACTTAGTGTCACTACTGCTTCGCTGTTGTTTAGCTGCACAGATCTGTATTTTAATTTCTGCTTCATTTTCAGATTGGACACAACATGTGACTGAAGAATGGCACATATTCACTTTACCAGTTTATTCATATGTGCTGATTTAGGTCCATTGTTTATCTTACAAGGTAATATCAAGCTATTGCTCTCTCCCGGAGAATCAGTTTTACATCAGTTTCTTGTCTTTACACCAAAGTTTAACAGCAGTTTAGCCATTCTCATGGTACACTGCGGAACAATTTAGAATGATATCTTCCTTGCCGTTTCTTAACATAGACTAGTTAAATATTACTATTTAAATTGTTCCAGAAAGATTTAAGTTCAGTAATGTAACTCCAGAACACATGGGTTTGGTTTGCCTACATGCCAGCCTAGGAACCTCCGGCATGGTTGCTTGGTGGCTTCACAGATCTTTCTTTCAGGGGAAATATTTTGAATACGTGACTGACGACACTGCAGTTATCAGCCACTTGACCAGTAACCATATGTGAACGCATCTTCACTTCACATGATCCAGTAAAATAGCCACAGTAGCCTCCACCACCATGTGTTGATCGATACTAACTTGTTTGCAACAATAAAGCACCGCCCCTGATGAGATGTAGACACGTGGAACAGTTACTTCCGTAGTGAGATTCGCTGTTATTCTGAAAATACACCGTTAAATCTGCCTGCGAGGAGAGCGCGTGAGGAAGGTAAAGGAGCTACGGGAATAAAACAGTCCAAAAATGTCAAGTCCAAATACCAGCTGAGGTGTTTAAAACAGTGTGCTACTAAACGAGCGCGCCTACACTGACTCCTGCCTTTGCCTCGGGTCTCTCTCGGTTGCTACTGCTAGCGCGAGAAAACGGACATACGCGCACGCGGGCGCGCGAACACAACACACAATCATGCGGGGAAATGAGAGCGAGACGCAAGGGGGATGGGGATGGTCGCGAATGCGTTTCTTTTAACTTCCCCGTGACAATTACTGATAGCTAAAGCTCACACAAGTAACGTTAACCCAAAAACGTAACATTACCAGGAAACACACGAGTGAGTGTACTATAAACGCCATACCTGCGGTCCGCTTAAATTCGTGGAGTTTGCCGTGTCGCCGTTGTTTGTTTGTTACCGGGGGACTCGTCCGTCCTCTGGGCTCGCAGCAGCTCGTACTGTTCCTCGCAAACGCAGCATTCGTTGGCGGCGGAGAGGGTCGTCCGTCGCTGTTTTCCGGTTGGGGGTTTTACGTTACAATCACATGACTGTGAGTAAAAACCAGCCGAAAACAGCCGTTGTAAAATCCGTTGAGCAAGGGGGCGGTTGAGTTAACGTTGATTTCCCGCACTGTGTAACCGCCGTGAGATCATCCCCCGCTTGCCAGTTTTTTTTTCTGACAGCCGGTGAGTTCGAACATGAGCAGCTAACAGCTACGTTTACTCACAGCGAAACGTTCGAGGGGAAGTGCTCTGTCCCTGCCGTTAACGGAACGTTAAACATGAAGCCGTGTGGCTGTGAGTGTAACGTTAACTTACGTGTGTTTACTTCCACCCTCTGACTGAAATAACGAAGTAATGTTGCTTTGCGCACAGTTGCCTCGCATTTGCATCTGCGTTTTCGATGGAAACTTAGCCGATACCAGGTTTTCAATAAGTTAAAAGGAAGTAGGCTACACACATTTAATGTGAGACATTTCCATCTTTTTCAGTGGATATTATGCCTGAATTAAAAGGAAAATGAATAGGCCTATTCTAGATTTAACATGTATATTCAAATAGTCTATTTTACAGCATATTATAAAAATCTATATGGCCATAATAAAATGACTTTTCCTCCCTTTAAGATGAGTAACGTTAACATACACACAAGATTCATGTGATGCAAGGAAGTTACAAAAATATGCTAAAAAATAATAAAAATATATCATATTTATATGAGATCACTACAAAATCGTAAGACATTGAAATACTAACATAAATGTAAAAACGAGGGTTTTTTGGCTGTAATAGAAAATTTTAACAAGTAGCTTATTGGTAGCCTAAATTTGGATATGTTATATTGTCGCCTAATTATCCTGTAAAGTTTCGATCTCAAAGACTGTCATTAAAGACGGACAAAAACAAACACAAATATTTCACCTCTGAGGATGATTTAAAAAAAAGTTATTGAAGCTCTGTTTTTATTGTGTAGCCTACTGTATGACTCATATTACAGGTTCAATGCTCTATGACCATTCATAGGTTGTAGTGATCACTAGTAAATTATAGACCTAGGCCGCTGTAAATACAAGATTATTGTGTTTTTATGACAAATTATCTGCTATATGTGGAGTCTTGAACTGTTTTTTGTCTTTCTTCAATTTATGAAGTTACACTAATTTCCAAGAGTGCAAATAATTAGTGCAAATAATGGCAGAAAGATTCATTTTTATTACTCTTTATTTTGAAAGGTTGCTGTTGGGAGCATCACAACACCATTTGATTAGAGATTTGACATGATCAAACCTGGACATAGTAACTGTCACCCATGCATACCATTGCCAAAAATAGCCTCACATGTGTATAAAGCCTAGTTTAAACAGCCTTATAGACCAACTGTCAGTTGACTAACCTCGAATAGCCCAATTACACCGACAGCAAACACGATTTATATGACTTGTTGCTGTTGTGTGAAAAGAGTGTGTTGGACAACGTAATGGATTTTTAAAGTTATGACTGTTCTTTGTGATCTCAACAAAGGGTTGCCTGAATAGAAAGAAGTACCATCAGAAGGAAGCAGTGGAGGTCTTGGAAACAGATTTCAGGCAGACTGCACATTGGCACAGGAAGTGTGGGAGGACAGTTTCTCAAATGCACTTTGGAGTCACATCAATATTTTGTCATCAGCGAGTTGATAAATGTTATTGTGTAAACAACAGTGTCTTTTTTTTGTTGTTTTTTTTCTTCTTTTTTCAGGTCTGTCATTAGGCATACATAGTTGCCCTTCAGCCCCAGAACAGGGCGTCCACAGGAGGACCTGGCTAAGCAAGTTGTAGCTCTCTGGAAATGTTTCCTGGGCAGGCAGAGAATGTGTGGAGGAGAGTTTGTAAGAGGAGACGGGGAAGGGAGACATGGGAGGGGGCAGACATGCCTCTGAAGCAGGGCCTGAGGACTAAAAATCTCCGTCCTGTCAACAAACAACAGACCTAGATCTGATCCTGTCCACAACTTTAATAAAACTAATTGACTAATGAAACTTTTTGCCTATGGGGGTACAGAATGTTTTACAAACAAACACTGATTGAAACCACTGTATGGTCGATGGTGGTAATGACAGCATAACAAAAGCATGTTTGTTTTGCTGAAAGGCCCACAGTGGGGGTTTATTGAAAGAAGTAGATAAACTGTTACTACATAGACTCAGTGCTTTTAAAAAAATCA
Organism: Naso thynnoides; assembly: GCA_029783665.1. Classification (NCBI taxonomy): domain Eukaryota; kingdom Metazoa; phylum Chordata; class Actinopteri; order Acanthuriformes; family Acanthuridae; genus Naso; species Naso thynnoides. Next base: position 15,069,592 of record JAQLOL010000010.1, read on the forward strand.
TTTAAATCAATACACTACTATCAGTAGATCTTTATAAATATGTTCTACCATCTAGAGGAAATGTCTGCTTTTGTCCATTTAGCTTTCTTATGCCTTCAGTCTCTTCTCTGTTTCCGTTTCTCAGGCCAGTTAATTCAAAAGAGACACAGAATGGACTTTCACATGACTGCCCTGTCACTGGTTTCCACTAAATGGATTTTTCCTGCAATAATCCATTTTCAAATCCAACCAAGTCTGCATGAAATTCTTTAAAACGTGAAAAAAAATTATAAGAGATTGGCGTCTGAATGAGCCAATCATGACGTCAGAGCATGATTTCAAGCAACTGTGCACGCATGACATTTACGCGCTTTAATGAAATCGTCTACTTCATAAGCCTACTGTTGCATGAGACGACCCATGTGTGGTGAGCTGTAACACCTGTTTAAACAGGGCCTTTAACGTTAACTGCCGCCCTCCCCCTCCGTCCATGGCCTGTTTTGAAACCGGAGTGGTGAGTCACTCCTCTCTCGGTTTAGAAAAACAGATCCGGCCAGGCTGGGGCCCGGCGGGGGGATGGGAGGCCGGCGGTGATGAACACCGGAGGTGGACGCAGCTGGACTCCCACTCCCAAGGACCTCACATCCTGACAACGGCCCGCTGTGTTCCCATAGTGACGGGGCCTGATCTGAGAGAAGGACAAAAAAAGAAAAACCACCCAGAATTAATTGATATGCGTATTTTTCCAGCCTAGTAATCGTGGCTGCAGCCAATCAATTGGTCATGTTCTCCAAAAAGAGAGGCAAGAGTGGAGAGGCCTTCCCGGATCCGCGCTCAAAACCTTAAACCTTATGTGTTTACCTTGTCGCCTTTATTCTTGTTATTATTATTCCATAGTGGGACTAATAGGCCTATGGAGTTTGCCAACTTCAATCGCCAATATGTGTTGAATTGTTTAATTGTATGACTTTATAGCCTTTTAGAGCGGAAAGTGATAGCAACAAAAAACATACTTGAGAGCACAGACTGATTTTGCAGATACTGCATTCAGTAGTGAAAGGTTAACGCGCACGCACACACACGCAAAATAAGAGGAAACTATTTTACCCTACTAAATAAACTGTTAAGTTTTAACGTCACATGACTTAATGCACAGTAGTGACCATGCTAGCGCGAGGCCACATTGCACATTTATATGTTCACGTAGCCTGTTTATTCAGGGTTTCCAGCCTTTAGTGGAAAATGCTTCCTCGACCAAAATCGTGGGCTACTCTACCCCTCCTTTTCCCGCCAAAAAGCCTTAGGGGGTTCGAATTTTCCCCTTTTCCAATAGGACAAATCAATGTATCCATGACAACCGTTGCTCCGGACAACAAGGGATGCTCGAGGTGCTGCGGCAACAACAGAATGCAATGCGCAATGCGGCAGAGCGTAGCAGTGACTCACCCCAGACAAGATTTATTTTGAATTCTTGGAGACTAAGAGCTGCCATGTGATACAGCAAGTGAAGAAATCAAACGCATCACGATAGCTGCTTTGCAGTGTAAGTGCAGCAGCAACATCCATGGGACACACAACTTGCCAACATTGCCGTTTATACATCCACCGCTAGATGGTAGCATCGTATTGTTAATCACAACCAAAGCGTGCAGTTACTGAGCTTTTTTATACAGTCTATGGTACTGAGGAAAGAATGATCAATATGCAGAATAAAAGTAACGAGAACGCCATTAAGTTTTATACAAAATGTTTTTTTTTTGTATGTCTTACAATATCCATAGAAAGAAATTCTTACTCGTTACACGCTGAGCTCCAGTAAGCCCCTGATTTTTTTTTTGTCCCGGAAATCGTATCGATAAAGTTTGAATTTGAATAGTCTACAACTGCCAAAAATGATGGCGGCGGATCAAACTGTGCAAGTAGTTCCCCCTTCACTGTCTGCCAAAGTGGTTGGGTATGTTAACAGATTATTATAAGTACGTTGATTACATGTTATATAAAGTGGATTTCTTCTCTGCCGTCTCTTACAGCTACAGCGTTACGACTGTCGTGTTCAAAACCAGAAGTAGCATTAGCTTATCGCTAACAGAAATTCACTGAGTTGGTAAATGAGGGCACACATGCATGCCCGACGTTTTGACGTTGATCCTGTAGACTTAAAACAGGTATATTTGTCGATAGCACTGTTATATCAGTATATATAAAATATGTTGTAAAAATAGCTGCAAAGCAAAGGCTAACTTAACATCTTGCTAGGATAATAAGCTAGCTAGCGCACCAACACGACGTTAACGTAACACCTGTTACGACATGAACCGGTTAAGAGGAAATGTCAGTGTAACGTGAATGTTTAACTGTATGAGGTTTTTTTTTCTGTTTTGTTGTCTTTGTCTCTTTGTGTCTATATGTTTATTTTGCATTAAGTCTTTAACAATAAAAGTTTTTTTTTTTTTTTTTGAATGTAACGTGATTGAATATAATGTGTCTTTACAGGTCATTTGCCTATTTGACTGTGCGAGATAGATTGCCCACCATCCTGACCAAAGTGATAGATACAATACATCGTAACAAAAACAAGTTTTTAGAGGAGCATGGAGAGGTGAGAGTTATTGGATAGCTGAATTCGAGTGTCTTGCTTTTTCAGAATTATTTATAAACGCCTGGCATGTGTTTCCTCATTCTTCTCGCACAGAAAGGTATCGAGGCAGAGAAGCAAACAATTGCTCTGTTGTCCAAGATGAGGAATGAGCTGCAAACTGATAAGCCCATACTGGCTCTGACAGACGGCCTGCAAGACACAGAGTCCTGGAACCAGTATCTGCTGGAACATCAGAGACTGCAAGGGGACAAAGAGTCTGTCAGCTGGTTCAAGTCTCCTTGGCTTTATGTGGAGTGTTACATGTACCGCAGGATGCAGGAGGCCCTCTGGCTCAAGTGAGAAGCATTAACATCTTTTAATGGAAACATTTTAGTGCTCCAATATTTCCTGCTCTTCTTGAGTGTGTGTCTTTTTGCCTGTGTAATATATCAGTTTATTTGTTAAAACGGGCAGATCATTGGGCAAGTTAGTCTGGATTGCAAAAACAATGGTCATGTGAGCTTTCGAGTTCTGATCTCACTTTAAGTTGTTCAGGAATCATTTCCTGGAAAAATGATATTTTAAGTAATCTGCAAAGTTGAGTCTTTATTCTCATTATTAAAAGATGCCCACACGGATAAAAATTCCTTAGAAATAACATTTTCGAAATCATTTTTTTAAAAAGTTTTGGTGCATTGCCCAGCTTCAGAGGTAAATGTTGTTTTTCTTGTTTATTCACACTGTATTGTATCCTCCAATCATGATTTTATCTGCTCATTTCAGTCCTCCCATCAGTGACTATGATGTCTTTAATGAAGGGAAGACTCAGAGCTTTTTTGAGTCTCAACAGGCTGTGATGACATTATGTACATACTTGGAAGGCATTAACAAGAACACGGAGGAACCCTCCAAGAATCCTCTGTTTGAGCATTTTAACAAACTGCTACAGGTCAGTATCTTTTGTATCAGCACATTACATGGGTTAGGTGAATATATTTCATAAAGGTTTATGTTCTCCTTTTAAATTTGGCTCTTTGTAGGTTTCTTTATGGGGAAACAAGTGTGATCTGTCCATCTCTGCTGGCCAAGACAACTCACAGAAGATCAGTCCCATAGATTCCCTCAGTAGCTTCCTGCCCTTCATCTTGGTCGATGACTCCAACATGGTATGGTCAACTCTTATTTCCGCCCAGAGGCCAGGAGAGCAAGGGAAAACCACTGCAGGCAGAGTGGACATTGTTTTAGATAATGCTGGCTTTGAGTTGGTCACTGACTTGGTCTTTGCAGATTTCCTGGTTTCCCACGGCCTTGCCCATGAGGTCCATTTCCATGGCAAATCCTTCCCGTGGTTTGTCTCTGATGTCACAGCTAATGATTTTCAGTGGACCATTCGGCAGACAATGGCAGCCAACCACAAGTATATGTCCAAGAGTGGTTTCCAGTGGCAGACCTACCTGAAGAAGGGTGTGTGGTCCTATCATGATCATCCATTCTGGACGCAGCCTCATGAGTTCTGTGACATGGCAGCTGAGGCTCCCGACCTCTATGCGACCCTGCAGAAGGCAGACTTGGTGCTGTTTAAAGGTGATCTCAACTACAGAAAGCTGGTTGGGGACAGGGACTGGGATCACACAGTGGGCTTCGATACTGCACTACGAGGTTTTGGGCCTGCACCACTGTGCAGCCTGAGGACTCTTAAGGCCAACGTTCAGGTGGGTCTGCAGCCGGGCCAAGAGGAGAGGCTCTCGTCCCAAGATCCAGACTGGATGACCAGTGGCAAGTACGCTGTCATTCAGTTCTTCAGCCCAAAATCAGAACAGTAGGACTGACCTCACTGGGAAGACATAAATTCATGAGAACATTACAGAAAGACACACCATAAGCAGCACTTACCTTTAAGCCATAAGACCATAAAGTTACATGAGATTGTTTAATGGTCTTTTTGTTTATCTTATCAGTTAGCACATCATGTTTGATACTGAATTACGCTGCACTGAAATATCTAATAAATATTTAAGCTACAAATTTGCACCATATTAAAGTGCAGCACTTTTGTCCCCCTCCCCCGGTGTAGAGAGTAGTAATGCAAACATTGTCAATGTGCTGTGGCCTTCTTTGTTGCCACAGTTGCTTCCCTCTTCAGCTCTAATCAGGCAAACAAGTCATTGTGTAAAATGCACCAGCAGGGAAATGTTGCCACAGACTCCTGATTTCCCCATATTCTGTGAAATAGAAGGAGATTTACCTGGCGGTTAGGGGCAGTATTGTGTAAACTTGTCCTGGAAGGGCTTGAATGGAGTAGATATTTGTTTATAGACTAAAGTCTTGCACTTTTTCTTTAAAATTTTAGCACTTTTAGATCTAAAAATTTCTCCATAATTTAAATACAGCTGTTCACGGTGACAAATCAATGTCGCTTGTTTACTGCGAAAAGCTTTTGTGCTGTGCATTTGTTGTATTGCAAATAGGTTATGTTTCGTGCACAGTGTATAAAGTCATAATGTTTACAGGTTAATAATGATGCTTGCAATTATTGAGTAAAAATTTTGGCTTAATATATCTTGATTCAAGAGCAGCAATGCTTTTTGTTTTTGCATGCAGTTTAGGGGTAATTATAAACGTAATACAGTTTTTCAATCTTAATTCAGCTCAGCTCAGGTGGTTTTATTGTTGCTCTCACTCTCGTGGATATGCATGCATTTATGCCAAAAAAACTACCTAAAGAAGAACTTTGTCTTGATGCAGATCATAACAACATTTGACATAACTGTTTTGCTCAATTTGGAAGATGGTGGACTGTTAAAAGGGCTGTGTAACAACAACAGTGACAACGTGTGCTTGTTTTGTTTGGAATGGCAACCCAGACCTCTGTATCTTCATAGATAAAAGTGGATGTCTCTGTGCACACTGTTGTATCACATAAATCCTCACTGTCAGTGTCAGTACCTCAGAGCTGTTAACTGGATTCTTCTCAGTGCTGCAGGGGAAATGAAAACATTTTCACAATGGGTTTGATTTAATAAAGAACTGCATTGACTGGCCTTTTTCCTCACTGTCGTACTTTACAAGAATGGTAAATGGGAATGATGGGTAAAGAAGTTTTTGTTATTCTCTCATGAGTGTTCTCTAGAATAAAAACCCAAAAAGTTCAATCTCAGTCAGCATTAGTGCAACAATACTGTTATTTAAATGCATGGCAGCCAAATGTTATGAACCAATTCACCTGAAATTATGAGCAAATGCGTCAAACACACTCAAAAGAATCCGTCATGAGATAGTTTTAATGCTTACCTGTAGTTTGACATTTTCATCAGTTTAGAACAGTAGTCGTCACCTGTTGACCTTCTTAAACTCATGGTCAGGTTGGACCCCGAAAAACAGCTGGAAATGCTGCAACCTGCATTACGATTCCAGACTGAGCTGGAAAAATTGAACAGCGTTATTTAGGCTGCTGTGCTTTGTGAGTGTGGTCTGTTATGAAAATGAAGTCAATTACAGCAAGAAGCTTCTTATCTGGAGCCATTTAGGTAATTTAGCTGTTTCATTTCGCACCCGTCATTTTCCTGCTCTCTAATGTAACAATGTCTTCATTTTATCCTAGAGAAAATGCAAAAAAATACAGTTGCAAAAAAGTAAGGACACATCAGAACATAATCTCTCTTTCCATTTTGTCCTTATGCATGGAGATACCACCTCATTTTGTTTCATCTACATGCTATACTACTTGATAATGGATCCGCATATGGCAAAAAAGACAAACATGGGGGCGCACATACTTTTTCACATGACTGTATATCATCATCAGGACTACTTGTTTTCCACTTGACCTGACCTGCCCTGAAAATTGGGTTGTTTACTCAGGAAAGATGTTGCACAGAGGAGAGAAAATGAAGTGTCTGTGCCAAATGTTCAGCTTTTCCTCGGTGGGGAATGAATACGGTTGTTTTTGATCATTTTTGAGTTTTTAAAGGTTGAAAGATTTAAGGCAGGTTAATCAGCAATGTGTGACAGCTGACACTGTCATGCAGAAACAAGTATTTTTTAATCCAAGCCCCATGTTATATGGTTATTTTTATCATCATACCCGTCATTGATTTTTAAATTCATAACTTGCTGAAAAGGAAATGATTTTCTGCACAATTACATCCATGCAAGGACCTTGTTTAAATTAGTAATCAGCCAAGCTTTTGGTCATAGGACCTTCAGCAGGGCAGATCACTCTTCACAAAGAAAAGTTCATATGCAAACACAAACATCAGTGCAATCAGTACAATCAGCAGGATGAGTAACACCTGTGCTGGGTTACCAGTGCTGGGAGTTGTAGTTCAAAAGACACTTCGTAGTTCTCTAGGTGCGCATGTATACCGTATGTAGATCACATTAAATTGACAGGACATAGCGTGAGAGTATACATCAAAATGGGCCCACAGTGTGCAGACAAACATCAGATAACCAAGACAAAGTATAGCAGTAATTTAAGGTTACCAAACCTATAGACAACCTTCTAAAACATATACACTGTACACAACATACTCTCACTATATTCCCCGTCTGTTTAATGTAGATGATCTATATATACATATGCATGCAACTAGAGAACTACAAAGTGTCTTTAAACTACAACTCTCAGCGGAACATTGGTAACCCAGCACAGGTGTAATTAATATTTCTTTATTAAGATTGTTTTGCCCTGATGAAGATCCTTTGACCGATTATATAACTTACATTAGCTGATAACTTATTGTCTGTTCATATTGCATTTCTACTCTTGTCATACCATGCCACTATACTAAGCACTTTATTCTAGAGTTTTTGAGATTGTATGTTGTGTATAGGTCATGTTTATCATATGTGTATTGCATCATGTATGTCACGTCATGTTTTCGGTTTTATGTTTGGACTACAGATGGAAATTAGATTCTGCTAAATCAGGTGCGCGCACCTCTTCATGCTGTCTTTTTAAACTCAATAAACTAAACTAAACCGAAAGCTCGGCTGTTTATTCATTTTAAAGATACTGGCATGTATGTATTTTCAACACTCTGTCTTTCTGGCTTTCTGGCACTTTAGCACATCCTCTAGTCATGAGTGTGAACTTTTTCAAAGTATTGAAATTCATAGCTTGAAAAATATTTCTTACAAATGTATGCGCTAAATAAGTATTTTTGTATTGGTAGGTTTGTTGTAACTGGTTTTATTTTGCATTTGCTATGAGGTCGTGGAATTAACACCTATTCATAATAAATTATATATATTTTATTTTATCTTTTACATTTATGCCTTGTTTTAAAACAATTAAGGACAAAAAGAATCCCTTAAAATCACAAACCTGGCACTTTTATGTTGAACACATGAGCATTCTTTTTTGTTGTTGTTTTTTTTGTTTAATCTGTAACACTTTCTATGAAGCCTGTCTCTATAATGCATTATAACATTCTGAACATATATAACACATTATAATGCATTATGAACACACTTATAATGCATTACATGTAATAATGGTTAGGGTTAGGGTTAACCCTAAACCTGCTGATACTTGGTGTAATGTAAGTATGTTTATAATACATTACAGATGGATGCTTCAAGTAAAATGTTACTTTTATATCTTTATTTACCAAAACAGTTGGCCTTCTTTCCTTTGATTTGTTTATGTACAGTGTTCTATTTCATCTGTTATTTGCTCTTTTAAGTTAATTATTAACTTGTTAAGTTATTAAGTTATTAACTTGTCTCTTTTTGGTCCTTTAAATGAAAATATCTCCAAGAAAGTATTATTCTTAAAGTAAGGCATATTGCATATTTCCAGTTGACAGAAAGATAAAATTTAGCTTATAAGAAGTGTAATTATCAATCACCTCATTATGGATTGATTGTGTAATAACTGGCTGTTGGAATGAAAGTTGACATTCTGCTCTGTTTGCTGTGTTATTGTGACCTGGCACTAAATCACGCTGTGGTCATCGATTTGGCGGAATCTTTAATTTGTTTATCCCTTTTTTTAACCTTTCCACTGTTCCCATTGTGCACAATGAGCCCAGCTAGATGGCTGAGAGTCAGAGAGGGAGAGGACAGTGGTGCACAGCAGTAACGGGGATGATCAGTGTGTAACAGGTGAGTAGGTAGATTTTGGCTTTCTTTTAGCCCCTGTTGTCTAAAAACATTGTCCTAATGTTTCTCATTTCCACAGTGATTTGATTTACTGCAGAGTCTCAGGTGTATTCAATAATCTGGCTACAAATAGACCAGGCGTACGTCATGCTGGTAGTGTGCTGAGTATCAGCTACATGAAACCACATCCCGCTAGTTTATAGTTGTTTTTCTCTGGATAGCAGCTGCAGCCATTAAAAGCTTTTCCATGTGAGAAAAAAAATAAACAAGTGGAAAGAGAACATTTTATAAAAGAGAGACAGACAGGCAAGTTATTAGGGAATCACTATTTATCTGACCATCCTCCTCTTTCTCAATCCCACAGGTTTCCCTCCTCCTACACATTAGTAGAGATATATTAGAGGAAATCAGGGAAAGGGTCTACTGAAAAAAAGAAACCTTAAAGGGTGTTGAGAGGAGTCTTGTGAGGTGTTTTTTTGTTTTTTTTGTTTTTTTTTTAACTCAGTAGGCGGAAGCGCAAGGCAGATAGGGCAAAAGTAACTAGAAGAATAGTGGACCCTCAGAGCTGCCTGACAGGCTTTTGTTGGGGAAAAAAAGGCAAGAGAGACAGAGAGAGAGTGTGAGGAAAGAGTACAGAGAGGGGGAGCGCAGTACTCGTCTCCACTCCCCCTCCCAGCAAATGGGAGAGCAAGTCTAAATCATGTTGCATATCAGTGCTGCTGTGCTGTGATGTTGCTCAGGCAGAGCCCGGCGCAGAGCAGGCAGCCTTGCGGACCAGTAGTCAGACCCAGGATCGTCCCAGCCTCTTCAGAGCTGGAGACTCTCCCCCCTCAGCGTCCCTCACCTCCACTGCGTGCCCCCCTAGGTGACATGTACCCCGAAGACAGCCGGGGGTCCGGAGGGGTAGCAACTGTGGACTTCCTAGAAGGGACGTACGACTATGCTGCCCCCACCCCTACCCCAACTCCTCTTTATGGCCACTCCACCCCTGGCTACTACTCTGCTCCTCTGGACGCCCACGGACCACCCTCAGATGGAAGCCTTCAGTCTCTGGGCAGCGGGCCCACCAGTCCGCTTGTGTTTGTGCCCTCCAGCCCCCGACTCAGCCCCTTTATGCACCCGCCCAGCCACCACTATCTGGAAACCACCTCTACACCCGTCTACAGGTAAGAGAATTAAATTTTGAAGGAAGTAGGGTCTGTTGTTTGCTTGTTTGAAAAAAGTTTTTTGGACCTTTTTCAAAGACAGTACAAATCACTTTTGGCCATTACTTTCATTTATTACGTGTCTCATGGGAGTATGGTAAGTGATTTGTGAGAGATGCCACCTCTGGTCTTTGATTCTGATTGTTTGGTCAGTTTTGTTTGTGCTCTTGTGATTATTAAACTGATAGCCGTGCAAACAGATGCAAAAAGAACATCAGTAGATCCTGCAGATTTGTTCCTCCTCTGTGGCGCTTAGTCCACTTCATCATGATTTGAAAAAAAATAAGAAAGAAATTCTCAGTTGGTTTTTCTTAGTCATAATAACTCTGTATTTCCTAATTTCCCTGTGTTGTCCTTTTGACTTGTTTTTCCCAATTGACTGGTTTTAGGACAAAATATTGCCACATAACTAAATGTAATATCTTTCACCCACACATGGTAGCTTTGGTGTTTTGTTCTGTCCTCACAATGCAGTTATAAACAAAACATAATTATATAACCCTGTTGTTTTATTAATCTCTGTCTTTATACAAAACATTGCCACTATCTTTGTAAAAAAGATCAAGCTTTGCACTGCTTTTTAATTCCAGAGATTAAGGACTCTGTCAAGGACCTTGAGAAAGGAACAATACGTAAGAACAACAGAAGTGCACATCAGATTGTTTCCTGACTCAGGTGGAAAATAGTACTCTGCGGTAGATTAGAGACGGAGTATTAAATGTTGGAATCGATCAGTTGTAATTCATGGCGTGAGAGCTATTTATACAGTATAATTGCTTTTAACTGGTTAGAGTATTTTTATTACTCTTCTTGTTGTGCCCTTTTACTTTTTATTTTTTGTGGGATGTGTTTTTCTCGACATCATTGTAAATGAGAACTTGCTCTCAATGATCCGTCGAGACTAAATAAAGATTGAGCAATTAAATTTGGAAAATTCAGTCTAAATGAACACTTAAACATCAAGTGGTCGTGTGATAAATTTTGATTCAACTGAAAACTGTGTCGTGTTGCAGGTCGAGCATCCTGTCCAATCAGCAGCCAGTTTCCAGGGAGGACCAATGTGGCGCCACTGACGACGTGTATGCTGTTGGGGAGTCAGGGGCTGGAGCCGGGGCTGGTGGGTTTGAGATGGCCAAGGAGATGCGTTTCTGTGCCGTGTGCAGTGACTATGCCTCTGGGTACCACTACGGGGTGTGGTCCTGTGAGGGCTGCAAGGCCTTTTTTAAGAGGAGCATACAGGGTGGGTGAACTGTCTGCTTCATTCACTTGTGGTCAGAGGATGTAATTCTCAAACTGTACCTGTTTGTAAAAGATCATATTGTAACTGTCACATTTAATGTAAAAATTAATATATTCCTAATACTCTTCATTGTAACTCCAATTTATTAATCTCAAAAATGCTCAGTAACCTAAAAACTGCTTGTAACCTCAACAACAGTCAAACTGCAGCCTGATAGTGAACAAAGGAAAATATTTATCATTTATTATGATATTATGAAACAAAGATATTTAAATCAAAAGAATATAATTTAAAATCTAACAAATTACTTTTAACAGATTATCCCTCAAGTTTAGCCATTTTCCTCTTTGTTTGCTGCCTGTGTCTTTTATATGACATGTACAACCTCTGTGCACAGCTGCCTCATCTGCTGTGGGCGTCTTAGTCATGTTTGTGATATGACTCTTCGCCTATTGATAAGCCTTGCAATGGAAGACTGGTCATAAAGAAACCAATAGTCTCCATGGCGATGACAAAGACAAGATGCCATGTTTTAATTTTCTTCATCTCGGATCCATTAAAAAAGAGAATAGAGTGTTCCTTTTTACTAAATAACCTGAACCTAAAAGTGAACATTGGAGTGGGGGGCTTGAAGTAATAGATTTTCTTCCATTTCAGGTCACAATGACTACATGTGCCCAGCGACCAATCAGTGTACTATTGACAGGAACCGGAGGAAGAGCTGCCAGGCTTGCCGTCTAAGGAAGTGCTACGAAGTGGGCATGATGAAGGGAGGTGAGTAGAAACACCAACAGACAGTAGGGGCCAAAAATATTCACTAGGATGTAAAAATGAAGAGATTAGGTGGGGGGTTTTTTAGGTCAAAGGTCAAAATCACTGTGAACTCACTGAACATGCTTTTGGTCACAGCTTAAGAATTCTTGTACTAAATATGACACACAAAATTTTATCCAAACATCAAATATGCTGAAATGATGAAGTGAAAAATTTAAACGTAAATGCCATCTATCAATCGTGGCTTGTTGCTCATGTTGTTGCTGGGCGGACTGGCACATATTCAGTCTGAGAGAGCTGCTGGATGCAGATAAGCTTGAGTCTAACTTTAGCCTGACCTTGAAATGATTTCCTCTTAAGGAGTACAACTACTGATTAACACACACACCCACATTTTTGTTTGCATACTTGTTGAATCACACAAGCATCTTTGTAATCTGCTCTGCTGGAGTATGTGGTAAGAGCAGGAAATGAGGTTATGTGTGAGGAAAAAGCTCGATGAGTTTGTATGTCATTGTGTGCGTGTAAGTTTGAGGCTTTTCTCTGTGTGTACTGCAAAAGGTGTACGTAAAGACCGTGGCCGTGTTATGCGCCGTGAGAAGCGCCGAACTGGCACCAGTGACAGAAACAAGGCCTCTAAGGAGCTGGAGCACAGAACAGCGCCCCCTCAGGACAGGAGGAAACACAGCAGCAGTGGTGGATGTGAAGGAGGAAAATCATCAGTGATTAACATGCCACCAGACCAGGTGCTCATTCAATGAGAGTCAGTTAGTTAATGAGATTCGTTTTTGAAATACTTTGTTGAAGTGCAAACTGTTGGGCAGGAGGTGAATCAAATCTTAAAGAAACATGTGGATTCATCCATTGAGGATCATGACAATTTTTTCCTAATTTAATGACAATGTGGCGAGTGGACTTGAAACAAAACAGCTAGTATTCTTTGGTTCTTCCCCAGGTACTCGTCTTGCTTCAGGGTGCCGAGCCCCCGATGTTGTGCTCCCGTCAGAAGCTGAGCCGACCTTACACCGAGATTACCATGATGACCTTGCTCACCAGCATGGCTGACAGGGAGCTGGTCCACATGATCGCCTGGGCCAAGAAGCTTCCAGGTACTGCATGAAGTGGCAAGGTAGCCACACCAATAATAAATATTCCTCATTGTATTTTAGCAATAAAAACCCTCCTAAATTGCTATATAATGCAGTATATTTTTCCTTAAGATATTTTTTTAAGTGAAATGATCTCTCTTCACTATAGGATGTGTTTATCTTGTAAAAAAACCACTTGAGGAAAAGGATTTTGCTCAGTATTGTACAAATTTACTGAAACAGACCGCATTAGAAAATGTTTAAAGAGGTAATTATTAGTGATAATTACTTTACTTAGATGTTACGATTTGGCATTCAGATTGTTTTGGAGCCAAATTTTACTTGTACCTGGAAAAATCGAGACTGTTTTGAGTCATCGTTTGGAGTCTGGAGTTCATGTGCTAGCAGTTTGTGTGTATTGTGGCCAGTAGGGAGTTATTTTGCAGTGCAACGTAACTGTTATTGGCCCTGGTGCAAATATTTTTCTTCGGCCCTCCCTCTCACCCGAACACAAGCACACACGTGCAAGCGTGGACATAAAATACATACAAAACTGGAAATGTAATACATAAGGTGGGACAGTTGTACATACAGCTATCAAGATTAAGTTGAAGTAGTTTTTGTTGTTGTGAAATAGTTGCTTAGAAGGCTATAAAAGCTTTTGCTTCAGAGCTCTGCAGCAGCTGCACTTACTCAGCTGTGTTTTTGGCTTGAGGCTCTGGCCAAATTTGTGACAGAAAAACTACAACTCATTTGCCTCTGTACATGTGTGGTATTTCCTCGAGGCTGTGAGACAGAAAGTCAAGTTTAAACTTTGAAATTTTTTGAACAAACAGAAAAAGTCCCAATTCCAAATTTTTTAGTTAAATCCTACAACATGCAGACTTCTTCAAGCCCTTCCATTGTTCAAATGCACTGCTGTTTTTTGGCAAAACTGTGGAAAAAATATAGTAGTACAGTTACTGAAATCATAACAATTAAATAGGTAAATGAAAGACTTCTTTTCAAGAACTGCCTACAAGGTTACATCCACATTACTCCATTTTAAATCTATGATGCATCAATACTGCTATGTTTCAACCTTGCATTCTCTCTAATCCGGCGTCTTAGCAGCCCTAAGACTGAGCACTTTGAAAAATCTGCTGTCCCTGTTCTATTTTAAAAACACGGTGTTTGGAATTTGGCGCGTACTTTTTGGTAAAAGCTTAAAGGCTGTTTTATACTCAAAAGAAAAGGGTCGGCAGGTGTCTTAAAAAAAGTATCAGACAATGCAAACATTTTTATGCTTAAACGAAGCATCGGATGTGTCTGTGGTGCAAGCTGTGGTCTCCAAGGTATCCAACTGAGCACTTCTCTGTAGGCCCACAGCCCAAAGAAGCAGTAAAATGCCAAATTTCTCTAAGTTACTGGATTTGGCAGAGGAAGAAGAGATTTTATATTTAACTTTAGGCTGCTACAGAGGAGAAGTAGAGGAAGGAGGAAAAGACTTTGGTCTGTGTGTCCAATAAACCATAGTGGAGCGGAGCAAGGGAAATACGTGTTGGTTAATCAAATAAGAATGATGGATGAAGATTAGCACTTTGGACTATTAAGATTAAGACTGTTGTGATAATTAAAGCAGTGAATTTACAGAACTTCAAGTAAAATTAAAAGCCTCTTATTGCAAACTTTATTATCTCATGATTCATAAACATCATCATGTTTGTTAGGATAGAAGGGGTTTTTTTGTCAGCAAAGATGCAAATGCTATAATAGCCTAGTGATCAGTGATCGTGACTAATTATATCCCACATTTAATTGCACCAAACCTTTTTTCTCAAGCATTTGCCTGTAGCTTTGGTTAGTTATGGTAGATTTTTGCTCTGTATGTGTGTAAGTGAGTAGTAAGTGTAAGTGAGGGCAGGTGCAAAACATGTGAGTCACATCTGCTGGAGCACCTTGACATCTAACGCATGTCTCATTCAAATATTAAGACATCTGTAAAAGCTCAGAGACAGTGTTTTTTTAAACATTTTACAAAAAGATACCCTGTGTGACAGTAGTAGTGGCCCTTGATTGTTGTCTGTTTAACTGCTGGGACAACAGCAGGGCGATGGGAGACATTTATAGTGGAAGCACACACACATACACACACATGCAGAGCCATTATAGTGATGACAATTACAGTCGTTACCTTTGAGAGCATTGTTTGGCCAATCTGCTGGCACCCTGTGGAGCCTAAATGCAGTATAGGACACATCACCCTTTTGCATGCACGCACACACATGTATACACACATACACGTCAAGCTCTCTAAGTGAGTAAATCCTGATTTTGAAGTATTACAACCTTGTGTGTCACTAAAAGCCCAAAGGCACACAGTTTTAATTGCAAGGGGTCCCAGGCAGGGTACAGAGGGGACGATGGGAATGAATTGGCTGTAATTACATATGAATTGAGACAGCTGAGTGCCAGCGATAAGACTTAAGAGCAGAGAGATTGCAGATGCTTTCGTCTAAGTAACTGCTCCCTGCCAGAAAATAAGGCCATGCATATTTTTGTTTTTATGAGTGGGATCAAAAGTAAACAAACATTTAATTCTGAGAGTGTTAATATTCTGCACTAGACGGCAGTCAAAACCCACCGGTCGATAGACTCAGCACTGATCTGAAAACACAGCAGTTTATCTGTTTGAAGTTGGTCAGTTTGGTCTGAAATCCATTTAACTGCTGCAGGATTGAACACATTGTCTAATGTTCATGTGTTTTTTTTGTGGTGAGAAGTGGTTAATTTACAGTGTTAAATCTGCTCTAACTTGGTGTCGGTTACACTGATCCATTAACAAAATGCTTTATGCATGTGTTTTTTCTCCAGGTTTCCTGCAGCTGTCCCTCCATGACCAGGTGCAGCTGCTGGAGAGCTCCTGGCTGGAGGTGCTGATGATCGGGCTCATCTGGAGGTCCATCCACTGCCCAGGCAAACTCATCTTTGCACAGGACCTCATACTGGACAGGTAGTGAGGAACACTAACCTGACTTCTTTACTTTTTATCACTTTTTCTCCCTGTTTTTCTATTTTTCTCTCACTCTCACATGGAACTTAAGAGTGATACATCAGCATTGTAGATTTTCCATTTCACACGTTGCAAGCCTTTGTGCCATCCCAATGTGCCCATCATGGAGTGAAAGACTAATTACATGTTCCCCATGGAGAGGAGAGCTGCCTCTCCCTAACCTGAGACACCCCCCATCATTACAGCACTAAGGTGGCTGCAAGGACGGAGATTTAATCAAAGCCTCAATGCAAGGAATGATGGAAAAAAGGAAGCACAACGGAGGGAGAGATGGCGAGGAAGGAGGCGGAGGGGAGAAAGCTATGTAACTAACAGAATGGATGAGAAAATAGAGATGCAGTGAGACATGAGACATGGCTGTTTTCTGCTTTGCAGGCACAGCCTGTTCCCTCCACTTCCCCCGTGTTCAAAGTAAACAAGCTCTCCAAACCACAGTATCTAGCTCAGGGTGAAAAAGAGATAGAGGTGGAGACACAGGGAGGGATGAGGGAGACAGGCAGACAGAGCTTTTACCCTCTGATGTGCCTGATGGTCTCATTTGATTCAAAAGTGTATTACAGTATTATCTCTAAAACCTGGTCGCCATGTGAGTGTCTTCACCAATTGGACATGATGACTAAAACGCTGTGGGTCAGGGTTGACAAATTCCCTTGCCTCAGTGCTTTAAAGTTTATCTTGCACTCCAGCCACTGGATATCATCCATCTTGCCATCACTTTTCACCTGTGCAGCAAATGGAACATCGCAGTGATTGAGTCCATTAGTTGTTTATCTGGACGCTCTTTGGAGAGTTTCATGGGTCTTTTTACTCTGATGGTGCGCTGCAGCACAGAACACGAACTCAGCTTTTGTGTGATGCACTCTGACTTTCATATGATGTAATCAAATCACTGCAAATAATGTGTGACTTATAGAATTTTTAATGTGAAAGCAGACAAATCCAATTTCTAAAATGAGGACAAAATTCCTCATGTTTCTTTGTCGGTTCTCCAGGAACGAAGGCGACTGCGTGGAAGGCATGGCTGAGATCTTCGACATGCTGCTGGCAACGACTTCCCGCTTCCGCATGCTCAGACTCAAACCTGAGGAGTTTGTGTGCCTCAAAGCTATCACCTTGCTCAACTCTGGTGAGGCAGCATGTCTGAGTGTGTGTTTGTGTACTTTTTTAAGTAACCTTCTTGTGAAACACTTTCAGAGAAACTGACGCCTGGAAACACTGATGGCAGCCAGCAGAGACACTTCACTAATAAAAATATCAGCTCTCTAGTTTAATTCTGTAATTGCTCACAGTTTTGTTGACATGCACACCCACTTTGTCGCTGTTTCCCTTTTCTGCTCCTGAAAGTAAACACTGAAGAGTGTCAGAGCAATGCCCACAGAGGTGTAGCTCTGAACGCCACTCAGGCACATTAGGCGGACAGAGTGTTCTGGAAAGGCCTGTACCGTCAATATGCCTGATAACTGTTCCCATGACAACATGAGACAGCACGGAGGGCCATGTTGTCCCAGGGGTAGAGATATTCTATATGAGAAATTGAGTAAGCTGAAATACCAGCGGGATGACAATGCTGGCTCAGCTGCTGGAGCAGATTAACTTTTGATTGCTGTGTGGTCAAAAGTGCATCTGCATTTATTTAATTTTTATGCACTTGTGTTTTTGTGTTTGTTGTTTTATTTCAGTTTAGTTTTTCAGGTTTTCTCTACATTAGGTGTTTTACTCCTGCTGTAGGCTCTGGTTGAGAAGAGAAAGGTGCATTATATTTCTTTCCTCCATCAGGTGCCTTCTCTTTCTGCACCGGCACCATGGAGCCCCTCCATGACGGCGTGGCAGTGCAGAATATGCTAGACATCATCACCGACGCACTCATTCATCACATCGGCCAATCGGGATGCTCAGCCCAGCAGCAGTCGAGGCGGCAGGCGCAGCTGCTCCTTCTTCTCTCCCACATCAGGCACATGAGGTGAAATTAAATTAGAAAAGGTCTCCTTCGTTTTCACCCAATTAAAATGTGTTTTTGATTTCAGTGTGGGCTGCTGGGATTGGAGCTTCAGTATTCCACAGTGATTCTGTGAAGCGTTAGGAGCTTTAAAAACAGTTGGACCCTTTTATAGTAACATTTATTGTCGATAATCAGGTTGGATGATTTGAACATCATCACAAATAAGAAAGCAAACAGATGCTTTGTTTCACCTCCAGCCTCTTAATGTTATTCCAAGTCACTGATAGTTTAAGGTCTTATAAAGCATAAAAACAATTTTTAAAAAATCGGTTTGTTGAATGTGTTTAACCAGAGCATAAAACACAAAACCTTAGGCCCTGAAGTATCAGCTGTTGGTGAGCATTTGTGGCTGTTTTTGCGGCGTATCATTAGTTGGCCCTTTTTGTTGACTTTTCGGCTAATTGAGCTAGATGAATCTGCTGCAGAGCTTGTTACTGAAAGGAAACACTCTAGAGAAACAGAAGCAAACAAGCAAAGAGGAAACACACTCCTCTCATTTTTTCATAATCATTCCACTACAGCTGAAATGACCAGCTGATTGGCATGATTGAGGTCGCCTTTGTGTAAAAATGGTATCAAATGCTGCTACAGAATACTGCTACTGTTTTTTGCTCAAGCAGGCACAGAACGTTTGCTAGTTTCTAGTAGCTTTTGTGGTGCATTCAAGTGCAATTTTTCTCTTAGGCACAGTTGATGAGAGGCAGTGGAACTGTTGACCTTCGTTGCTGCTTGTTCTTTGATGTTGGCTTGATGTTTCTGGGGCTTTAAAGATGAAAACCAACAACCAATTCTGTTGGCATGTATTATTTGTGTATCCAAAGCTGGATCATTATAGATCATTTCTGTGTGCCATAGACCTCCACTCTTGTCTGTAAACTGTTAAAAACACATCAGTGAGCCAAACTGTTGCACTAGATAGCACTTTTCTTTCATAACAACAATCATTGGTACTGTCTTTTATATTACAGTTTATCCTACTGCTTAAAATACTCATCAGAACTCCAAATGTGTATTATTCCACAGCAGGAGATAGTCCTCAGCAAATGGCCTGGCCTTTTTTCCATCTTTAGTTGGAACAAACGGGCTTGAGCATCAGTGCTACACACAAGTTAGGAAAGTCTGAAATTATTAAGAGCCAAAGCAACATATCTGATTTGCGGTACATAAGAAAAACACCAAAACGCAGGAGCCATATTAAATTTCAAGTGTGAAAAAAGGAGTTATGTGAAAACCTGAAGAATAAATTAAGAAACTGGCAGACAAAAAAAACATAAAAATAAAAAGGAAAAGATGGAGTAAATCAGAATGCAAGCTTGAGAGCAATAAGGGTAAAAACATATTTTCCAGTGGGTATAAACACATAAATTTATAAGACTCCAACCGAGGCAGAAGGTGTGTAAAAAAAATATCTTCAGTTATAATGAGATTGATTCGTAAACTTGTTTTAATTCCTCATCTCCCTTTTGTTTACACCGCCTGCAGCAACAAAGGCATGGAGCATCTCTACAGCATGAAGTGCAAGAATAAAGTGCCTCTGTACGATCTGCTGCTGGAGATGCTGGATGCTCACCGCATCCACCGGCCAGACAGAGCAGCCGAGTGCTGGTCCCAGGCTGACAGAGATCCTCCCTGCACCACCAGAAACATCAGCAACAACAACAATAACAACAACAACCACAACAACAACAACAACAACAACAACAACAGCAGCAGCAGCAGCAGTGGAGGCTCTTCCTCTTCTGGTTCCGGTTCAGGACCTCGAGTCCACACTGAAAGCCCGAGCCGAGCCCCCACAGGTCCGGGCGTCCTGCAGTACGGAGGGTCCCACTCTGACCGTACCCACATCCTATGAGGCCAAGCATGTGAAGGTCAAAAGTCATTTTTATTGTTGATCTGTGTCGTACAGAATGAAAGATAAAGGTTGTATTTGATTCATTCCATGAGAAAATCATTTATAAATGAAGTGATTTTGTAGTTGTAGCCGTTGAGGGAGACATTTTTCCTTTGCACTCTCCAGTTCTGTACAATTTCAGCTTTAATGCTTTAAATCTTCTATGCTGCCTTTCATAATATCTGTGATTCTAAGTCTGACAGCTTTACAGTACAGATTGTTATTTCTAGGTTTTAGGTCATTTTGTGGCAATTTGTCAGCTATAGTGATTTGAAAATATGAGCAGGCATTTGTTCTTTGTATTCGCTTTGACCTGAAGTGCACTTCCTCTTGGGTTTAATGGGCTACTGTGCATTATTTTTACTTTTACATGGTAAGGATGATTACGCACTAAACTACGATAAAACTATTTCAATTTAATGTGTTATTTATCTTGTTTTTGAAATGCAGCATCATTAAGGAATAATGATCAGGTATTGTGTGTTATGCACACTTGCAACTTGAAGCTGTATTTAAGGGAAGACTAAATGTTGAGATGATTAGATGAACAGTGCCTCAGGGTAAATCTGTTGAATTTTGATTAGCTGAAATTATACAATCAAATCCTAAAGCACTGATTTTATATAATGAAGAAGGTGACTTCACTCTCTCCTTACCTTTTTGCATTGAATAGGTTTAGTCTTTATGCTTACTTGCACCAAAGCTTTTTCCTGAACTTATCTCTCGTGTGTGTGTGTCTCGTGTGTGTGTGCGTGTGCAAGAGACGGACTGAGAGAAACCTGAGGCAGTGAGCTGTTTGGATGCACAGTTTTTTGTCTTGCTGCAATCAAACAAATCAAAGCTACAACCAGGTTGTCTTCATCCACATATTCAGTAGTTACATACTGAGTTTGGCTCGATTTAAAACCTAACTATTAGTGTAAATGCACTACATTTAACTTGATTGTTAAGAAGGTTTTATAATATGGACATGATCGGTGTTTTCTTCATTTGCTGTTTTTCACTGCGTAGTGAGTACTAGTGTACTAGTACTAGTGAATTAGCTCATTTGTTAACATGTCAGAAAACAATTAAAAACGTCCTCTGAGCCTTAAAGGGATAGTTAACCCAAAAACTTAAATTCAGTCATCATCCGCCAACCCTCATGCCGATGGAAGGTTGGGTGAAGTTTTAGGGTTAGGGTTTCAAGAAAGTTTGTTACTCAAAGTTAAACAACCATTCGAATGTAGGAATGTTAAAAAAAAAAGAACAAAAACTCAAGGTGTGTTAAGGTAAAAAGTGAAACAAATGTTTGTCTTATCTTATTTCTTTCTTTTTGAAGAAATGTTTCATAATGATCACATGTTTCATAATTATAAAGTTTCTTGAATTAATGCAAAGTACAGAAGCTCTGAGGGGCAAGTGATTTTTTTTTAAATCTCATATCTCTTGACAACACACTAAATTGTACTTACAAGATACTAAAAGAAAGTGGGGTGCTGAGGGTGCAGCAGCACCCCCAGCTTTTTCTGTATCGTTAAAATGTGATGGCAATTAAAATATTATTACTATACAACTATTTAGTCATATTATTGCTATTCCGCTTAGTAAATAATTGCATTTCAAAGTGTGCATGTGCAAGTAGAAACTAGGAGAATAATATTTTATCTTAACAGTTTTTTTATTTGAAGGCTGCCAGAGGAGGCAGAAGCTCTCCAACATATTCAAGTGATTCTTTTTTTAAAAATTATCATTAAATAACCTTTCTGTAATGAATAGGAGTCATGATGCTGTGTTGTTAGATTGCTGTTATCTTGCTCTTGAAGTGGCTCCCTCCATGTGTGCAAGAAGCAGGAGAGGAAACACTTTGCTACCGCAGTAGAAATGATTTTTTTTTTTACAAAAGCCAAAAGCCAACAAAAATGGAATGACTCCGAATACTCTTTAGATAAAAGCAGGTTGTGAATTTTGGAAATGATTAGGCTATATCAAACTTTTCAATGTCCTCAGTTATTGGAAAAGTTCACAGCAGCTGTGACAGCGAGCAGTGTGCACAGCGCTGTCAGCAGCTTATTAATACAAGGGAAGTTTATGGATGTGTGGTCCTCTTACCTAAATTTGTGCTTGGAAATAGTTTAGAAATTTGTGTTTTTATAAGTGTGGTATTTATTCAGTTCCTTTTCCACTCAGGTTTCATCCATTAGTTCTGTGTAGCCGTCGTGTAGTAACTGTGGTTCCTTTGACAGAAACACTGGTGTTTAAGTGTGCTCTCCAAATTAGACTAAAATCTTAAGTAAAAATAAAAAAGATAATTTGATCATCCTGGCAAGTAAAAAAAATGCAAAAATCATTGCTGTCAGGCAGAGTTCAGTATGATGCCATTCATTACGCCAGTGGGATGAAGTGCTCATGGTGCATGATACACTGAAAGTTCACTAAAATGCATCATAAACGAAAGGTTTTACCTTGCTACAAATGTCTACTCTGTAACATAATATAACATAATGAACTGAGACATTTTTCCCGTTCAATGTTCCCATAACTTACCATGGCAGTTCGGCAGGATTGAATTAATTATTGGAGACAGAGAAAGCTTATCCTCAGTTATCAGTAGGGTTGGGGAGTAACAAATTACATAGTAACGCATTATAGTAATTTTATTACTTTTACCAGTAACTAGTAAAGTAAGGGATTACAATTGACAAAACAGTAATTATATTACAGTTACTGATCAAAGTAAGGCTTCATTACTGTGTGATGCAGGGATGTGTTTTTTGTCCTCATATATCTCATGACAATGAGATATACGTGCATGTGCTGATATATGTTTTTATACAAGAGGATTATTTGATTTGAGCAGCTGCTAAAGTTGAAGTTCTAATAAATTACTGATCATGTATAGCTATGCCTAAGCATGTTATTATATTAGTAAGCCATCAAAGCAAAGTTGTTGTTCCTACAAAGTGGAATAGTTTCTGGAGCTGGCTAAACAGGTTGTGTGTCACTTTTTTAGGAAGTTGGTTGGGTTGCAAAACTAATATAGTAAACTAACAAATAATATAACAAATTATTTTTGATACAAAGTAATAAGTAAAGTATTTTTTTTACTTTTATAAGGAGTAATTAGTAATAAGTAACTTACTA
>JAQLOL010000010.1:15092728-15110020 GCA_029783665.1 Naso thynnoides
TTATAAGGAGTAATTAGTAATAAGTAACTTACTACCACTTCAGAGTAAGTTGCCCAACAGTGGTTATCAATGCCCCCTTTGCTGTCTGTTTTGAGGGAAATATTGTCTCCATGCATCAGTCTTTTCTCCTTTTTCTCAGGCTTGAACTGAAAGTGAACAGACAGGGAATAAAAAGTGCAGTGTCACTGACTGTATCGCACCAGTGAGGTTCTCCAGTAGCTGTCTTTACGCTTGAACATTATGCGCGTTTGTGTGGCTCTTCACACTGTCCATAAAATGATTCAGTTATTAGATTTTAGCTCATATCTAAACTGAATTGGCAAGGTGAGACATAATTAAGGAAATAAAAAGAATATTATCAGCTAAGTGCAATGTTGATTCTGACTTAATGTAAATTCAAAGAATGATTGAATCAATCCTAAAGTAACTAATCACTGTTGCCATAATAAACAGCACTTTGATCGCACCAAGACTGCTCTGTTCCCCTATCCAGAGTACAGTTACGCATGATTATCCCAGGTGGACACAATGTGGATACATTTTGTTATAGGTGTTACAGGCTAGATCATAAGAGTATGTTCCCTTTTTTGGATCCTAATAAACACTCAGACACAAACACCATCTACAATAGCTCCAGCTGTTTTAAAAATAACTTACTGATCATCTGTTTATCAGCTGATGAGTTTATCAGCTGTTTATCAGCTGATCCTGTCCTCCACTTTTGGATAATGCATGTGAATTTTACTTATCATTGGTAAGCATCTTCCTTAATAATTGTGTTTAAATTTTTCATGTCAATCTGAGACTCTGGTGTAATGGTTATGAAAAATCAGTTGTCAGTCAAAGCGCGGGAGTGCACAGTATTTCAGCGCTCATAATTATGCACAGCTTATCCAACCTGGATACATTTTGGATGTGACAGATCTAGATTGTTAAATTCTTGTTTGTTTGTTTTGTACATTTAGTAATAAAAATAAGAGGAACCACTTGAATGTGTTCAAGAGCTTCTGCTTCCGCTTGCAGCCTTCAAATAAAAAGAGGGGTGAGGATAAAATCATGTGCGTAATATGACCCTGCCAGTTCCTATTTGCACACACAGGCTTTGAAATGCACTTACATGATAATTATTTACTAAGTTGAATAGGAAAAATATAGCTGCTGCACCCTTAGCACCCCTTTTTTTTATCTTGTATGTATGAGATAAAAAAGTTCCCTTGTCTCTAGCAAAGAGATGATAGAATTTGAATACAAAGAAAAAGACATTAATTAAGCCTATCCACACGCTTCAGCTCTGTGATCTGTTGACATTGTTTCTTATTAAAGCCACTTCCTTGTTTGATGATACTGTGTCAGCACATTATTTTGTGCACCATAGTTTAGTAATATGTCAGATAATTGGCGCCTGTTCTGTGTGGTCTTGGTGACCTGCCAGCTTGAACACAGGCATTTAATTATTATGAGAAAATGGCCAACAACTGACAAATGCTGAATGCAGGCAATTACTGGTATGTGGCGAGAATAGAAACAAACAAAAAAAATAATAAAAGAGAAATGCAATTACAGAGCCGTACATTTAGTTGTTAAAACCTGATATCTACTTACAGAAACTTATGGAGAGAATCTATTCAGGATCTAAAAATTGTTTTTAGCCACTTGAGCTGTGAAATATAAGTCCAGTCAAACCTGACCTGACTACCATTTGTTTACTGTACATAGAAATAAAAAAACCAATTGGGAAAATATTGTTTATCAGCCTTTTACTCCTAAGTTTGTGTCTCAAAATCAAACACAAGACTACACAGCAGTAAATATTCCATGTTTTATTATCTGCAAAGAGAGTATTCTTCATGAAGTTGGCATTAGCAAACTGTACATACATAAATAACCACTTTCATATTTCAGGATTTTTTTTTACAGAATTCTGTTTTAACAATGCAGTGTTTCTGATGTCTCATCACTGCTGTATAATTATCGCAGTTATTACAAAGCTCACTATTTCATGTCACAACTGTCCACTATAACACTACCAGTGATTGTTTGGCTTTCTTCAAAGCAGGGAACTGTCAAGTGCATGCTCCAAAAGAAAGATAAAAAAATAACCGCCTGTATTCAAAGGCATTTCAACAATAATATACAAATCATCAGAAGTTTTTTTTTTTAAACCAGAGAGCTCAATATCTTTAATCATATTTGCCCCAGTTGATTAAATACTGAAATTAAAAACAAGAATACAAGCCTTGGCTTTCAGGGAAAGAAGTCGGCCATCTTGGCTGGACGGCTTCAGTGCAGTACCTTCGACAGTGTTCGTGTCAGTGCTATAGGTTCAGATTTCAACTTTGACATTAATGAAGACTTCATTTCCAAATGCAAGCAGGTTCTTCTGACATGTGTCAAGAAAAGAGAGATTAGGCTGCATCTCATCCTTCTGAAAGTCGTGAAGCTGTTTGTTCTGTATCAGTCATTTTTTCTGGACGTCTTCAAACACGTCTGTTGGAAACAAACTCTTCACTGTGAATGATTGCTACTCACACTGCAAGTTTACTGTACAGTTTTTTAGGTACAATATCCCACTTCAAGGTGGTGCTTTAGCTTCCTCAATACTAACAAACTATGAACTGATTGAACACTAAATAAATAGTAGCAGCACTGGATATCATGGACAAAAAGCATGGTTGACTTTGGCTCCCAACATACAGTATATAAATAGTGCTTTGTTTTCATCAATTTCACAGGTTTCTTCAGAAACCGTAAAAAATAACATACTTATTTAAGTTAAAACAATGTGAAATATTTCAGGGGAGGGGTATCTCCAGCTGAAGGTCCATTTATTCTGGAGAGGGGGGTTAAAGGGTGGAGGTGGGTGTGCAATGTTAGTGAGAAAAGGCTTCATATCACCTCTGAATCACTTCATCATGCATGAAGCTCGAGTCTGTTGCTTTAGGGCACAGGGTGAGGAGGAAACATTCACGAGAGTCAGTGGAGTCCTTGGCAAAGCAGTGGGTGGATATTCAGCTGCTTCTCATATGGGCGGAGGTCCGTTGGTGTAGCGCAGCATGGGATGGAAGGAGCGGGCGAAGTTGTTGGCGTGGTGGCAGCTGTAGTCCTCCTCGGTCATGGGCACCAGGCAGGCCAGGCCGATGAGGAGCAGGAGGAGCAGCTGGACGGGGAGCGCAGCCCTGAGGACACGCAGCAGGAAGGACTGGCCCTTTGAGGAGGAGGACGAGGAGGAGGAGGATACGCCGTCTGGAAGGTCAGAACGGGAGGAAACGCAGCCAGCGGCGCCTCGTGATCTGCCCCGGCTGCAGGACGGCACAGACGTCAATTAAACACAGCAGAGAAAAGACCTGAGCACACTAGTATTTGCAAATCACTGCTGTTTGGTAAAAATCCCTAGATAACTTGGTTCCTGTTATATACAGTGAAAAATGCTCCAACCATCTGGGTTAAAAATGTATGAAGATCAAGATAAGCCTGTTTTTGGAGATCAAATCATTTTTAGTGTTTTTTGTTAACATTGGTTCATGTTTTATGGGTTTTTCTGATTGGGCTTCCTGTTAGAATGTGTTGCAATGTTTTGTAGATCTGAAATAATTATTTAATTCGAGTCAAATGAAAGAAAAATGTCAAATATTTTGATAATAGTTTCATTTTGATATATTGTTCAAGTAAAGACAGCCAACTTTGTCTGGTTTCAGCTTGTCAAATATGAGAATTGCTGATTTTTGTGTTTTAAATAACTGTAAATAAAATATCTTTAGGTTGTAACTGTTATTTTGATCAAACAAGACACTGGAAAACATCCCCCTGGACTTAAGAGACTTGTTATGAGCATTTTTAACTATATGTGTAACAAATAATCAAGGTAATTACTATATTTGGAGTTGCAGTTAATGTGATCGTTCTGATATTTTAAGTAGATTAAAACAAACATGTTTGCAAATACCATTTCACCCATGTCTGGCAAAAGAATCAATTCTCTACAAAAACTTAACAGAAGGGAAAGAAAAATGCAGAAAATAGACTCAGATCCAACAGGTGGAGAGATAAAGAGAGCCATAGAAACACATTAACAGTAGACCTGCACACACACACACACACACACACACAAAACAGGCATAATCACCCTTTTAAAAAAAAGAAGAAAAAGAAAATGATGCATTAATCGAGATAGCTGACTGTCTCACTGAGGGGTGGGGGTGGGGTGGTGGGGGGGGTGGACACACTCTGGCTTGAGTGCCAAGTGTGTGAAGGTTCAATGTCACGTCTCATTCCAAACAGATGCAGTAGAAACGCCAAATGCCTCTATGGAGATTTCCACCGTCAGAGCCAAGACTCAAGGGGAGGAACAGTGTGTTCTCCCTGGGACTCATCCTCACAGAGGCTGAAGGAGGGTCATTGATGCTGACACTCCTCCAGCCAATTTCTATTCGTCCTCCTCGGTGCTACAGTACAGCTGCTGTGAGCAACGTGTGCACATCATATATGTATCTCATGTTTCAGGGCCAGGCAACCCTCCTGCTTTGCTAGATTTCACATCCACAGCCCATTAATGTGTGGCAGAGAGTCCATGCTTTTCATTAGGATGCTATCAGGGGAAAACAGAGTCATTATTTCTGATGAACACTCATGGCAAGACTAGTTTAGTCTGAGTCTTCACCAGGCCTTTGAGTTGTAATTGGCATTTAACCATGAACAGTAAAATCAGCAATGACAGAGTCAGAGGTGGGTGATTTAAAAGGTCTGGAAAGGAAAATAGGAAAGAAAGTGGGAGTTAGGGTGGACGGAAAAAAAATGCAGGAGTTATTGCATCATATCCTGCTTTTAACTATGAGGAGAAAGAAACAGGAAAAGCAAAGAAGATAAACAGAACTAAAAGGGCTAAGGAGGGGTTCAGATAGTGCCATCTAGTGGGCGAGGAGAATGCTACAGGCACTCTGAGAAAAAAAAGCATATCAGTCTGACGAGGCAGTATTTCATGATGCCATTCAAAAAGCCGCAGAGCAGGAGAAGCAGTGAAATTAAACATTTAAAGGAGAAAGGGAGCAGCCTGGTGTAGGCGATTCCCCACTCGTTTAAGAGCTGGAAACATGGTCTCTAGAGTGAGGGACGATCATGGAACGCAGGGTTAAAGCCTTCAAACCAATCAATGAAAGAGGCTAAAAATCTAATAATCAATATCTTTTACAATGAGTAAAGCGTTTCTGATTGAGCTTAATTGATTTTCTCATGTTTTTTTTTTTTTAAAATCAAATGTCTTGAAAAGGCGAAGCTTTGGTTCCATCATCGTCCCGTGTTTCTAGAGTCCAGGAGAGAGGTACCTGTGGCGCGGGCCGCTCTCAGGGTGTCCTGGGTGGGCCTGACTACTTTTGCCTCGGGGCTGTACCACGTAATGAGCAGGGAGGGGCAAAAGAAAGAAAAGAATGTTTCAGTCAAGGGCAAATAAAGACAAAGCTCCAGATGAGAGAAAAAACAAATAACATAAAGAGCCATAACATCGCTTCAGAAGGAATCATCGACAACCAAAGAGCAGCAACAAAATCAATGACGGTGATTGACTTCAGAACCAAGAAATCTGGCTTTCCAAGACTAAAAACTTAAGGACTAAATTAAGTATTTTTCACTCTTAACTTCCATTAGCATAAAACAGAAAAAATATATTTATCATTTACATTAAAAACAGAAAGAGATATGGACTTTTTCTCATGTGAAATGAAAAGCCAGGTTTTCTTGTAAGTTTTTGGCAGATCAACATGATGTGGGCAGCAAAAAACATCCCAAAAAAGGGAGGCGTGAGGGGGGCAGCAACAAATCCTTACATGTACATGTTAGCGGAGCCACTGAAACGGGCAAACATTTATACTAACAACATAAATAAAGGGGTGGTAAGGTGAAAATATCTACTAAAGGTCTACTTGGGAACAAGGGTGAAAGTTGACTGCAGTTTACTTTGTTGTCTCTTATTAAGCAGAGACTAGCACCCCCTACTGGACATTAAGAGGGAAAAACATTACCAATTGTTTGCGACTTTGGACGGTCACCTCTGATGCAGGAGCTGCTGATTGACAGATTTCTGACCTGCCAACAGGCAACGGTAAGCATTCCTGAAAATGAGTCAAAAACAACAGCAGTCAGAATGATAATCAGGTTTTAATAAACCTGCTACTTAGGAAGAGAAAAATTTTGTTATTCCAGCATAAAGTGATCCATATTTAGCATTTTCCTGACCTGCTGTGTGTCTGTGGCCTCAAGTCTCCTCTCCAAGCCCTCCAGGTCTGAGCTGACCTCCCTGAGGAGCAGCCTCAGCCTGTTCAGGATCACATGTACCTTCTCCTGGGCCTCTAGACACTCGCTGCCCTGAGCTTGGACCGGCTCCTTGGCCTGAGACTGCAACAGCAGAGTCTGAGGTTTCGCATTGACCAGCAGCTGAGCTGAGAGCTCCTGAAGAGTTGCCACTTTCTGCTGCGAGTCCAACAGCTCACGCTTGATTTGCTGCAGAAAGAAAGAGACGCTGTGTTCAACATTAATTGTAATGGCTCTTAAGTCAAAGTAATTAGAGAACATCTACTTAAAACTTTCATTCTTAACCATTTCTGTATTTTTTAACTTTTACTGTTATATGACAGGTTAAGGTTGAGGTGGACAGGTGAAAATAGTACAAACACTTAAATCATCAGATTACAGTCACTGTTATTCCTCTTCACTCATTTTGGAAACTACTGAGTTTATATGCAATTTATTTAACAGTGATTAACAAAAAAAACTGTAACAGTGACCCAACATCAAACACAAATCTACTGCATTTAAATCTTGTATGAGAGAGACAAACCGTCAGTGTTTTGTGATGAGCTCGTAATGTTTCAAGATCCAGCTCGGAGGGGATGGGCACCACCTCGTTCCTCCGGCGGTCGATGTTCTCCAGCCACAGCAGCAGCCCGTGGCTCATCTCATGAAACTCCTGAAATGAAGTATAGCAGAACTGATATTAGATGTGTGTTTTGGAGTTTTAGTGTTAGAGTTAAAGTTTTAGAAATGGGACTGTTTTTACTCGGTTCCTTATATCTTCCCTCCTATTTGTTTATTAATCTTTTGCAGAGGCAATAATTATGCTGGAAAGTGAGGATTTAACTTGATAATCATGTAAGTGTTTTATTTAGTCTCTTTACTTGCTGAATTCTGGTTCATAGATGTAGACAAGAAAATGCAAACAAGAAAAATGCTAAATTGTACAAGTGAAAGGTTTTGTTGTAAAACTCTGGCGGTAAATTCCCACACATGGAACAAATAAACAAAATTAGGGGCAACATCAACTTAAAGAAACCAAATTAAGTACTTTAATTACTAATTAAATAATACTTTTAAAGTACTTCCCTTATGTGTGTACAACATATGTATGTGTGTGTGTGTGTGTGTGTGTGTGTGTGTGTGTTTAGTACCTGGCACTGCATCAGCGCCCTCTGCAGCTCTTCCCTCCAGTCCTCCAGCGAGGAACCGAGTTGATCCCAGCGTGCATTCATCTCTTTCAGCCCGTCCCTCAGCGCCCACGCCTCCTCAGAGTCGGGCTCTGATTGGAGGAAGTCTGCGCTGCTCAGATTGATGGACAAGACTTCTGACTTGTGGGCATCCATCCCCCTCTGCAGCTCCTGAAATGAAGAGTCAGTGAGGAAACTATTCAAAACAGTGTCTACATGTGGGGCAAGAGGTTATTTATAATGACCCTGAACCATTAATCAGCTTGTAGGTGGATGCTGAGAATACATGAGGTGCAAACGGACAAGTGCGCAGCATGATTAAGCTGAGGTGGCTGGGAAGTATGCTATTAGGCTTCAGAGGTCTGTATTTATAAAATAGTGATGCTAATGCTTTAAAGGCACCAACAGTCGGACTAGGTATTGAAGTGTGAGTGTGTGTGTGTGTGTGTGTGTTTATGAGGGTGAGAGTAAGGGCAAACTCCTCAGCGCCTGCACGTGAAGTACGACATTATAAACAAGGCCAGTGGGGTCAAATTACTGCAGACAAACTGTACTTAATGAACAGTTCCAGAAAGAAGTACACTGTGCAGGGACTGAGGGCAAAACCAAGAGCACAAGCTGAGGATGACAATAAACTGTCTAAAAATATATATATATTTTTATCACAAAATGTAGAATAATTTGTCGGCCAAAATCTCCCTGCAGAAAACTGTGAATTTTAATATGTCAAACTCTTGAAAACCAGAAGAATTCAGACCTTGAGCTTCTTGATCCTCTGCTGGATGGTGTGTATGTTGGTGCTGAGTTCGAGCCCTCGCAGCTGGCTGAGTTCAGCCTCAGACTGACCCAGCCAGGCCCTCATGGTCTGCAGATCTGAGATCAGCTGCTGCCACTGCTGCAGGTTCTGCTTGTGCCTGTGCTTCTCACTCAGAGATTGAGCCTGGATCAGCTCCCAGCGCTTGATCACACCTGGAAGGCATCGATTGGATCAGTTCCACACAGCTCGCACAGAATTTACAGGAGGAGGTCGTCTGTCTGTACAGCAGAACACGATATGTGTGTGTATGTGTGTGTGTAACTGACCTTTTCCTTGAGCGTCTGTGCTGGCAGGGTTGGTGAGTCCCGGTATTTCATCCTCGTCTTCGGTCAGCTCTCCCTCTGCTTTCTTCACTGCATCTATGCTGTCTCGACATTCTCCCATTAGACGCATCTGAAGGGATAACAGAGTTATTTCATTTTTTAAAGAGAACAAACATTTCTTTAAGGTGCTTCCTAAACACATGTACAACATAGTCAAACGGCAAAACACAGCTTCATACGTACATGAAAATCACAGATATAAAAGAGAAAATATTTTGATACAAATCCTGTGGGTATGTTGCAAAGAGTGATTTATGATCATTAAACACTGAATACACAAATATTATAATAATTAGTAATTAACTAATATTAACTTAACCACACAAGCAATTTTACAGACCTAATCAAGCTCAAACTATAGGGCTCATGTACTTCACACAAGCAAAGAAAACCACTTTTTTACTTTTTTTAGCATAAGACTTTTACATCCCTATTTGACTCTTCAGACTAATTTTTTGTATGTTATCTAATTCTTGAAGCGAAATATAAGGTGAAGGTCTTTTTAAGTGGTTATCATTTTGCTTCTTGATCCAAGAATGTGACAATTGTTGCAAAAAGTGCAATGCTGAGGATTCAGACAAATGAAAATAACTACAAGAACCAATATTTATGTATTTGCTCAAAATAAAAGATTCTATGTTGATTTTGAGGTATGTCAGGACTCACATAGCCCATGTATGTGGAGTCAATGTCAGGGCTGGAGCCGTTGGCGGTGGCCTCCCTCTGCTTCAGGTGGTATCGTCCTGCATCCAGAGCCTGATCCAGCTGTCTGAGACTGGCCTCCAGCTGGCCCGGCTCACCTGCACAGAGGGCACAACAGTGTCAAGAAAAAACTAGGAGGAGAATGTTTTCTATGAAAAGGTTTTTATTAGCATGCTGTCGGTGCAGACTGTGATGGCATGCATTAGTCCGAAATTAAAAACAACTGTGAGTCATAGCGGAAAAGAAAAGAGAAGTCAGGCTTTAACATGACAACAACGGAATTACCGATAAATGAATGACAAATTTCAAACACACAAATTCAAATGCAATGGTCGTGATTAGCATTTAGTCATCTGGACGTCAGCATGCGGTGATGTCATCTTTGCATTTTAATGAGCTTGCTCTGGATGGTGGGACATGCAGTCTGAATGATGCCTCTTTGCATGATGGTAAACTTTAGTTAAAAGCCTTTTTTTAGTTGTTTTTGATGGCATGCTCTCCTGTCTGATGCTGCAACACCAGGCTGCTGCTGTTTCCTACCAGAGGACGATTTCAGTGTGTTCTCAGTCAGTTTTATATAGGCCTCTGGGCTTTCTGGGATAACTACATCTGGGAAAAGAGACACACAACATACACTACTTACAATGTGGGCATTACTGAATGTGATATCTGTGCTAACCTTGAATGATTTGGCGTCTTCATACCGGATCTAGAAGTTCACCTCAGAGCTGTTAGAGTTGTTTTCATCATATGTTTCTCTTGTGATTCTTCTGTTTCATTTTTTATTTGCATTGGAAGTTTTTGTGAGAGATTTTTATTTTCTCTCTTCAAGGCAGCGTTGAGGTTTAATTCATCGTTTAAAAATGTAGACCATTCAGTCTGTTACAGATGCACAATCTATAGAATTGTTGGTGGAATTTCCCCTTAGTTTAAAAAATACGACAGGTGCTTGTTTTCAAGACAGCCTCCAGTAAAATAACAGCACATTCCAGTATAAGAACTACACTCGTGTGCAGTAACTTATTGCTCTAAGACTTATATTTTTCTTATGGCTTACTTAGTGTTATATTGTTTTTCAGACTTGGAAGGGAAAAATAATGAATTATTTTCTCACCACTAAATAATCTGCCATCATTTCCACCCCATCAGTCCCATTAAACCCAAACAACACATCAGTTACATTGTAATAGTTTCAAAAACACACCAATTAGTCAAACAACTGCTAGCATATGACTGACAATACATTCACATTTTTTTCAAATGAAACTCAATACTCAAGTTGTTCCACTCTCATAAATGACATTGGAATCGCTTTTTTTCTGTAATTCGTGATAATGACCTTGTCTTGGAAAAACTATTTCACCTGTTTATCTTTAATGTGAAAAAGAGATTTTCCTTGATAGACTTGCTCATTTTAGCCCAACTATTACTGTCCTTTAACAATTGGAAATATTATATAGAGTCTGGTTGCAGGTTAAGCTGAACTGTTGGTCAAGACTGGTACCAATTACAACCCCAGTTCTAAAAAAGCTAAGATGCAGTGTCACATTTAAAGAAACAGAATGTCACCATTTACTGATCTTTAGTTGACTCATACTCAACTAAAAAAGGAACAATGACAATATATTTAATGTTTCACCTCATCAAATTCATCGTTCTTTGTAATTGTAAGCTTATTCTGATTTAGATGCCAGCAACTTGTTTTAAACTTCTAAGAACAATTTAGAGCTGTATAATGTATGTTTACATTGACAAGCAACTATCAAGCATCACAGTTGTCCATTACACAGTCCAATAGTAAAGGTGGACTGACCTGACAGCACCGTGGCAGCCGTTCTCAAATACTCCTCCTCCTCCTCCTCATGCCCTTGGCTTCTCTGCCCGTGGCCTCGTCCTCCAGGGCTCTCCAGACCTCTGCTCAGGTCGTAGTCGTGGTCCCACTCTAACGGGATGGAGTCCACGCTGGCCGGGGTGTCACGTCCCGAGCGGACAATGGTCGCTGTACCTGAGGTTTGACGGCTGGATGCCCGGGGCAGGGAGGAGTCGCCCCACTGCAGCTCAGAGAGATCGCCACCTTCCTCCATGTCCAGCTCTCTATCTGAACCATCGAGCTCATCGTCAGCCAGCTGGAAACAGGAGCAGAAAAATGTTTAAGAAATTTTAAAAAGGGAGAGAAAATGCAAAACAACACAAAGAAATCAAAGGTCAGATGCTGAACAGGTAATTGAGGTTAAAAGTATATGTAACTTAGAAGTGTAAGTGTGCAGTTTGTGAGTTACTGTGAGGTCAAAGTGTGTGCATGCACATTTAACATGTGTGTGTATTCTGTTTCTTAGCAGCTGTCAGTATGAAACTATGTTGGACACATGTTTTCACCATGTCACAGGTGGTGCAGGAGGACAGCTGCAGTGTAAATCTTGTAATGTGTTTACATCGTTACTCACAGGAAGTCGTGTGAGCTTCTTGTAGTATCTGTCAACTCGTCCAAAGACCTCCTGGCAGTATCTCTGCAGCTCCTCCAGCTCTTCCTCGATGACGGCTGCATCCAGAGGTTCGCTCTTCTCAATCAGAGCTTCGCCCTGTCTGAACACCAGCTCGATCTTCCCAGTGTTCAGGCAGATTTCCTGCTGGAATGCCTGAGAAACACACATATGGCAGAACTATATAATAATCTGTTGATAATTTGGGGATTTCATAAACATTGTATGTCTGTCTGTCCTACCCTGAGCTGTTTTATCTTGGCCTGAACATCACACTCAGAGAAGTGCTCTATGTTGGTCAGCTGCAGGTCCATCTCAGTCAGCCACACCAGGATGCTGTCCCGTGCCGTCTCAAACTCTTCTCTTTGGCTGATGAAGTGCTGAATGAACAGAGGGAGACATAAATATAAACATTTATCAAAACTACACGTGTCCAAAGAGCATAATAGAAAAAAAAGTGGAATCAGCTGTGACAATAGAATCAAATTTCTTTAGTAACTGAGTCAACAATCAAAGAAAATGTTACCTTGAGTCTGCGTAGGATGGCAGCCACCCTCCTCTGCAGGTTATCCCATCGTCTGTTCCCATCATGCACCATTTCTCTGAGCTGACAGGAGGAGTCTGTGCGGTTCTCTCGGGCCAGACGACGGTACTGTTTGTTAATGAGTTCTAGCTGGGTCAGGCACTCCTGCACCTGACGCTGGAAGGCCTGCAACAAAAACACACGCACAAATTAATCTCTGAATAGGACACACTTATTTTCGATTATTTCACACGCAAAATTATATATTTTTTTTTCTTTTCTTTTTTTTTGTATGCACAGAAACACCCAAACAATTTACTGCTTTTTTTTACTTACAGCTTTTTAAATCTAATCTGTAAACCTATTTTCTGTTCCGCAGTATTGAAAAAAAATGCAAATAAAGATTCACTAGTTGATAACTGCTCATCACATGTTAAAGTCTAAATTTATGCAAAGCTACTGTGTTTAACTGAAATTAACTTTCCTATCAGACACATTGGTGCAGATCCCAGTGGTCCAGGCCAGACAGTCAGCGAGCAGGAATGTGCACGTGCACAGCGATCGACTGCAGCAGCTGAGCAGACCAGTGCAGACGAGTTTGAGCAACATGACACTCTTCTTTTTTCTATGTTTCCCTCTGCCCTGCAGGGACAGTCTAGTTTGCTCACATGTAGAAATGTCTGACACAAAACTTAGAATTCTGCGTTCAAATTCTGTGTTCATTTTCTTCACCTCTGAACTTTGCTGCTATGTAGTTACACACAGTGCAGCTTCCTGCTTCCCAGATTCTGACAATAAAAGCAAAATAGAGAAATAAACACACCTCAAACTTTTTAAGCTCCTCTTTGGCGACAGTATACAAAACTCCAGAGGAGTTCGGCAGAGCTGCTGTCCTTTCCGAGGTATTCAGCCAGTCCTCGAACCTGGAGTAATCATCCAGAAACTTCTGCCACAGCCTCCACGTCTCCTCAATCCTGCACAGAGAAATCTCTCAGTATGTCACAGATGCATTGTTTAAACATCAGTATGATTTTTTTTACAAGAACTTTGCAACTATGTATTATTAAATATAACTTGCAAGTTTAAAAACTCTAAAAATATGCACTGACTAAGAATGTTTGCATGCATATGAATTAAGTATATATGAGTGCATCGATCCCAGAGGCACTGACTTGAGCCTCCTCTCCATGGACATGGCGCAAATGTTCCTCCAGCGTCTGTCCAGCCCCCTGGTGGCCTGCTGGATGGAGTCACACTCAGTCTCCGTCGAGCAGGCGTCACAGTCGTGCAGAAGAACTTCACACAGATTCAACACTGACGCCACACCTGTGCTGTGTTTCTCTATGTCCCTCTGCAGATCCTACAAATCAATCAGAATTAAAAAAAATATTTTTGCATTGCTTGCAACTGCTACTACTGGGCTTTGCTCCTTTTGTGTTTTGTCTTTTTGTCTTAGGATAGACAGCATATCCTTTTGTGCCCCAAATGAATTTAGGAAATGCCTCCTTATGGTACAGATGGAACACAGTCAGTCTGCTAAACTGCTGTAAGTGCACGCCTTAGCTAGCTCTGCTCTGGAGAAAAAGGAGGTCAGTGGGGTCTCAGAATACAGTCCACATTTAGAGTAGCATCTTGGCAACAGAATGGATACTGATACTGACCACAGGTTAGTTTAAAAGAAACAGCCTGAGATGTATGTGTGAGTCATGCTTTGATTTCCTCATGTGTATCACAGTCACTCATTTTCCACCAACTCACTTTGAGTCATGTTGTTCTGCTATTATTTAGTATTTACAGAAAAAAAGAGAAGTTCATGTGCTTGTTTGTTTCTGCAACAGTGCTGGTATGTCTGAGCATATGTAAGAAGCATACGTATGTATATGTTAACACAGAGAAGCCCACTTGTAGCCCACTTGCCTGCTGCTGGTTGAGCTTCCTCTGAATCTCCTGGTCGTCACAGGTGTCGTATACAATGGGCCTGGACAGCTCTGTCTCGATGTGAGCGAGCCATGAACGCAGGCTACTCATGTTTTTATCCAACTGCTGCACCGCCACCAGGGTTTCCCTCAACTTCTTCACCCTGGTAGAAGAACAGAGTCAAAGAGAGCATCAGCAGGTGTAAACACTAAGGCAGGCAGTGTGCTGTTGGAGGAATATGTTGACAGATTTTTGCTGAGTCAATATAACAAAGAACTATGAATTATGTTGTAAAAATTATTAATGTGATTAAAGGATCAGATGAAAGTATATCAGAGGTGATATCAGTTTTAAAGGCATGAAAAGTTGTTGAAATGCATGAAAGAATCATCTAAAATATTTTCATCAAAGTATCTAATTTTCTTTGAAATACCGCTCACTATTCGGTTTACTTACTTAGAGCTGGTGATAACAAAAATAATTGACCAAAAACAATTCAACTATTCACCAGAAAACATGTTTGGCTCTGGTGTGAATTTTAGGCAACAGAAAAAACCCACAGACGACACCCTTTGGTTGCAAAGAACAACTGTGTGGAATGGTGAGCTACAGAGAGCAAAAAAGCAGCAAGAATATGAGGAGTATGATTTCAGTTATGTGAGTATATTTGTGTTTGGAAGTGATGAAATCCTCATATGATGCTACACAACAACTGGGAGCCATTTTTGATCTGCAAACGCCTGAGATTTCCAAACCCTTGGCACTGCAATCATCAATATGTGAAACATGTTTAAATTAGCCAACATCCAACTCTTACAACAGTTTGTGTAGCCAGTTTTAACATCCCACCCTGCAGAGCAATGCAACTCACTACCTCAACACACACGGTGTAGAATAAAGGGGGCGGCCATTCTATAGAACATAAACAAACATAGTCTCACACATAGTCCACCGCACACAGCAGTTGTTTGTCAAATATAAACTGCAAATAACTAAAATTTGTTAGCATTTGTTTTAAGTTGCTGCACAACTTCACTGCACGAGGACTGGTGAACTCTGATGTCAATTAATCAATGAGGTTTTACTTGCACTATCAATGACATTTAGACTACTGACATTGTCTAAACTGTCTGGAACTTACTGCCCTGTTCTGTGAGGCAATCTACAACCTTATCTGGAAACCCAGACCCAGTAAAGCAACAGTTTAAAAGCAGTCCAGACACACCAGTTATATCCGATCTGCATTTACTCATAAAGCTAAAGCAAAACAAGAAAATGCTGTACACACAAAGAAAGTAGAGCCCTCAAATACACAAACATTCTTATCTTGATGCTGAACCTCTAAAAAAGATTAGATATGCATGCATCATTTAAATATCTCTTCTGACAATTTAAGTAATTCTACACAGTAAAAGGCAGTTTAAATGCAACATAGCATAATTCATTTAAAGTGGAAAAAAAAACAAAAACCAAAAACGCTTAGCATGAGAAAAGCGCATGATGTCATCAACTATTTTTCTAGACAGTAGATTGTCGTTTACAGTGCAGTCTGAAAAACAACAGCTTCAACATTAATTCTCCAGTTTGTCCTGCCTGTTGATATCGCAGTCGCAATCCGGCAGATCGTCCTCACTCTGGCATCCTGCCATATCATCCGTCCCTAAATCCAAAACCATGGGGGTCCGGAATTCCCAAAGACAATGTTAACGTCAGAAAGTATTACAATGTCGATCCAAACACTCCTTTCTTTCATCTGCGTGCTCCACATGGGACTTTCTCTAGGCTCTGTCTGTGCTAAAGGGGAGCAGTAAGTCACGGAAGGGGGGGGGGGGCACAACGGTGACTTATCAACTGTTGCGCTACAAAGTTATAAAAAAAAAAAAGAGAGAGAGAACCCCACACAGGCGTGAGTGTTCGTCTGTGTGTGTGTGTGTGTGTGTGTGTATGTGTATGTGTGTGTGTGTCTGTGTGTGTGTCTGTGTGTGCATGTGTGAGAGTGACAAGTGCTGCTGTTTCTAAAAACAGACCTACAGTCAGAGGCATGTGCCACCAAGCTGGCCTGTGCCAGAGAATCATACGCCAAACACACAGAACGAAGGACGGAGGCTCTGTGCATGTGAGTAAACTTTGATGGATAGTGCAACAAATTAAGTTTTCCAATAAAACAGGAAAACCCGCAGGAAAACAATAATTAATCCATACGTCTATGTTAAATTAATCCACAAGATGAAATCTGTCAAGAAAACGCGACACTGTCAGATAATCTGCTCTGGGTTATGGCTACAAACTGCCTCTCCGGTTGTTTTTTAGGGAAGGACAGACATGAGAGACAAAGAGAGTGCAGCTGTCTGACTGAGGTCAGACTTTGGCCTCCCTTTCTTCCCTCGTCCTGTGCTGTCCCAGAGGGCAACAGCCGGAAGACAACCAGGGGCAGGTGGGGTGGGGGGGCAGCTCGGGTAGTTAGTCAAAGTTTGGGTCTGGCCCCTTTCAATTCACAACATACAGAATAAGGGAACTTGCGTCTTTCATATTAAGTGTACACAAACATTAGAAAGAACACTTTAACTCAATCCATGCTTCACCAGTTTTAAATTACATTTTAGATTCACCTCGTCACTGGTTCTTAGTCTAATAAGCAGAAGTGTCCAGAGTGCTAAAAAGGTAAATGAGGACAAAAGAAGAGAGAGGAGGAGGTTAGAGGAATGTGACCTCTCTCTGCTTGGTTTGCTCCACTAAGTGGTAGGCTCCGCTGACAAGAGCAAGAAACTCAGGAAATGTCTCAGCAGCACTGTGGGAAAATGAATTCCCCATCCAGTGCGCGGGAATGTCATGGAGGAAACCATGGAAACAAGCTGAGGCCAAGGCAAGCCTTAACTAATAAAAAGCACTAGGAGCAGTGATGCAGCCTGGAATGGAAGCAAAGTGACAGAGTTAACTTTCGCTTTACATCCAAATAACGATACTGTGAGGACTCTAGTTTTTTTTAATGCATCATAACTAGATGGTATGTAAATAAACTTGTCTCTTGTTGTTCTAGTAAACACAGTTTTTAGAATTACAG